>VXBR01000476.1:2339580-2378561 GCA_013400215.1 Cisticola juncidis | reverse complement strand
AAAAAACCCAGAAAAACCACCAAAAAACAAACCAAACCAAAACAAACAAACAAAAAAAAAACCCCCAAAAATTAGTGAAAGAGTAACAAAAAGAGACCAATGGGGAAAGGAAAATTTCCAGGCATAAGAAAATAAAAAGCTGGTAACAGAGCAATAGAATAAATTAAAAGCACATTTCATAAACGTGCTGGAAATAAATGTTTTTTTATCTTGTGAAGGAGTAACACTGCATGTAATGAATTCCAATCAGAATGCAAAACACTTTAGAATGGGTGAGAACTAATTTTCTGACTTACTTGTCATGTTATTATCAATATTCTTTTTTATTCAGTTTATTCTTACAGCAGAGGTTCTGTTGCTACATTAAAGTACAGATCAGCTGTAGTCAAACAGCAATATTTTATATGAGAGTGGATTCACTTCCTTTTATTTTTGCCTGCTTTTTGTTATTCTGATATGAAAATTAGTTTTCCTGCTTTCTGGTTCACTTACTGCATTGCTAAAATATTGTTGCTAGCTTGTTTGGTTCTTTTTTTTTAATCCCCCAATCTTCCCCTCCTCTGTTATTTCATGTAAAAATCAATGGCCACATCCTATTATTCCCATTATTCTGCACGTTCAATTTCCTGTTTGCACTACAATTTCCATGATACAAATTGTTGTTATTGCTAAATGAAAACAACAAGACATCTTTATCACATTGAACTGTCTAATAACAACAACAGTGTTTAGCAATTTTTACTGCTTGCTCCCAAAGGGTTAGGGGCTGCAATATTGCTGTGGCCTCCCATTCCACCAAATGGGAAGGGACATATTCTTTCCCTTGACCCCTCCAACATCAAAAAAGTGATAATGATGATGATGATGATAATAATAACCACTTTCAAAAATATAAAAATTTTGACTTATTGCCATAAGTAATGCACATCATCTTGGGTTTCCCAATAAGAGTTTTCAAGTGAGGGACTTGTACAAATAACATCACAGCACTCAGCAATACTGACTGCCACATGTCAAGACATTATTTCACCTGGCTCTGGGATGCTCTTTAGGTATATAGAGGGCATTTTTACAGAAAATCCACTTTTGAGACTGTTTTAAACCATTGGCATTGAATAAGTAATTCCTGTGGAGTATAGTTTGACATGGCAAAAAAGTACAAATACAGACTGATCCCTTGGTATGGGCAGAGAGATTTTTCTGCAATGAATCTCAAACTAATTCTCAAGAGAGAAAAACATATGGGTTGTAAAACAGAGATGAAAAACCCCCAACAATCTAACAAAGAAATAGAACCTTACTAAATGACTGCAGAAACATTAATTACTGGTAATAGGAGAATGTGGTTTCGCACTCAAATAAGAATAGCAATATTTAAGTTCATCTTCATAGTTTATTGGTTCTTGTATGAATAGTGCAAGTCCATTTCTTAGAACTGTGAAGAAGTCTCTGATGAGGGACTTCATAAATACTTGAATTTGACAGATTATTTTCAACATGTATGTAACATAGACTTGGAGAAATCAGTGGATTTAGAGCAGTACACACTACCTATGGACTAGTTGTTATTCTTTTAATTGATTTACATCTAAAGGAGAGGCTGATGAAGCAAAGTGGTCTGGTAGCCATCCTCAAACTGTATTTCAAAAGTTCCTTCTCCTGGTTCTCCTCTTGTTCATCACAACTCATCTTCCCATTAAGAGAAAATGTTCTTGACTTTCCAAGAAAAAAGTGGTGAAAGAATTAATAAGATGTCAGCAAAACCTTTTTAATTCTTAAAGCTTTGTATTAAGTGTCCTTTTGAGTCTGAGGATAAGGAACTTCATTTCAATCTCCACCTCAAAAGATTCATATTAGAGTAATAACAGTCACAAAAATAATTTCCTTCCCCAACTCTCTGCTGAGGACAACCTCTTAATAAAATTTCTTAGAAAAAGATTTTATCAAGAGAAATTTTACTTCCACACTTGCATCCAGTTTTACAGATCTACTCACAGTTGTTGACAGCAGGTGTCTATGCCCTAGCATGTGTGAGAGAATCAGCAGACTAGCTCGTTTTTTCAGCTACTGGAAACGTACATAACAATTATCTCTGTATATTTTTAATAAATAACTTTGTTAATATAACTGCAATGTGATATCTACTGTCTTTCATAACACTCTCTGAAGCACTCTGCGTTCCTGGGTCTTTCTCACTATGTAAAGGTATTACAGTGTGTCAGTAATTTCAGTCAGAAAGATCTCAAAGTTAAAAAGCAAAGCTGAAATGTAGCTGGATTCTATTTTTCTCCCCTTTAGCTTTATCTTCTGGTATCTCTAAAAGGTTCCTGAAAAAAGTAAGGGCTTGATCTGAACTTGAAGTGTACATGGGGTTTTGATTAATTCAGACATCTCTGGCAATGACAGAACCACAGCCAGGGACCTTTGGACAAAGTCAGAAGGAATAAAGAATTCCTTGTTGTTCTTGTAGCATTTCAGGTGGGACAGGGTAAAAAAAAAAAAAAGGTTAGGAATTATTTTAATAAGTTTATACTCCTGGGAACAAAGGGGAGGAACCATCAGTGGAGGATGAGGTGAAGCAGTCACATAGCTCAGGATCACTGCTTACCCTGGTGCTGCCTTAATTTTCTCTGACTGCTTACTTGATGTGGCCAGGAGAAAAAACCCAAAAAACAAACAACTCCAAAATCACATGTAAAGTGTTGAAAATATCCTGGCAAAAGCCAGTGTTCCCATGCTCACCTAGACTTGTTGTATCTGATCTTTTTAAGCCACATTTACTATCTATGGGACTCTGCAATTTTGAAGGTTTCAAGCTTCTGCACAATAGATTGCTTCTGGAACAGCTTCAGAAGTAAATAATTTTATGGTCACTGCACACTGCAGGTAGTGTATCATCAGCTGCACCTACAGTCAGCTGTTCATAGTTTACTAACAATATACTCAATATGTCTTGATGATATTGCCTGTATTGAAGCCAACTACCTGGAGAACCATAGCCTAATATGACAGGTCTGTGGCAAAAAATTCAAGGTTCATGCTAGATGAAGGGTGCATGCAAGTATTGAGGATTATTCTAGCAAAAATCATTGCCAAACAAGCAACTAGTTCCAGTGCTGAAAAGGTCACTGGCAAATGAAATGTTCTTTAAAGGATTATGCAATTCCTCATATGGGTTTTAATACCAATTTACTGAGCACTGCCTGCAGGTTCACAGAGCTTTAGATCAGATTTTCAAGTTAGTAATGGATAGAGATCTATGTCACTTCTGCAGCCAGGAACTGCTTGAAGTGGAAAGGGGGAAAGCAACATGAAATGAATAGAGTGGGCATTTATCTTCTCAGAACCAGTGCTTTCAGCACAGCCCATCAGGAAGCATTACACTGGGATTGTCCCCAGCATCCAACATAATCAATAGGGACCTGACCTTTCCCGTGCCTCGGACAGTTTGTGATGTTCTGAGGGAAGGAGATAAATAAACAGATGCCCTCAAAAGATGGTAAATGGCTGCCCTCTGTCTCTTCTGAAGGTAAAAAAGAACTTTCCCATTAACATTTCATCTCCTCTCCCTTGGTAAAGTGTAGAAAAGCAAAAATAGCACGGCTTACTTAATTAAGAGTCCAGTCTACCAGCCAAATAGCTTGCTCAATCCAGAAGTGCAGAATTCAGCCTTTGGATTAAATTGCATGTAATACATAGAAAACTATACTGTAATTAGAAGAAAACTATACTCAAATTAGAAGACCTGGTTGCATTTTAAAACATTTTATATGTGAAAAAAAAAGTTCTTGGGTTTTAATTAAAAGTATTTAAAAGGTCATTTACAGAACTTCTTGCAGAGACTTTAAATGAAATGTTAGAATTTAAATGAGAAACTTTTCATTCCCTGTTGTAAATGAGAATATCCTTACTGGCTATAAACTTGTTTTTTCAGGGTACGGATTGAGCCTCAAGCTCTTTATCTATGCAGGTGAATAATATATTAGATTCTTGGAAATAACTTTATTTAATTATAAAGTAAATTAATGCTGGGCCTCAAAACCCCCTCCTGTTTGCATTCTTTCTCTTAAAACATTTTGTTATTGCTGAAACTGATTTTCCTGTGGACTAAACATCAGTTTTGCATATATAATCCATAGTTTTCATTCCCCACTGTGTTTTCTCCATTCACACCCAGCTGGTGTTTCCCTAGTTAATGTCATGGGTTTGCCTACTCTAGTCTCAAATTTAATAGGAGTTTTTGTTTGTTTGTTGCTACTTTCTGTTAGTCCTGTGTTCCAAGATGTTTGAATTCACTTGGTTATCATTTTTCTTAAAAGAATGAAAATCTGCCTCTCACTCTTTCCTTAGAAATGCAAGTCTAGACATCTAGCATTTTGGCAGTCTCCATCTGTCAATAAATTCCCTCTGACACCTGGCAGAGCCTTTACACTCTTTCTCCTTGACCTATTGCTACTGATGTGCTTCAAAAATATCTAATTAGGTATTTAAGATGCATTAATATCTTCTTTTTGTCCTTCCTCTTAACCTCTTTCTGCAGTTGTTCCCTGGTCACACCTCCACTTTCCTTCCTCCCCAGGATTTGTGCTCCAGTGATTGGGACAGCACAGTCTGGCACAGAGGCTCCATAGGGGAGTCAGCACAGGCTGAAATATGAATATTTCTTCAGTGCTGAGCATTTTCCTTGCCTGTGTCTCTGCACAACAGGCATTGGAACCGGCAGCTTTAGTTTTGACTTTGCAGACTGTATTTAACAAGCAATCTGATTTACAAAGTTTCTGAATGCCCACTTTTCTACCAGGGCTCCTGGCATAGCTGCAAACTTGGCACTGGGACAGGTGATGAGGATGTCCAGATAACAAATATGAAAATGTTGATTTTGGAGCCATGCATCCCACCAGCACCTGCTGGGTTCCCAATCCTCCAAGGAGCCGTGTGACTACAGACTTCCAAATCCTAACTTTGCATTTCCAGTCCCTAACTCTAGGCCTGCAGGTAAAACTTGCAGATGGCTCAGGATCCTCAGTGCAGTCCATATTCTCTGCTTTTTTGCCTGGTGATTGCAGGATGATTTGACTGAATCCACACACTCTGATGCTTCTTTCGCCTTCTGTTGATTGTAGAGCTTCTTGTTTGATTAAGGGGTAAAAATTACCCCTTAAGGGGTAAAAAAAGAAGTACTGCTGGTCTTACAATGCTTCTAAAGCTGCCTTAAAGGCCCCTTCAGACACAAAACTGAGCCTTGATTCCCTTCTTATCAGTCTCTACTAGACAATAAATTGCAAGATATTTTCACACTTTTTTGTTTGTAAAGTTTTGTAAAGTAAAACTGGAATCAAAGTCCACAAGTTTGGGGGACACATCTTTTATCATAAACTAATTATGACACTAGTTTTTATCATAAGCGAATTATTTATTAATCAGTATTGACTTTTATTTTCTGGGTTTGTTTTGGGAGATATCCAAATTTATCTTTTGAACAATTTTCACATTTTTGCACAGCTCCTTGCACTGAATATATTCCATTACCTACAAAAAGAAGTTTGGTTTTATGTAGTCCTTACAATTTTAGAACACAAGTGACTGTGAAACACTCATTAATTTCTTTGCATGATAATTCTGAAGTCTGTGAACTATTACTTTATGTACTTTCTTGATAAGAAATTAGAGATCACATTGCTTCCTACAGAACTGGCAGAAGAGCTAAACAGAAGCTATTTTGTGAGAACCATTGTGAATGTTTATACAACCACTTGCAGATCAAGATTTTTTTTTTTTTTAAATTAAGAAGACTGTAGCATTAAGATGATTTTATTTGTTTTAAAAATTATAATCATTATTTGTTTCATTAGGATAACTCTAGAATGTAGTTAACAGTAATTTCATGCTTTCATAAAATGCTTCCAATAATTACAAAAAAAAAGTGCTGAACCTATCTCTGCTCTTCTTGGGGCATTCTGCTCTCATTGTACTATTCTTATGTTGTCTGCAAATTACAGAAATCCCGGAGCAAAATTTCTGGTATCCCTTTATCAAGCTAAACATGAAAAAGTAGCTTAATACTCTGGAAGTTCCTGGGTACAATTTCTGTGCCATGATAGGAGTATCTTTCTATTTCTAGAAACTGTAGAAGGAGTCTAGAAAAGCAATTTAAAGAGTGAACATTTAACTCTGCATGGCTAAAATCCAGGAAGACAGAACCTTCCAGGGTGACAGTGTGTGAACTTTGGCTGCAGAATAGACACTGGCATTGAGAATGAGATTTTCCCAGTGCTAAAAAGCAACCTCAGAGATACAGATGCCACAGATATCAAAAAATCCTCCTCAAAAATAGCCACAAATCTCTCCTGCTCTTTGTCTTTGGATATGCCCAGAAATTAGTTATTTAGGCATTATGAGTGCTGTGCAAGGAATCTTGTAATAAAAATATCAGTTTGTGAGGTATTTTCAGATAGACAGACCTCTTTATACCCTATTTTTACATCTTTTCTCCTCTCCTTTCCACTATTTATGAGCTCTGCACAAATTCCATACTATGCTTCAAGAAAATTATTTGAAATATGCTACACAGGTCTAGAAAAGAGGAAGGGATGGTGGGCAGTAATGGAAAGTGACTCTGAAAGAAGTCAAGTATCTATGGGAAATATATGAGAATAACCTTGGAAATTTGAAATAACCTTGAAATAACCTGGGAAATTTATTGGTTCTGAAAATACCCAGGCAGTGAAGGAAATTCGGGGGGCTGTTGAGAAGACATGCAGATCACTTCTGAAAACAGAGATCGTCACCTCATTTCACATAAAACAGGTGACAGCCTGTCCTTACACACAGGAAAACACATTCCCACCTCAAGGAATTTGAGCACCACTGTTTTCTTCCCATCTTCTCCCTTTTGAGTCACTTTTGCACCCATCTCAGTTGCCATTAATACATTGTGAGTCACATTTTATTCCAAATATAGACTCCTGAGCAATAGATGTGAGATCCCAAAATACTAAAATGACAAACACTTGCTAATGCAGCTAGATTAGATATTTAATCTTAAAATATTGCTTTTCTCTGTGTTATATGTGAACTGCAGTAGAACAGGACAGAGTAGTGTAATGTATTTTATAATGTATTTTTTATTCAATTCCTCAGTGCTTTCTCTTAATACTGGCTTCCTGATGGATTTTTCAATGTTTTTCTAAACTTAACTCTTGACCTTTGCAGCAGTTCTGGACTCATGGCTTTCACATCATACTGAGTCCTCCTCTAGTCCTCCAGGCAAAGATGCACTCTGTGATGTTTGCCCACTGTCCTGCCACAAAGAGCCTTGGCCATGAGGACTCTCAAAGCTGTCGGTGTGCAGGGACCCCATGACATTTGGTTTTGGCAGTCACTAGGGTATATTTCTCTTTAGGTAGTTTTTACTAAAAATCTTCAGCAAGTAGCTAACCTTAGGTCCTGGAGGCACCTACTGACCTGCCATCACCTGTTTTTCCTTCCACTCTTTGCAGTTTAGTTTTCTGTAGATTCACTCTTCCTCCTGATTTCCCTTTTTTTTCCTCTTTTCTCTGTTAACATAATTACTTGTCCAGATTTTTCTTTCTCTCATATAAATATTTTCTCTCCTGTCCCCTTTTAGGCTGTGCTGGAATCAAACCCTGGTCCATCCCCATTGCCTTTTCCCCTTGTTTTTCTTTGTGCACTTAGGAATAAATGCCACAAAACATTTACTACACCTTTTCTATCCTTCTTCTTCAGTTAACAGTTCTCCTCACATTTAGTGGATTTTCTCACCCCAGCCATCAATCACCTTGTCACTGTCTTTGAGAATCTCCCCACTGCAGCCAGCATTTTACTAATTCCATAAATAGTCCTGTCATCCTCCCAAGAGGAACCTGATCAAAGGGAGGGCTTTTGCCTTGTTTTTGTCTTCCTGTTCTAAAACTATTACATTTACCTGTTAAAAGCAGATGCTTTTTGACTGCCTTTTGCCCAACTCCTTTAATTCTTTAATTATTCCAGTGACCTCACCATGTAGCTTGTCTTCCTTGCACTCTTTTTATCTTCCCTTTTCACTGCTTTCACCACTGAGAAGAGCTTCCTGGCATGTTTTACCTCACAAATGCATCTTTGTCTTTTGCCTCTGAGACATCCCTTTTCTACATTACAGATTCAAGTGATCTATCTCTAGGGTTTGCAATCTAGGTTTAATCTTTAATTTAGAGTGCTTTTTAACACTGACATGTAAGACCTATTTTTAAATGTGACAGGTTCTTTTTCAATGCTGATGGTGGGAGTACTGCAAAGGTGGAGTTTCATTGTCCCTTTAAATCCTTCAAGCTCTGCCATCTCACAATTCAGTTGCTGTGGCATCGTGTTGTCAGTTCCTGTCAGAGGCACTTTTGTGCTGCCAGTGTGCATGTGGCAGGCTGCTGCTAAGGTCATTTTCCTGGTCCATCACTTTGACTTTCACACTCTGCAACTGCTCTCACCTTCTGGGTTGTATCAAAGAGAGTACTGCTTTTTTTTCAAATTTTCCAAGCTCTTTGGGTCTTGTTGCAGTATCAAGATGACATTTCCCTCCTGCAGGTGATCTGTGAGGCCAACTTTCATCACACCCATGATAAAGTCTGCACTTCATGCATTCAGGCATCCAGTTACACTTTCACCTATCTTTTATTTCTTAAAGCCTTCCCTAGAGCTCTGGTTATTCCTTTTAAAACCACTACTTAACAACCATTCCTCTTTGATGAGATGCTTACTGAAGTGGGGACTGCTGGGATTTGGGTATATTCTGAGATCAGAAGCCAAGCACGCCCACAAATGTTGCCTCCTTATTTTCCTTTACTCCTCTCATCTGTTTCTGTCCATCTGTTTTGTCATAAAGTTTAATTCCAATCTCTCTGAACAGAAAACAGATTTATATATTCACAGCACCAAACCTACAGCATTTGACACACCAGGATCCTAAACTGTGACTAAAATTCAAAGATGAAGGCCATAAGATAATGTAAACAAATAAAAGGAGATGTAATTATTAGAACAATTTTACCAGTATTTTATTGATGATTCCATTATTCATTATCTTTATTTTTAAATTATTCATGGAATTTTCATAGTTTAGAAATATTGGTGTTGGGGGTTTTGTCACAACAAACTAATCAATATTAATTTCTGTGTGTGAATCCTGGCAGAATTTTGCCATCAACAGTTCACGAGCATTTTCTCTAAAACAGTCTGTAATATTGTGACACAACAAGTGGGAAAAGGACACACTAACATTCCTGCCAATAATGACAAGAGGGAGTTAATCCATATGTTGATATTCTGTCAGTCAAAAGCAAACTAAGAAATAAATATGTATTTAGGCAAAAAATAAAGGGAACATTCCTTGATTTTGTTTTTGGTTTGTTTGTTTGGCTGTTGTTGTCACCCATGGCTTTCTGTATCTATTTTGCATAAAAATAAATACCATAGCTCATGGTAGACATGTTGTGGTCTACGCCTCAGGAAGGTAAATTAAATATGCTTCTCTTTTTCTGAAAGCTCTTTTTCTTGTTGTGTGGTCTAATATTAGGAAGAAGAAAGAACAACAGGTAACTTTTCTCAAAGTCTCTTTTGGAAATCCATGCACCTACTATGCCGTTTTTATACACAGGTACTTCCTCAGCTCAAATGTCAGGGGCAGAGGTGTGTTAGGGGCCCTGACTACAATGTAAAACTAGCAAAGAAGAATTTTTAAAATGAAACTGTCCTACTGGTTAAATAAAAGTACTGTACTTCTTAAAATTTAATTTTATTTTTATTTGTAATGTCAG
This sequence comes from Cisticola juncidis, assembly GCA_013400215.1. Lineage (NCBI taxonomy): Eukaryota > Metazoa > Chordata > Aves > Passeriformes > Cisticolidae > Cisticola > Cisticola juncidis. Next base: position 2,368,755 of record VXBR01000476.1, on the reverse strand, counting down.
GATTTGAAATCCTAGTTTTTCTGAAATTTCTCTTTTTTATCTCTACATGGGTAACTGTGTTCTCCTAAACTGCAGAATTTCAAGGGACACAATTATGCCTTTAAAAGATTTGCTGAATAGAGAACAATGCTTTATTCATGACAAATTAAGATAATCTTTCCTCTGTGTGCCCTGGTTAACAAGGTGTTTTGATAAAATATTGTCCTCATGTATAACGTCAAAGCCCCTATTGTCCCTAACCTCTGAAACAATTTCTAGAGCAGATAATGAAAGTTGGTGTCTGCATGTCATTTGTGCCTTTGAAAAGGTCCCCTGAAGCCCAGTGATGGAGTGGAGTGCTGTTTTGATACTGAGTGCTTAGAAGAACAGTCAGTTAATGGTTTGACATTTTCTAATCTGGATGCATGAGATAAGTCATAAAAGAAAACCCAGCGAGCTCACTATAATGGAAGATATCAAATAATTTTGTCTTTCATCCAACCAGGTGTTGTACAGAGTTGGGTTTGGCACTGCATTACTTGGGTAGCTTAGGAAAGTGCTCTCTGTCTCACCTTAATTTGTATATGCATATACAAGGGTTCTAACTAATGAACATCCTTGCTGACTCCACTGTGCTAACTCAGCCACAGTGTCTGAGCATCTGTAATGGTCAGAATTCTTCCTAATGGTCAGAAAAATAGGATACAGCCATTGTCTTGAAAAAACCCTGATGAAATCAGCTTGACCTTCCATAAAAAATGTATCTATATTCTAATTTATAAACAAAACCATATCTATCTTTCTGCATAAATTCTTTGCAGGCCTCCTTGGACCTAAGAGTTTCTAAGGAGAAAGTATGATTTGCTTTTGAGGTATTGAACAAACTGCTGCAATTCCCCTTCCCCATTCAACCTGTGGCTGTATCTGACACTGATGGCCAGTATTTCTCATGTGACAGAGAAAGTTGTAATAGATCCTGAACTGGGATATTACAGACAGATATGATTGCTTGCAAAGTTTCATCTTAGCCTCCTCAGCCACTGGTAGGAGTTCTCCTTGATGACTTTTAATGTGTTAGACAGAAGCAAGAGAAATCCTGCACACAGTTCAGTGGCAAAGTTCCTGCTGACCTCAGTGAGGACAGATTTTCTCTCTGGGATCTATCTCTCAGCTATCACCACACCACACCAATCTGCTGCATCTGCTTCCCTTTGGGAATGGAGGCAAATCATCTCCTCAGTGATCAGCAGCAGCAGAGAAGACCTCTAAGGTTAATTGAGTAACTTCATGGGAGAGTTACTAATTTATCTTTTTCTGTTGGACTCCTGATATGAGGGCAAAGATGATCCCTGTCACTTACTGGGTGGAAGGCAAGAACTTGTTTGTGTTGTGGCTGTAATTACAGATAGTTTTTGATTGATATAAACAAGCACATAATAGACAACAGATAGAAAAGTAACAAACAATACAGCCCTCTAATGGTAAAAGTAAATGTTAACATTTCAAAGAATAAATAACAACTGCATGAGAAAAATATTTTTATAAATCACAAAAAAAAAAGTACTGCCCATAATCCCTTCTCTGGTACTATGGAGATCAACTGGACTAAAGTAAAGAAGATGTTAAATCCAAAGACCACAGGTGATGATGAATCCCCAAACACAGCAAAAAACGTGTATCCCTGACCTTGAAAGGCAGCAGAGCTGCAAGGGACAGGAGAAACAGGAAGGATGCAATGTTTGCTCTGTGACTCCTTTCCATAACCACAGAGCTCACAAACTTGCCCTGTGCTTTGGGGGTTCCTTTGCCTGGTTTCAAAAAATCAGTCACTCCACTGAGAACATTCATCTTTCCTAAGCTAAACTGGGACCTGAATCCTACTGTAGAGTGCTGAGGAAAGAGCCTAAAGCTGCTTTTGTCTCTGGCTGTACTTATGGTAATTCCCTACAGTTTCCAAGGCAGTGACCCTGTGGTGCAGTTAAAGCAGCAACTGAAACAAATGGATTTTATTCTCTTCACAAATGTAAGAAAACACAGTTGAGGTCGATTAACTGAAACAGGAGATAGTTGGTTGCAGGTGCTACACTGGGAGAGGTTTCTGGCTCTGTTCTGCATCCAGATCTCTGAGCTGTTTGTTTCTAATGTGTGCTCAATTTTTCACTTGTGAATAGGCCAAGGGTGAACAGAAGATGTGGGAGGAACTGGCTGAAGACATTTACTAATAAAGTTGCTTATGTTGAATTATTTCTGTTAGTATGTAGGGGGAAGACCTCAGGTTCAGGGATATATAAGTCTTCTGCTTGTTCTCTATTTCATGCCTTTTGCAAGGCTCTATGCCTAAATGAAGGACTGCAGTTAGTAATGAAGTCCTGGCTTGCTAACAATCAAAGCTGAGAGCCTCATCACTATCCCCATAATTATACTCTGTTCTCATGCCCCTGATGACATGTCTGATGACATGGAAACACAGACCTGTGTTTCTCTTTCCTCATATAAATGAATGAGGGGTTTCATGAAACTTCTGCTTAAATCCAGACCTTCTACCAGAGAGCTTCTAGCTCTGTTGGAGCCGGCCAACACAAACTCAATGTATCATATTGCAAATTCCACAAACCCCCACTTTTCTCTCCTCCTGGCTGCTATGGCATTCACACCTTACATCATAAAAATAAGGATTTTGCTCTCCCTCATCTTTGTAAGAGAGCATTGACCCCTCACTGATGTAACTGGGTGTTACTACTGTGAACAGAAATACACGAAAGAAAGGCTAAACTCTGCTCTTACAGCAATCAGTAAGTAGAGATGTTTCCAATTTGGACAGTTTTAATACATTCCTACTTTTAGCTGAAGGTATAATTTACTTTCTATATAATGTAAAGTGTTCAAGGCTGATGCATCTCCCAGGATGTTTGTTTAGGCTGCTCTTTTCATCAAGACATTTTTGTGAGCCGTGATCATTCTGGATGCTGTTACAATTAGAACTGCACATGGAATCTCATAAGCATTACAGAAGCTCTAATTTTAAACTGTTACTTAACAAGACCTATAGCTTTCCACAGGAGACAATAGTTTTTGGCTGGTTGGCATCTTTTCTAAAATGGGAAGAGACAGCAAATACTATTACCAATTTAATTAGAAGTAACCCCAGAAATAAATCCATTAAAATCGCATCAGTGGCAGTTCAGTGCATTCTTCAGCTCCCCTGAGTTTGAAATAGAAGACAGTCAGGCTTCTGCAAGTCACTTACTACTGATATTATTTTTTTCATGTTGTAACTCAAAAGAAATCCAGGCCAAATATATCATATTTATTCCAATGAGTAATACTAACAGCGACACAGCAGACATGGAATTTGTCAACTTTGCCACAGTATGTCCCATACCATACATGCATGTGGTGACAGGACAAGGGGGAATGGCTTCAAACTGACAGAGAGGAGTTATTTGTGAGAATTTCATTCCTGTGAGGGTGGTGAGGCACTGGCACAGGTTGCCCAGAGAAGCTGTGTATGCCCCATTTCTGGAAGTGTTCAAGGCCAGGTTGCATAGGGCTCTGAGCAATCTGGATAGTGGAAGGTGTCCCTGCCCATAGCAGAGAGCTGGAACTGAGTGATCTTTAAGGTTTGTTCCAACCAAAACAATTCTATGGTTCTGTGATTCTGTATCCTACATTCCTGCTGTTTCCTTTGCTGCAGAGCAAAATGTTGGAAAGTAAAAATGTTTACTAGAAATGAAAATATTTTTTTATTTTTTGTTCATAATTTTTAATGAAAACAATTCCTTAACTTTTTATCTGTAATCTGCCAGATGGGATGTGACAAAATAAAATATTTAGGGAAATAGTAATGTAAGAGATTTAAATTATATGTCCAGGTCCTACCATTGACAGTCTAAGTAAACTTCATTCTTAGCTTAGCAGGATAAAATTGATTATTCCTAATTGAGTTTCCAGCAGACACAGTCTCTTTAATTGATCTCTTGTGTAACAAGATATTTCTCTGAATAAAATTATCTCCTGTGTGTGCAAACATGTTTAATAGGAGCAACTGTGCTCACTGAAATTCTTAATGTCTTGAAATTCAGATGGTACCATGGAATTAGTTTTGTATATTGACACCAATGGAACTTTGAGCCAGTCCTTTCTCAAGCATGTGAGGACAAGTCTAGATCTGAACCAAAGATTTCTCATATGCAGCAAAATAATGGATGCTACAAGAGACAAAAAAATTCCTCCATCTAAGGAGGACAGCTGAGACCCTAAAATAGTATCTGCAAAAGGGTTCACTAGAATTAATACACACAAGCAGAGGCCAAATCCCAAACAAGCCCTTTGCTATTTATCACTTCAGTCTTCCCTGTCACCAGGTTGTCACAGACTCACTGCTGTGAACCAGGTCCATGTGAATGAACATTGTTCTCACCATCAGTTCAGGTCTGTTGAATGAAGAGGGAATCTCATCCAAATTCAAAAGGGTGGAAAAGAAAAAGAAAGGTGTTTAACTGAGTCTGAGGCATCTATCCTCACTCTGAGAAAGAAAAACATGCCAGAGGAACAGCAAAAAAGAAAATCTGGGGAACTATATTCTGGTGAATCTAACCTCAGTTTTTGGTAAGATTTTAGCAAATTCTTAACTAAACAGGCACATGGAAGACAAGAAGTGATTGGGAACAGCCAGGATGGATTTAGCAATAGAAAGCACAACTTGATTTGTTTCCCATGAGGAGATGACTTGATCCATGCACAAGCAGACATAGCATTGATGTTGTTTACCCTGACTCCAGGAAGGATGTCAGCATGGTATTCCATGACGCTAAACTGAAGAACTATATTTTGGATAGATGTAGGATAAAGTGGAAAACTATCGGATTTTTTTTCTGGCCTACAAGGTAGATCGTCAAAGGCTTAAAGCCCAACTGGCAGCTGGGTACCAGTGGCACCTCTTGGTATTTAAAATTTCTTTACTTACAGGCAGTCTCAAATACCCACCCAATGGGCTGCAAAACAAGATCATGTTGGGGGCATGGCTGACATGCTGCCATTCTGAGGGGCCTTGATAGCCTGGAGATGTGGGTGACCAGGACTCTTGATAATTTCAACAAGGACAAATGAAAGTCCTGCAGCAGACTAGAGTAAAATGGGGACTGGACAGCTAAACAGAAACCATGAAGGAAAGGACTTGGGAGTTTTCATGAACAACAAGGTCAGCATTAATCACCAGTGTGCTCCTGTGGTGCCAGCAACTGCAGACTGGATTTTAGTACTGGGCTCAGAGACAACAGGTGGAGGAAGAGATTATCCCCTTCTTGTTTCCGTAGCACACTCTTTGTGCAAGACCCTATGCTGGTTAAAAGCTGCAGGAGTGCTAAAAAGGGGGTCTAGATGAATAAAAAAAAGTTTTTACCATGTAATGACCCAATAGAAAAAGTACCTTTAATTTGAACACTTTTCTCCTTCATACATGATATGCCTTTTGGGGGAGGGGATCTTTATGTTTTACAGGGAGGAGGCTAGTTGTGAGAGGTTCTAAAAAACAGGGAAAATGGCATTTTTTCATAGAACCTGGGAAAATAGGTCACAAGGCTTGTGTGTTCACACAGAAATTCAGGAAATTTGCAAGAGTTTTGGTGCATCTGCTGTTTTGATGGGTGTCTGAGCAAGGAAACCAAAACGTCCTCTGATAGGAAAGGTTTTCAGCATGGATGTGAAAGGAGACATGAAAGCTGCCAAAATAAACCTCAGTTTTACATACTTCATATCTTCCAACGCTTTAAGGAAATGGCTCATTTTGAAGTTTGAATCTCTCTAAGAAAAGAGTTGATCCATTTTCCTGCATCATGATCAGCTCCTGGACCTCTGGATTGCATTTACTGTTAAGGAAAGTTAGTGGCAAGGTTCATCAGTGCTCCTGCCAGGATCAGAGTTCCTCTTACAGTGGGTAACAATTGTATTTTTTCCAATACTATTTTCCCAGAATAGTGTCTCAATGGCTGATTTCAAATATAGTTGCTCCCAAGAAAATTTTGTAGCTTTCTTTCATCTGTCTGATTTTTCACTCCCTGACTGGACTGCTAGTCTACATTGAGTGCACATTAAATGACTCTGTTTTTATTACCTTGATGTGGACCTTCAGTTCTAAGGCAAAACAAACAAACAAACAAACAACAAAACAACAAATACATTACTTCCAAATCTTTCTGCTCTTACTGTGCTACATTTGTCACAAATGTTTTGGTATTGGACAAGACACTCAATAGGACAAACAAAGGTTGGCTTAGCCTCATGTTTTTTTAGGCATTCAAGCAAAGATTCTGTTCATTAATAGTTCCCTTCAAAGCTGTGCAGAGTTTTATGGTCTTGATGCACTAAGTCAATGTTTGCAGGTACCCCTCAATTAATGTTGACTCCAGAGGAGGAATTAAAACTCACATCTGATAAATTCCAATTTTATCAGAAGAAATATGGGATAGAGTATCAGAAAGGAAGGAAGGAAGGAAGGAAGGAAGGAAGGAAGAAAGAAAGAAAAAGAAAGAAAAAGAAAGAAAGAAAGAAAGAAAGAAAACTGTAAAAAAAATTTCTAGCAGAATAGATGGTCTTTACAGAAATTATATTTATTAAGCTAGTAGCCTCTAAACACTTCCATATATTATTCCTGCTCCCAGTGTATTATTAAGATGATTCTTCTGAAATGAAAATCATTGAAATTGATATTAAAAAACCCAGCAGCTCAGAATAATAACCAGCAGCTAAGCTACTGGGTTCTGAATAAGGATTTCTAATTCTCCTTAAGCTCTTCTCAAATTCCTCTTAATATGGCCAAAGACATCCACAAATTGGAAAAGCTTCAGCCAGCAGAATATGGTTTATGTGCCTTGTGTGAGAAAAAGTCAGCACAGCTTCACAAAGGCTCCTCATGGCTCTCCCAGCAGAGTCTGAAGTGACCAGTGGCTTCTCAGACAACTTTATCTTTAATAGGTACATCCAATATTAGTTCATCACCCTGCTCAGAGTATTTGCGAATCCTCTGGCAGCTGTATTGCTCAAAAAACCCAGGGTTTTTGTTATAAAGTGGATTTCTAGTGGAACCACATATAAGAGTAGCTGTAACATTTTGAAAGAGAAAAATTTTTTCTCACATGCACAATGAAAAACCAGTGGTTTCTACAGACCACTGGGTTTGTGAATGTCATGGCTGAGCAGAGGAGCACAGGATATGTTGCATTCTGGATGTCTCTGACCTTGCAGAGAGTTGTTTCAGTTCAACAACTGCAGCTCTATTGCCAAGAGAACTATTGTGGTGCTTTTGTTATACAATTTAATTTTTCAGCCCAGATAAAGAATTATCTACTAATGAACCCTGTTACACAGATATGGTCATTTATATTATAAATGATGACAATAATTTCTGTCTGTGAGGCACTTGTACATCATGCAAGTTATTGCACTCTCACAGGATTAAATATGCTCTCTGTTCCAAATCACTGGCTAACATAATTTATGACATGGGGATCCTTTTTGCTCTGTTCAGCCCCTTCAAACCCCTTCATTGGTTCAGAAGACATTACAATGTTTTTTTCTGTGCTCTTCCCTCCTGGTTTTTGTAATTTTTACTTTTAATTTGCATCAATTATTTCAATACAATGAAAAAGAGATGAAGAAAACCAACTGGTGTGAAGCAAAGATATCTAGTGATTTTCACAGAATGGAGCAATTGTAGTTCAGGTTCTTTTTCTGTGGAAATGTTCTGTCATCAGATACCACCCTGGACTGCCCCTATTGCCTGGTGTGTTTGTGCTTTGTTTTAAAGCATTCATTGTGGAAAATATAATTTTTCATGCAAGGCCTTGATCTTGCTGAGAGTTGTATGGCAATGAGTTATCCAAAATTCCCTGTAGGGCAGGAAGCTAAACCCCTTTGCCAACAAAAGGAAAATGAGGAGAGTTACCATTTGCACTCCCACTGTTTAAAAGGAAAACTCAGGTGCTTCAAAGGTGAGGGCAAAATTGAATCAGAGGAGGAAGCACAACTCACTCAGGTTGGCAATTTTAATCACATGGAATCAGTATGAGATCTTGCACCTACAGTGGCCTTGAAACAACAGCTCAGGGTGGGATTAACCACTGCACTTGTCTCTGCTTAAAAGTACATAAACACAGGCAGCACAAACAAGTTTTTACTCTAACCCTCTCCCCTGCATTCCTCTGGCAAGGGATGCAGCTCTCTGTGGCCCCAGGCTTAGCTCCAACGCAGCCCAGGTACAAAATCTGGGGGTAAATTTCCGAGTGAGGTTTCATTGTGAGAAAGGGTTCTAGGGAAGCACACATAGCCATGCAAAGTAAAGAAGCTAAAACTATGAACTCACAGCAGCTTGTGGGTCTAAGGGGATAAACACCAATGTGGAGACCTGGTGTGTAAAACCATGAAAGGAATAACAGGGAGCCATAAGACAGAAAAATAACAATATCAAGGCTTGGTGCCCCTGCCCTGCCCACTGCCTGACCTACAAACTTTCTTACTAGGAACTGCGACCACATGAATTGTTTAGACTTAAAGTTTGGCAAGTGTAGTTGCTCCTTGCATGTATTAACTAGCAAATTACTTCTTTGGTTTTTCAAGTAATCTGTTAAGCACTTGAATAAATGCTAAAGTCTGCCTGAATAAAATTATCCAGGGAGAGTTAAAATGGCCCTATTGAAAAGAGCTTTGTCACTTTTACTTTGTTTCTCCATTTGGAAAATCCCTATCAGCTTCTGTTTCCTATACCTAGCTCTGACTGGTTAGATGGGAGTATAAACCAACAGAGAAAAAAACAATCAACTCTACCAACTAAAATACTTCACTATAGTAATTTGTTTGGTTTTACTTCCTACACTATGTAAAAGAAACCCCTTAAATTGACAACTCCTCTTCCACCACATCTGTAGCCTTCTATACTTCTGACATATTCTTTGTTGTTCTTGTCTGAACTTAAGACTCTTAAACTTGACATAGAGTTCATGGATAGGAATAAAAAGTCTAACATGGAAGTATATATTTCATAGAGAACTAGGAGAAATATAAATGTGATGATGCCTACAAAGGTGTTCTTCCAACCAGTGGAGTGAAATATGTGAATTGATCTGTCTTTGAAATTAATTTATGTTTGAATATCTGATGAAATTGTGCAGAAAATAAAATTATTTTCTGCGCAATTTCTGTCTTTCCTTAATTCCAGGAATTGTGAGTTGAACAAAGATCTTATTAAACTATTAGAAGCCCTTCAGAAAGATGGCAGCTAAGCTCTGTGGAACTTATTTAACATTCAGATTATTTTTATTATAAAAGTATTTATTTTATTTAACTTTTGCTGAGAAAGAACAAATATGACAGAGGTAGACAGAGGTGAGAGACAAGACATCTTATTTCAATGAATATTTAGAAAGTTCTTAGGCTGTATTGTGGAAGACAAGTGAAAATGCTACCTCATAAAATGAATGTGTGGTGTGTAAAATGTAGAGAATCGTGTCTTCAGCTTACTGTAGTAGAATATAAGATGCAGTGGATTTTTTTAAGGTAAAATTATGCAGTGTCTGCTCTGAGAGCAGGCAATGGGAATAGAAATATTGAAATGTAATAATGCCTCTATTGAAAAATCAAATGAGAGGAAACCTGTCCACAGCTATTTTGTTCTCAGGTCTTTATGTCTAGCCAGACTAGCAGGCAGCAGCTGCACCATGTTGAGAGCTACACTAACAAAGTTTGCTCTTCTGTAGAGCTGAGCCATCAGGACAAGCTTCTGAACATTCCTGGCATGAAACAGAGACCTTTGCTAGGTCCTTCTACAGCCTGGATGGAGAAGAGAGAAGCTGACGTCACGCAGGCTCCTTTTAAACAGGTTTAAAATGCTCTGTGCCCTCCTCTGTTGGGCCCTCACACTGTAAACAATACACTCACTTCATTTTAGCACCTCTGATACCCCGGGCCCAGCTCTGTTACCAGGTTCCACACCTCATCTCAACACCTCTTGTTTCCTCTTTCATGTCTTCCCCATGGCCAGGAGCCTTCACAATTCTGCCTTGGAACTGCGCTGAAGCCTCTGCATGTGTGAGAGCTGGGCATAAGGGCAAGTGCAGCTTTTTGTGAACTCTGTGATGAAAAGGTACCTGGCAGATTAATTCTACTGTGACTTCATTCAACTCCCAGCTAAAGGCATGCTATAGGGTGGATGTGGGGTCTGACAAAACCACTTTGGACATGCAATGGATCAAATATCGATACAGAAACAGGCAGAGGCTTCATGGGAGAAACCCATGACAGCACAGCAGCCTCTGGCTTTGTCTCATCTGTCTGTGTTGAGTCTGACAAGATTTACAGGAGTCCCTTTTTATTTGGCCGATGCCCAGCAGTAATTTCAGTGCATTTCTTTTGTTAGCAGTTAAAGTAACCCAACCCTACAGATAGCATCCAAGAAAACCCTTAAATGATCTTCGTGAGTACCCTCTGAGTGCTACAATATGCTTTTCAGTGCTAAAAACCCTACTGTGGTCTTACAAAAACTGCCCTTTTACAGGATTCTGGTGCTTTAGGGCTTGTGTTCTTTAAACTAAACATTTCTGAATTAGGAGCCTTTTAGAAATGCATTTTAGTTCTGTTCCTAGGTTTGGGTCTTTCTATTCCTCCAGTAAAATAACTGGTGAATTACATGAACAAGCTGTCCATTGCATCCCAAGAAATACTGTTCAGGCTGGTTCACAAAGCTAAAGGTATCAATGCAAAAACATTCACATATCACTTGCAAATAAGACACAATTATGTAATTTTGAGATTTAAAGTAAGCCTGGAATAAGATAATAAGTTTGCTTCCCTTAGAAAAGATTTTAGGGATTTTGTAGCAAGAACTGAATGTGAAGTTACAGCAGTTTTTTCACTAGTATAATATTCTGCATCACTCCTTATTGTGAGATGAGTATTTTGTATAAATTTCTCTGTCCAGACAGTGTGATATCCTGAGACTGTTTGTTGTCATATTTTTAAATAGATATGTGCAGAGAAAACACTTTTCGAAAACAATACACTGCAAATATAAAATCAATGTTTTCCTTGATTGCATGTCTATCCAGGAGAAAGGTTCTAGTTCATTTACAGGCTATTAAATTCAAAACAGAAATGTCTGGATGAAATTCAGTGAGTCAGATGAAGTGCTAAGTCGGAACAGATAATGCTTATGGCTTAAAAACTATTAAATTGTTTAGAAAGGAAAAAACCCTTGGAATCTAGATAGATATGTAGCACACTGTCTTGTTTTTCTGAAGGGAAAGAGTGACAGCTCATGTCTAGAAATACACCTTTTCCTCAGAGATCTGTTTGGTTCATCAAACTAACAGTATGATTCTACATATTTTCAAAGGACAAGAACTGAAGCTGAAAATCTGGGCACTGATCCATCAAGGTACCTAAGAATGAGCTCAGTCTTAAAATTGCTTTTATCAAAGACAAAGTTCCTGGTGCTACAGCCTGATTTTAGAGAGCAAATTTAGGATTAAAAGGTGCCATAATGAAACATGTGAGAGCTGTCTTCTCTTTCTGTAGAGCATAGAAAATGACATTGGAAGAACTATAGCCAAAAAAGCAAGCTTTCTGGGGCCATTCTTGCCCATGCCATCTTCATTATGCCTACCCCCATGTGTTAAGCTTAATTTTATTCCTGATGCACTGCTTGAGGTTCTCAGTGGCAATTTTAGTTCACACCAACAAAGGCAATGCTGTATTAAACAAATTCTGACTAATAATGTAAAAGGCAGTTGATTGCTCTAGCCAGTCCTCTTAACCAGCCAGCTCCCTGAAGAGTTCAGCCTCCTTTCTTCCTCTTGTCTCAAATTCATTGCTTGGACTTGTTTTCCAAGGTTCCCACATTAGCAACACCTCAGCACGATGTCTGCTACATTTTTCTCTCACTCAGAACGTGTCAGGACACTTGTTTGACTGACAGGTTTAATTATGAGTAGCTGGAGCATGATACAATCAAATGCACAAAGGTGGTAAAGAGAAATGACATCTGCAGTGGATTATTGGAGGTTTTTAGCACCTTACAAGCCTCCAAAGATGCTAGGCTGTGAAAAAACGGGGGTTTTTTTGGTAGAAAATTTTCAGAAAAGTCATGGTTTCTTAACCAGGGAACAGTTGTAATAAATAATAATGAGTAGCTTAACTGAGACCTCAACTTTTATTTATCAACAATTCCATGCATTTGGCATTGCTAAGTTTCTCATCAGTACCAAGCATCAACACATCTCAAATGCAACACTGAAAACCAAAATTCTTCTTTATGTTATGGTAAGGGAAAAAACTTTGGTGGGGGTTGGTTTGGATTTTTTTTTTTTTTGTTCAGGGTGTGTGTTCCACAGCGTCCTACTGTGCTGAATAAGAATTCTGCAACTTCCTGCAAGCTCTTAACTGAATTTGATGAAGACATGCACTGTCATGAGATATCATCCACAGCACAGGACCGGGAATCACCCACAGTTCCCACATGGGACATGGGGAGGCTGTCCTGAATTACAGCCCCTACCCTCCCACACTGCAGAATTTCTACAGCCTCCTCAGAAACCAGGATTCAAGAACAGGTGGAGATGGAAATGGGGGGCAGACGCAGTTTTTCTCACCAAGCTTTCTGTCTCTGACTGTGCCTGGAAGATGCACAGGGAAGAACATGGCATAAAAGCAAGGAGTGAATAGTTCTTCCTGAATGTTGGCCTTGTTTGGGAAATGAATCAAGATTTAGATGAATTTGTCTAATGTTTGAATGGGCTAATAGTTTCTATACCCATGATGTTGTAGAGAAAAAAGTTCCAAAATTGCCAGTTCACCATTGACAAAACACTTCCCTATGAATAAGTTTGGAGGTTTCATTTTTACCATTATGACTAATTTTATGTCAGCAACCAATTTTATCATCTCACTAATTTCCCCTTCTTTTTGATCATTTATGATTAGGAGGAATAGTAAAAGCTCTACAAAGACTCTTGAGTGAAAATATCAATGGCAAACCATTTATTTACATTTGCAATAGCTTTTCAAGACTTCAATAATTGAATTGAAATTCAGTAATGCAGTGTTAACCGAGGCCTTTTTATTGTGTGCTTGTTAACAGTTCCAAAGAATCTGACAGATCTGTGGTGCATGACAAAAATGTTGATTTCCCCCAATGTTTTATACTTGTATATCAGAAACCATTCCTGTTTTATTATAAAGTCTGCTGGTTTTCCTACTGCTGAAATCCGATTTACTGAGATGTGTTTTTGTAAAATCTCACTTAGAAACTGGCTTAACTTTCTCTGTTTTTTTTATCAAAGATTTATTGAATGCTTTAGTAAACAATTTTGAAAGTTATTATCAATTGTGCAAGTTTTCTCTGAATCTTTCATTTTCTAGAAGGTTCTCAGACTTTTACCTGAATGCAGGTCTCTCTTTTAAACCTCTCCATAGTGAAGACTGGGGTATAACATCAAAAATTAAATTTTTCACTTTTTCCCTTTCCCTTTTACACCTGGATAATTTTCTGTCTTGGCTGACTCTCTGTTTCACTCCTTACTTTGATGTATTTTGAAAAATTCCTATTAATTTTTTCTGCCTTCAGTAGATTTCTTATCAAGGTTACTGATGTGCCTCCTTGCCATTCTGTGTGTCATGTGCTGCTTTCTGTTCTTTTTTACATTTCTTACTTGGACAACAGTGGGGACACAAATACTTATTTTTCCTCTGAATCCACCATTGCCTGGCAGTAGGAAAAAGGGAATACACTTCACTGGACTCATGGAAGAAATCCCTTCACACAAAAAATAGGCAGGTTTTGGAGACAGTTCTTTGAAGAAAAAATAGCTTCTGGGGACAACTGCTACCCTGAAATAGTACAAATCCACAGCACACACAGTGCTTCCACACACTGGAAAATAGAATATTTTTCAAACTGTAGGTATAACCTTTGAGTACAGAGATTATATACTGCACAAAATATGAGCTACTGAGTGATATTTGCCTAAAATGTCACCTTCTAAACTCCTTAGAACTGAATCTTTTAAGGAAGCACTTAAAACTCTCCATTAAACTGACAGTCACACTGGTTATTAAATTTCCTAGGAATTTTTTGTGCGAGGATTTTTGTGGAATTTGGGGGGGTAAGGATGAGTTAGTCAAGCAGTGGTAGTCACTGAAACAACTTCACCTGGGCACAGCAGCAACAGAAGGAACAGACCTGCAAATGGGGGAAAATCCTGTCTTGACTCTTCAGGCTTGTCACAGCAGACAGCATGGCTCCTGTCCAACAAGGTCATGGCTTTTCAGTTTACTTTTCACAGGTAGATCTTCCCCTTTTCAGTTGGATTTCTTTTACCTCTTGTATTTGTACTCATCCACAATGCCACAAGACCACAGACCCAAGCCAAGAGAGAAACAAATCCTGTCGTCCACCTCTGGGGCTTGGTGAAATTCCACTCTTTTTTCAGCTTCCAACATCATGTAATCTGTGCCTAATAAAATGGCAGCATAGCACTTGGTATTTCTAAAACATTTGTAAGCACTTCATTCAATTTATCAAATATATTTAAACTTAGCTGTATGTGGAACTGACAGAAATTGCAGCACTTAACCTTTTAGATCACTTGGTGCAGATTGTTGTATTGCACTGGGTTTTTTTTTGCACTTCAAAACCAGAAAATGATTATGTGCACTTTTTTTTTCTCCTAATTATACAAAACTCTTCAAATGTGTGTTCTCATGAGTTCAGCTGCTATAAAGAAAATTAACCCTATCCCAGCCAAACAGACACTGTAAAACACCATCCTCCCCCTCTCCCCCCTTATTCTATGGCATTGGGATCTGATGTTAAGTGATCAAGAAGGTGCAATTAGGGTTACAAGGAGTTCACAAAGGTCACAAGCTGTTCTGATAACACTGCCATGCTCTGACTCTTTCTAGAATATCTGACAAATCAATTGTCAAATAATAAGCCCCACATTCAGGGAAGCATCTGAAAAATTTTTGCAAAGTGATCTGCAGGTGACTAGACCTGCTGACATATTGGGAGCCTTTGAAGAACACCGTGAATCAGATCCCTCTCTCTGGTGCATTTTCATTCTGCAGTCACAGAAGGTTCTTCCTACAGTTGAGCCTGTATAGGATGCAGTAAGATTGTTTTTATGTTCTACATGGGCCAATTCATTTCATTTCAGCAAGGAGGTTTTCTGCAGCAGTATCCCACCTGGCAAAGTTGCAAGGTCTGTTAGTAATTAAAGCATTCTGGTTTCATCTCTTTTCAGTGCTTCCTTATTTTAGCCTAATATTTGCTCTTTCATTGTTATATTCAAATCAACTTTGTTCTTGAATCTTCATCCAAACTCACAGTGGTTGACTGCCTTAAATTCAAAATGAGTAGTGGGGTTCTGAACACTTAAAACTGCTGCTTTGGTACTGGCACTGTGATGACATCATACACAGGTTAATCACTGTTGGCCCTTAGGCAGGGAAAATATGAAAAAAGGAAAAAATACAACTTTAATAAAGAAAGGTACTTTCAGTAGCCTTATGCATATGAAGAAATACCAAGGATGACCCATGTAATACAGGAACTGTAAAATTTTTAAGAAAATGGAAGAAAACTTAGATTTACCTCTTTCTGGAGGAGAATTCTGCAGAGCATAAATACAAGTGATGTGCTAAGGTGAGGTGACTGCCAAATAACATGGGGATGTAAATTATTGTCTTAATAGAACAGAAGCAAGCATACATTCAAACAGGTTTATTTTTCAGAATATAAACTTCAGCATAAAATATAATGACATTTCTAAGGAAAAAAAACCCACATACACATAAGAGGATGCATGGGGTAATTCCTTTTTTTCTTTTCTGATATCCAATGTATTAATTTAATTTAGATACTAGTTTTAGACTCTTTTGTAATGGAAAGATTTGATGACACCTCTTGAATTTTATAGACAATTTAAATTTGAAGTAAGTACAAAATTTTTTACTTTTGAAAAGCAAAGTTTTCAGGACAAGAGTAATGAATTTCTTCTTCAGGATGCTTTGAATATATTGGGACTTGTTTATTTTCTCTAGAGGGCCTAATTCTTAAACTGCAAAGGAAAAGCAAATGATAAATATTCATCTCTATTGCTCATATAAACATTAGCTGAATCTTTGTCCAATTAATTTTTTAAAATAAGTCTTCCCAGAAAGGGCAAGGATCTCTTATTTAAGAAACAGGTGCAGAGCTTTAAAACTGTGAGATGCAAGTACTGACAGAAGAAGAACCTGGTTAAAACTGAGTTCATTATTTGTCTCCTGTAACACAGCATAAGTCAAACTTTCCAAAAACCAAGCAGAAAAGGGTGCCTTGAGAAGGCAAGCTGTGTTTACAGACTGAGCTCTGGGCTCTTGGCTTTCCCTCAAAGTGTTGTTGACACTTGCTGCTCTCATTTTTGCCACGCACAAATACGCACACGACCTTCCATAATCCGCCCGTACCCCGGTGGCTGTCCTGGCAGCCAGAACCACCCATCCGTGTTGCTCCCCTTCTGCTCAGCCTTCTGCTTCCCAGCACTGCTGGCAGTGGCCACCACCACACCAGCTGAGCCCACAAATTCTGATTTTCATGGCACAGGATGAGCTGGGGCTGCTGGACCCACTCGTGGCAGCTGCTCTGGCATCTGCTCTCACATGGTGCAAGTGCTCAGTGCCTCCCACTGCTGAGCTGCAACTAGCCCTGGCTATCCACATGCTTAATTGTTCCTTTGATTTATCCCAAAAGGAGAGTATTTAGGGTCTTTTGGCTTTTCTTAGGTCAGTAACAAGCTGCAATGATGAATATATTCCAGTATAATACAATTGTAGTGAGGTATCGTAGACAACTTTTAAAATATCATCTCTTTTTTCAGAGAATGTTAATTCAGATACACTGTCAAAATGCTTGCTTTACATCCAAGACTCCTGAGAGCAACATCTTGGAACAAACTAAGGAATATCTGAGCAATATGGTCAAGAAGAAAAACAGATTCACCACTGCTAATTTGGCATTTACTTGCAGCTCCCTTTACTTGACAGCTTGAAGAAACGCCCAAAGGAGTTTTCAAGTTTTCTCTTTGTCTTATCTTTATCCCTATTTAATTTAATTTAATTAATTTAATTTAATTTAATTAATTTAATTATCTATCTACCTATCTTTATGTATTTATCTTCCTCTATCCATTTTTTGGTGCTACTGTAAATTAAGACTATCAGTGTTTCACAGAGTGAATTTGGGGATTTAGGCACTGTGAGATGCTTACAGGGTTAATTGCACTCTACCTAAGTATGAAACAGCTTAGTCATCCTCCAATACTAATTACACTTTGAAATCTTTTCAGTGACTGGTCCTGTCCTGGTGTCTTATGAACAATAAGACTTGAAAAAACCCTTGGAAGGTAGATTTCATTACAACTTTTAAATAGTGATACAAAGTGGACTGCAAAGAAATCAAGTTCCTTGTTCAGTGCTGTGCTGTGAATCAATGATAGACTCAGAAATGTACTCAAAATGACCTACAGCAGGTTCCTTTCCATTAACTTTAAGGCTGTATTTTCTCAGTTATTGAATTATGAGATTCACAAGTATTTTCTTCTCCACTATGGAATAAAAAGTGGAGTAAGAATAAGAACTGGAGGTAGGCAGACATCTTTAATTTTTTTTTTAATAAGGCTGTATAACTTTTCACAATTAAGCAATTTCTTGGTAGGAAACTTCTGGTCTCATGTTTTTGCAAAGCATCATGGAGCATGGGCCTATTCTGTTGTTTTAGCTCTTATTTTCATGAAAGAAACAAACAAAACAAAAACCAAAAAACCACACACACACACACAAAAAAACCCCCAAAAACCAAACCACAAAAACCAACCAAACAAAAAAACCCCACCAACCCCGCCCCCCACCAAACCCCAAGAAAATGCACACAAAAGAAAGAGAACTTTTTAGCTTGATCTCATTTGTTTTTCATCTGTACTTTAAAGATTTGGACTGGAAGATGAAAACTGAAATGTTCAGACATGCTCTTTTTCAAAGGTAGCAATTATGAACAAATTGGTTTGAGAAAGGCAGAGAGAATGGCCATTCATTATAAGGATTTCAGAAGGAGAAACTTTTCCCCAGAAAAATATGTAGGCAATTGTTTATTTCTTTCAGTCATTGTTAATAAAATGGAAGTACCGTTTTACAAAACTGCGGGAAAAGCACTGTCAGAAATCTCTCTTTAGTTGAGATGTCAATATAATGTATTCAATTTTTCATTCACATCTCATTCTTTTCTTCCATTATCATCAGCACTATTTTTAGATCCAGACTGCCATGGTGTGGTGTTGTGTCTGGGACAGAGTTCATTTTCTTCACAGTAGTTAGCACAGGCTATGTTTGTGGTTTGTGCTGGAAGCACTGTCTATACTGCAGAAGTATGGAAAGCTCCTGCTGAGCTGGGTCAGGGCCAGGGCCTTTTCTGCCTCTCCCCCACAGGGATTGGGCTGGGGGTGCACGAGAAGCTGTGAGGAGACACAGCCAGGACAGCTGATCCCTACTGACCCAAGGGATCCCCATCCCATGCATTATCGTGTTCACTGGGCAAAGCTGGGGAAGCAGGGGGAAGTGGAGGGATCTTGGGAGTGATGATGTTTGTCTTCCCAAGTCACTGGACATGCTGGCAGCCTGCTTTTCCAGGGATGGCTGAATCCTGCCTGCCCATAGGAAACGGGAAATGAATCCCTTGTTTGGCTTTGTGTGTGTGGCTTTTGCTTTACCTGTCAGGCTGCCTTCATCTCAGTCCATGAATTATTTCACTTTGACTCTTCTCATTCTCTCTCCCATCTCACCAGGGCAAGGGAGTGAGCTGCTGTGTGGGGTTTAATTTACAGGTGGGGTAAACCAATGCACTCAGCGAGCACTTCTTGTCAGGGGAAGAGCTGCTACAAAATGAGGTGCAAAATCTAAAGTGATCTCAGCAAAGAAATGCACACTCTAGTGCCATAATGTTGATGAATCCATTCCATCTCTGATCAAGCAAAATAGGGGAAAACAACCTTAGCACTGAAGCTCTTCAGCCTCTTAAGTGTTTGTTTCATATCCTTTGATGATATTTGTCAACCAACTTCTGTTACACAATGTCACAAAGAGTAGGAATCTGGTTTTGCACAGCAAACTCAACCTGCCTTGCCAGGTGACTGTGACCTGGAATTCAAGAGCTCTTCATGTGCCTGCCATCTGGTATCTCCTGATATTTCCCAGCTGACTGACAGCTTTATCAGGCCTCCAGCACACTGGTGACTTCCAAGCAGTATGAAAAGCATGACCAATGCATCTAGAAACATCATTAGGATGATTCCCAGGTACATTCTCACTGTGATGCCCTTCCTTGGCCACAGGAGATGTCTGCTGATGCTTGCTAGCCCTCCACTGGGCAAGAAGTGTGCTGGATCAATTAATGCATGCTCAGCATCCTCTCTTAGTATTTTATTACTTTATTATTCCCAGGCAGCGAACTTCAGTGAGCAAGTTCAGTCTTTCCGTGGTGATTCATGATGTGTTTCAGTATAACATGGAATCCTAAATATTTCCCACATATACTCACTCTTTACTCACTCATATACTTTCAGAGTGAAAGACCCCTTGAGCCAAACTTGTGTTGGTATTAAGGAAGTTTAATATATTAAAAAACCCAAACAAAACCCCTGAATTTGAACTGAGAATTTTAGAAGGAAAAAACAGGCTTCTGCGAATTGAATAAATTGTTTTTCAAAAGGCTTTAGATGCTTAGTTCAAGTCTCCCTGATTCACAATGAATATTAGGCTTTCACAGGTTGTGATTTATTTTAAAAAGTAAGGTAATTGTCCCAAGTTACTGGGGGGTGGGGGGGCGCTTTCATATAGTTTTTTCTAAATCACTGTGCTAAACACTGCTCACAAATCCAACCAGGATTGTGTTTTACATACTTGCTTTTCTTTAACAAGAAAGAGATTTCACCTTTCTTTTCACTGCAACAATCATAATGTGTTAGTATAACTTAAAGGGTCACACACTTTTATTTTTGTAATCAGCCTACGGTTTAAGTGAATTACAAAGCAGAAAAGTGCTATTAACTTTTCAGTTCACAGAACTCCCATAGTTATTCTATGTGACATTTTAAACCTAGTATTAAAGCAAATAGTCTAGCCATAATAAAAGAAAGATTATGGATGTTGTAGTGCATGAATTATTGAGAAAAACTATTCCAGCCAAGATAAAATGGAGAGTAGTTAAAATCATCCCCTTATTCTGCTTCTATCTGTTAAATCAGCTTAGATCAAATGAGACGATTTTAAGCTTTGATCAAAGATTTGTTTAAGATATAAATTTTTGCTGAAATATTAACAAAAGCTTATCTAGTCTTTCAAGTTGGATAACACAGAAAGCATTACAAAAAATGAGGGTTTCACACATTACTCCTGTGTAGCTGTGGGGCAAACAGGGCAGCCCTTCTGCTGATCAGCATCAAGCACAGCATTTAAACTTCTCAGTCATGCTGGTACCCCTGACTGAAATCTCAATGGGCTGTAACAAGAAACATCAGGTTTGCCAGTGTTGCTGAAGAGGCAAAGCAAAAATTCAGCCAAGCACAGCTTTCTGATCTCAGTTAGGTTACTGATTTGCAGCCAAATCCTGTAATATTTGTGCATCTTTTCCGTATAATATATAAATTTCACAGTCTTCCTGGGATAAACTCTGTTACCCAGTAAAGGTAGGAAAGCCTGTACATGGACAGTAACTGCTTGTGCCTCATTTTACACATCTGGAAAATTAATATTGATAACATCTGCTTTCAGGTCTGATTTTATTAAAGATTTTGTAATATGGATTTTGAGATACAGACGTTCAAATAAACAATAAATATTTTTACAGTTTTCCACTTCTGCCATTTATTAATGTTTTCTGATAGCAGATTCCCAACAAGAGCAAGTAGGCAGAGTCAAGATGAGCCACACCAAGCCATGCAAAAGAAGGCAGGTCTGAAATAGTAAATCTCCAACATACCTAAGGAAAAGACTTAGGCATGGAGTTACTTCTTTTAAGTCAGAACTTTCCAAGCTCTGATTTTTCCCTGCACTGCAATCCCAAAAGTACAGTCCTGCCTGCACCTCTTGCCTGACTAGCATAGCTGCAAACCTGTGCCCCTGTGGCCACACCACTTTCAGTCTTGGTATCTTCCCTACAACCTCGTGGCACAGGCAACACCAGCCCCTGCCCCACTGGGCACCTCAGCTCTGCCAACAAAGTTCAAGTGACACTGGGTTTTCTCCTCTCAAATAGACACTTGCTGGAAACTGCCTCACAGGGAAATGTTTTTGCCAGATGGCAGAGGAGGGTCTGCATCTTGTAGGTGATTTTCCTTTAGTATTTACATATTTTTGCCTTTCACCTGAATCAATCACATTTCATCATGCTTTGGCGTATCCAGATAAACACTGTCAGCCTGTGCCGTGCCTTGTCCCCACACCCAGCACGGTGATGTTCTCAAGTGCAAGGCATAAAGTTCCTGCCAGCTTAAGGGTGCAGATCTCTGTGTGACTGAAATGTCAGATACTGTATTAAAAAGGTAGCAGATTGTGGTGATAATGAGGTGCTGCAGCCTGTCGCTATGTTACCGACTGCTCTGAACTGACATGGCAGAAGGAACAGCAAGGAAAATGCCCAGAATCCCTGCTTGGATCCCCTTCCCACTTCTACCTCCAACTGAACTATTTTAAACATTTACTGATATAGCCAGCATGTTTCTTTATAAACAAAGCTTAAAATGATAAATAGATAAATATGTTACTCCAGCAAGGCTGCTGTCTAAACTCATCCTCTTGCCTCTCCAGTTTGCCTCAGATTGCTTCCTCCACCCTTCACAGGGAAGCATTGCTTAGGGAATGGGCATTTCTCTGCCCCTTTTCTGTCCCTTAAAGAGGCCAAACTCACCCTGCCCCAGCACTGTGTTCAAAAGTAGATTGAAAGAGTAAGGAAGATTTCCCTGCCAAGTGGGGATGAGGTGAGAGTTGGGAATGCTCTTTAAAGAGGGAGGAGGACACTCTTCATCCCTCTCCCTGAAGATTTTACCTATTATTGATTTGTTTATTCAGTGTAAGCATCATCATCCTCAGCAATGAGCATTGCTGGGTAATAAAACTTTCTGCAGCTGGCCTGGGGGAGTCAGGGCAGAAGGAAGGAGGGTAATGTACAGGGCACAGCCAGCCCCTTGCCTTTGTCCTGTACAGAGCAGACAGAGCTCCCAGCAAGCTTCATTCCTTCCCCTTCCTCAGCAAACCCATCTATTGTGCAAAGCAGAACACAATCCCCACCAAACTGCTTCTGCTCCCATGGAAATTCTGCATAAATAAAGAGAACAAAGCAGTCATTATCATGATGCCAGGGATTCACTGTGACTTGCCTGGCAATTTTGATATGGGTTGGGCCTTCATCACAGGCCGTGTTTGCTGAGGAGAGATTGTGTTTGGAAGAGCACCTAGGATGTGTCTCTGTGCTCATAGGCCCCAATGCCATTTTTAAAACTCTCTCCTCAGTCAAGCAAACAAACTTCTTGGAGTCACTTCTGTTTTTTTCCTGCCTTCTATGCAGAAATGATATTGATTATTCTTGATTATTTTACTAGTTGTGGCTGGATTCTCATTTCCATAAAATGGTAGGTTTTCCCAACAGTATGTAAAGTGATCTGTTCTTTTAAAACCTACAACATTTAAATTAGAAATAGGTTCATTTTCTGCTAAAAGATCTTATCCTAAGATATCATTATCCTAAATCAGCAGTAAAATATTTTAAATTGGTTTTGGGTGAAAGTAAATTTCTGCTAAAAATGCACAGCAGATACATTTTCAAGAGCCAAGAACACAATTATGGAAGCAATTTTGTTGTTTGTGAAAATCACACCCAAATAGCAGTGGCTGCTAGGCATTAAATTCCAATAAAGAGTTTTTTTCTATATTATATGAATGTAAGCATTGTGAGGAGAGTGTCTGGATTTCAGCAAGGGACAACCCCAAAGCTCCAGGTACCGGATGAAATGAAGGAAACAATGTGCTATTATGTGCTGCTACTTAACACGGTACTCCAAAGGTAATGGAAAACAGAATTTAAAAACAAAAGACAAGCTAAAACTACCTAACCCCCACAATTTCAGGTACTTCTGACTGTGTTTGAAAACAAATTGCTCAAGACATAACTGAAGCTGTGTGCACACAGGAGGGTCCAGCATGTCCCTTTCCTTCTGGTGGTAAGGGCACATGGTGGCAACTGCTGTACTGAAAAAGAGGGAAAACAGGCATTTCACCAAATTTCTGGTTAGCAGTGCATGGAAACTTCATGGCCTATCACACCTGATCAACCCTATTCACCCCTGTGACATATGCCATCACTTCTCATTGCTCCTGCCACACAACTCAGAAGAAAATTGGCAGAATTTATGCCTCCAATGCCAAGGCACACCAATATCTTACAGGTGTTGTATTTGCTCCTGTCTCACTTCATTTTCTGTTCCTGCTTCTTGCACCTACACTTGTGAATGGGCAGAA
Source organism: Cisticola juncidis (assembly GCA_013400215.1). Lineage (NCBI taxonomy): Eukaryota > Metazoa > Chordata > Aves > Passeriformes > Cisticolidae > Cisticola > Cisticola juncidis. The sequence goes on along the minus strand of VXBR01000476.1, from coordinate 2,345,184 downwards.
TCCAGCACCTGAGACAAATATCTGAGAAAACATCTTATTCTTTAGGCTCTGCTTAGCAAGAGCTGCCATCAGACCTACTTGAACAGGGTAATAGTGCATAAAAAGGAAAGAGAGAGACTGTCAGGGCCAACTCCAGTGCTCTACAGCAGCTTCCAGTGTAAAAGGCTGGGTTTTGGTAGAACGTGAGAGGGCTTCAAGTGAATGTGTGTGCTTTCTTACAAGAGATTAATACTGAAGACAAGGAACTGTTAGTCCAAAAAAAGCTGTGGGATGTTCACTGCTCAAGGTTTTCCAGATGTCTCCCAGGTATATTTTAGGCATGAGGTGCCAATATGAGCCTGATGATTAAATAAGATCCCTTCCAGCCCTATTTTCTATGACTGTATAATTCTGACATATATTGTAATATATTTCCCGCTTCCTAAGAAAGAGGAAATTATGTTGTACAGTTCTTTAACTATATTTGGTGGTATATTTTTATTGACAAGGTCCCTGGAGTGCAAGATGTCAGGTGCACTCACTCAAATATAAATAATAAAATAGGTTTTTCTTCCTCTATTAATTCCACTTAGTTCTTTTTCCCTTCCTGCAGATTCTTGATTAACATAACTGCAGTGGATGGTTTTGTTTCCCCCTTTCCAGTAAAAAGTTTTGTTGTTTTTTTCTCCCCCCATGGGAATTCAGCGCATGAGCTTAACAAAATCAACCTGGTAGATTGAAATGTGCCTTTTAACTTTGTCTTAAGAGAAAACCTAGAGGAAAAACGTGGAAGAAAAACAACTCTAAATGAGAAGTGCAAGATAACTGCTACTCCACAGTGGATCATTGGCAGAATATTGTTAAGGTCTGTCTGCATCAGCAAGGCTTGTAATGAAATAAATTGTCGGGGCCTTCAGACAGTTTGTTGTAATGAGGAGTTGTCTTCTGTGGTCAAGTCTCTTGACTCTACTTGTTTTTATCCATTTACTGGCAGGGTGTGTTTTATAGATGGACCATTATTGGCAGATGGCAGACAAGCACATGTGCACACAGTTGGACACCCAGGAGCCTCAGTGAGATATGCATAAGACCAAATGAAGCATTGTCTAGGTAAATTTTGACCATAGGGAAATCTGGTAAAACATCAGTGTCTCACATCCAAAGGCTTGACAAATACCGTGTACATGGGAGCTGATAGCTCTATATTCTGTTTTTCAGAGCCTGAGATGTCCTCTGCATTGTTACAATTCCATGGGGCATTCTGAGTTACCAGCAGAAGAGAAACCTCATGAATGTATCCACATTTTCAAGTTTCTCTTTATGCTGGGAAAGCAGCAGAATTAATTTCCTAGCTCATAATCAATAACTCCAATACTACAGTGGGAGAAAGAGCATTTAAATGATTATACAAATGTAATTTCATAAAGGTAATATATCTTAGATATCAACTTGCACTGTATGCTTTAATTTCACAAAGCCAGTGCAGTAGAAGAGAGGCATCTGTGAATCTTTCCCACTGTGCCCAGGCTCTGCACAGAGACTTTGTTCTTTTCCAGTCCTCAGAAGTGCAGCTCTTACTCTATGCAAGAAAGAGGAGAATATTCCTTGGTGTTTTTAGCTTCTCAAGTGCTTCCTTGACGGGCTTGCTGCTCTTGTGTTAAGATAAAAATTTCGCTTATGTGGTTAAAAAGTTGTCCATCTCTTCCCTCTGCTTTTGAAGCATCCAAAACTGTGCCAGGGAGGAACATTACAGAGAGTTACGGAAAGATAAAATGGAGAGATAATCAAACAGATCCAAAGATGGCATGGAAGTGTAAGAAAAAGCTGCTCTCTCTCTGCACATAGAACTTTTCTCCTGGGTTTTCTGAGTTGAAAACACGGCACTTAGACGTAAACTCTTTTGTGTTGGACAGTAGATGATAATAAGCCTGTCGAGATGGATTGCAGTCTGACAGCGAGCGTGCAAGTTATCGGTTCAGAATGGAAATGAAGAGGATTTTTTTTTCTTAGAGTACAGATGGGCAAACTAAAATGCATTGAGCTGGAATTTAGCAGGAATGAAAACAGCCTGCAAAAGAGGGCAAACTGAGTGTCTTCCAGTAGGCTCAGCCCCTTACTGCCAAGTTTGCATCCATATCCAACCCCAGACTCATCCACCTGCTGCAGGAGGTAAAATGTCACCTCCACCACCAGGAACATACAGACTTACATGGTTGAAAGTCCCCAGTCTTCACCTGATAGCCCAGTGGTGGCTTTGGAAATCAGAGTTTCTGGTGATGTAACTTAGTACTATCCCCAGTAGTTTATAGGATCAAATTTACCCTCTGAGCATTTCACTTCAGTGCCCTGGCACAGGTTGCCCAGAGAAGCTGTGGATGGCCCATCCCTGGAAGTGTTCAAGGCCACGTTGGATGGAGCTCCAAGCAATCTGGAATAGTGAAAGGTGTCCTTGCCCATGGCAAGGATGGGTTGGGACTAGATGATCTTTAGGGTCTTTTCCAACCCAAACCCTTCTGTGATTTTATGATCTTTTTATAATATTTCATCTATACAATTTCTTAAAGATTAACAGTGAGCTCAAGGAAAAAGAAGTTTCTTAGAAGTTACGCTGAGACTGACACCCACAGTAATATGGAACCATTATACTACCATTTCTTATGAAAACATAAACAAATATCCAAAGTGTACAAAAAGGAGATTTCTAGTGGAAGTACTGCTAGCAAATTTCTGATCAGTTCTGATTCTTAAAATAACAGAGGATCAGAACAGCATCAGAACAAATTAAGTACATGACAAATATAACAGGGAAAATAAGACAATTTTTATTTATTTCTCTTGGTGGCATGCAATCTATACTTGCTAAGCTATCATTTTTTTTATAATAACCAATATGATTTTAATTTTCAGGGTCTGTGATAATGCAAATGTACCTTTTAAAAAACAAAAAGTAGATCCCATTCCTCCCTTGGGACAATTTTAGGTAAGATAACTTCAGCTTGCTTAAATAGGTTCACTGAAATGATAAATTGCAGCATTTATAAAAGTAGCCATTGTACTCAAAGGCAGGTGTTGTCCTTTACTACATTGAAGTATTTTGTAAAAACATGATGAACAGTAATCAAATATTATTATAAAAATGATACAAGTAGCATGTTTGTTTATCAAAAAGAGTCTATTTCAGATTCTGCCGGAATCCTAGAGCCATTTAGGAGCATATAAACAAATAATTATTTTGGAAGACAAGCTCAGATCAATACAGGTTAGATCAGTAGGGTCTCTTTAAAAAAAAAAATGTGGAAGGCATGAAGGAGATGGGCTTCTTAATGGATTGAAAGGTGAAGGTGGTTAGAGGTGAGTGAGATTATTCTGTGCTCTGATAAGATGTGCTCAATGCTCTCCTGACAAGGTGATTACTAGTATGGGATAGTACAGAACTATACTTCCAGTTATTTCTAGAATATCTGCTAGTACAAGAGTTTGTGCATAGATGTATGAGCACCTACACACCAAATATCACCCCATGCACACTTTCAACAAAATAATGTTGCAGAATATGTTGGATTTAGTCTACAAATTCCTGGATTGTATTCACTGTGGTTCTGTCAGAGAGATGGATGACCTTACATCAAACTCTGTTACTTCTCTATATCTCAATTTCTTCATTTCCAAAATTATGCCAATCACACTGACATTGCCATGTACTGTATTGAGATCTGATAGTGAAAAACAATTCATGTTAATGGACTGAAAATCACTTATGGCTATTTCTCACTAGTGTGAGTTGGTTAAAATAACAGCCATGAGTTTGATTTCACTTGTCAGTGCCAGGGATCTTACCTTCTACTCAGAACACTGCTTTTCACTGAACTTGTCTTTTCCTTTCTTTGGCATTTTATTACAATTTAGGAGCCTTATCAGATCACAGCACTTGCACAGAGAACACAGAAAGGTTTCATTACCCCAAAGAACTCAGAGATCCATAATGGGAGTTTCCAGCACATTTGTGTCAGCTACCTTTGGACCCTTTAGCATTGCTTTCTTCACAGTATTCCAAACTTTCATGTGAGTCTCAGAAACACAAGAGGAAGGAAGAGAGAAGAGAGAAGAGAGAAGAGAGAAGAGAGAAGAGAGAAGAGAGAAGAGAAACTCTCTCCCTCTGGGTCTAAGAGTCTGTTCACTGATTCCTTTTCACACTCCTAGTCCAGCAGGCCCTGAACAACTACCTGCCAAGATTTATTGTGGGATGGTTTTGGTACCTTTTAAAATATATCTATACACCTCTCTCAAAACAGAAAAGAATCTGAATAACACCTGACAGCAAATATACTCACAGTCTGTAGATATAAAAATATTTTCAAATTCTGCCATTAACAACACAGCAACAGCCAATAACTTTACTTATTTGTGAGATATGGAATGGAAAAAGAGTGAGATGAGAATACATGCATAAAGTGGTCCTTCTCTCAAATACTCAATTTTTCCAAGAAATTAAGATTTAGCAGCTTTTGCATTCCCTCCATCCCATTATTTTACCATACAATCAAAGAAATGTGACACAGATTGATTTTCTGTTCAGGATGAGACGTGTGGGTTCCTCAGAATGTGGCTTCCATTCTAAATGCAATGGGTTGGCTGGAAGAAAGAAATGAAGGGCCACAAAGAGAACAAATTACATGACAGCATTACTCTCTGTGCAAAGAAAGTATCACAGTGGCACCTTCAATGTTGTATCTAGTTTACTGCTTTTCTTCGAAGAAACATATTCAATTACTAGGGAAGAACATACTTATTTTACCTTGTCTGCAGTCTAGATTTTTCAGCAAAGGCCCTTCTCAGAGTTTCTGAGCTTTATGCTTTAACTTGTACCAAGGAGTAAAGGAGGTGGAAACAGAGGTAGAAATGTCAGGACAAACTTTCTGGGATCCTTGGGCAGAGGGCATGGAGATAATGATGGGGAAAAAATGTTTAACTGGTAATAAAGTCTAGGATAATTTATGAACAGTGTCAAAATTGTTTTTTCCAAATCAAACTTACATAATTCAATTATTTTTCTTCTTTTTCTATCAGCCTTTTTATTTGAGGTGGGATGGGACTTTGAAAATCATTTAGTTTCTCCTGAGGCATTTACCTCATAAATGATATACTGCATGCAAAGTAATTATACAGTACACACACACACACACACACACACAAAAAAAAAAAAAAAAAAAAAAAAAAAAAAAAAAAAAAAAAAAAAAAAAAAAATAAATTAGGGAGTACAAGGACAGAGGAGACCTTTTCAGTTGTTGTTCTTTTTCCCTTTGTGCAGTTCTGCTCCTACACAGTCCCTTGAGCTTTCATTTCATGCTTACAACTGTTTTTCTCAGCAGCGCCCTTCCTCATACAAAGAAGTTTCAAGCCTCTCTGGAGACTGAGTTTAAGCATTCCTGCCTGAGGTCCAGGCCATCAGCTCAACAGACCATTCTAAATGATCTTGTTTTATGTGTTGCTGCACACCAAGAGCCTTACCAGGGCCATGTGGCATGACACAGCTGTGCTTTTCCAACTGCTTTAGACAGAAGGAGAATGAAACTTTTGAAACAGCAAAATAAAATATTGAAATGAAGAAAAAAAAAAAAGAGAAAA
>VXBR01000476.1:2034903-2330065 GCA_013400215.1 Cisticola juncidis | reverse complement strand
GTGTCCGGCCCCGCCGCGGGCTCCCGGCCGTGCCCGGCCCTGCCAGCGGGGCGGCTGCGCCCGGTGCTGGCTCCCCGGCAGCGCCCCATCCTCGGCGGCTTCCCCCTCGGGCGGCTTCCCTTCTCCCGCTCCTTCCCACCCGTCCCCCTTGTTCTCGCAGAACGGTGCCTTAAAGCCGCTCTGCAAATGGAGTTCCACGGCTTGTTTTTCCTCTAAGTCGTGCTCCTAGTTTCTGGAGCATTCTGCTTGCTCACGGTGATGCTCGCCTTGCTGCTCGAATTTCTTTGTGTAAGCATAAATACCTCTCTCCTTCAATGGGAGCAGGCGCGTCAGCCCTTGCCATTTTGTACACCCTTAAAAGTGTATCGCTTGAGATTTTTATACACGGAAATTAATGCGAGGGATCGCGTTTCATAACCGGCCCGAAGAATTATTAGACTGAAAGACTTTGTCTTTTGTTCAGGTGGCTACTGAGTTTCATAGCAGGTGTTACCAGCAAGAAGTCATGGCCTACTGTAAGTTGGGAGAGCCTTGGCTGTTTTTATATAAAAAATAAATGAGGCCTATTTCTCATCCCAGCTTCATAATGACAAGTATGAAAGTCTCATTTCTGTAGCTGTTTATGATCCCTTCTTCACTCCAAAGAAAACCTTCAGTAAGGCTAAATATGGTTAGCCTCTCAAAGTTTCTGTGTTTATCAGCTCCACTGCTTTCTGCTAATGTGTTTTTGTTGTTGTTGCTAGATAAAAATACTTTATATGTATGACTTCTTATTAGTGCGTGAACGTTAGACAAAAGATACCCTAATTCTGGTTTTCATCCCTGTATGGGTGTAGATTGGACTTGCTCTGTCTGCTTAGGTCTGTAGCAGAGAGATAAAGGAATAATCTCACAGACCTCGTGTTTTTGCAATCCAGAGTTAAGCTTTAAAAAAGCCATTTGTTTACAATGCATCTTGAAATGCTGGGTGGAAACTGGAAGACCCTGAACCCTCATAGTCCCATTGTTTTTAGTGAATATGCACATTCTCGTTGGCTATGTGTTTTACTTTCCATATATTTGAAGTTTTAAGTAGAGACTTTTTTCACCCCACTGCTTGAATTGTCAGCTCTAAAAATAAATGTAACTGGGTGGATGCAGTGCTGGACTTTACAATAAAGGAGTACACTTCAAGGGAGTACTGATCTCAGTACTATCTCTGCCGAGTCAGGGTTATCTCACAGCAGAATGTGACATATATTGGAGAGGTTGTAGGGTAAAAGCCTAGAACACTGCTAATAAACAAGGATCTGGTTTGTGTTTCCAGGTGACTTCACAGACACTGCTAAAGATACAGGAAATTTTCCTCTGCTTAGAATGATGCTCTGAATTAAGAGAAATCACAGGTCTGGTTTTCATCAGTGCATTATTTGTTAGTATCTTCTAGAGTACCTACTTAGCTGATCATTGAAACTACAAGAGCATATGCTAATCAGGGCAATACACACAAGAATAATTCTTAAATTGTCAAATCTAAGCTTAAAAAAGTGATTATAAACAAGGAATAAGATCAAAAATCTGTTAAGGGAAATACTGAAGTAACTTGTAGTGAGAGTTCATCTGACAGCTCTCATCCAATTTTAGTTTTCTGTAGACAGATTTTCACCAGTGTTGCTTATGGAGTCTGAATCACAGAAAAGATGAGCTGTGCTCTGTGCCACTTTGGCCCTGGAAAAGATGTCTGGTCAGTAAGTGATGGCAAAGTTGTTTTGTAGACAGTAGTTTTAGTTTTCTTAATATAGTCTTATTTTGACAGCAGTAACCATAAGCAATAATGCTTTTTTAATAGAACTGGCCTCAACTGTCACAGAAAGTGATTTGTCTACTAACAGTGAATGAAAGAACAATATTAGTAGAGTCCCCTTTCAAAATAGTTAAATGAACTTGCATGTTATAGGGCAAACCTACTTTGAAGTGTAACAACCAAAATAAAATGTAGAGCACTGAGGAGCTGCTGAATGAGAATCTCGTGATGTGTCTTTGAAGAGAGGACTTTCTTTCACTCCAGAAGTGTTCTTACGCTTGAGGATTTTCTTCAGCTGGCAAACAGGGTTTGGGGCCAGAAACTGTGCTTGTGTTTTGTTTTTGCTCTGCTGCCAGAGTTCATTTTTATGGACACCTTCATCAACAATAAGTTTGCACAGTTGTCAGAAGAGGTTGTGCCCAGCTGCCAGTCAGCTGTACGGCCTTGGAGGAGCCCCTAGATCAGAGTGGATTTGGCTGAGAACTAATCTCTTGGGGTCAGAAGGGTTTGTCTGGAAGATGCACAGCTGTTGCTGCAGAAGAGAAGATGCAGGTTTACATCAGTTTAAGTTCATGTGAAGTTGTTTTTGTGGTTTTTTTTTTTACTTCATACTGAGACATGTATTGCCCTTTCCAATAGTGAGCGTTGTTCTAGTGAGGTGTTGCTTTAGGCTTTCCCAGCATGAACCAAGAGCTCTGTTATGTAAGTCCCTTCTGCTGCCTCCCCCATTTTTCTAGGAATTACTGCCTTTGTGGGTGTGTAGAGAACCTTACAAGGATGAACACAGCTTGATCCAAATAGTCTTGGGGATGTGGACTGAATAACAAGACTGTGTGGTATTTTGGAAATGATGCCAAGGTGTTTCTGGTGAGGAAGATGGGTAAAATTGCATCTCTCTGGGTGAAATATGGGAAATAAAGTAGGAGTGGAGTTGAAACTCGTGAAATACCTTGCAATATCCCTTTTTCTTTGTTTTAGCCAGTAAGCTTTTGATGGAAGGATGTTAACTCTTCTCCCTTTGTTCCTTTTAGCTTGGTTTTACTCTTGGCAACGTGGTTGGGATGTATGTGGCTCAGAACTATGATGTGAGTATCCTGATATTTTCAGAGGTAAACTTGTTCTGAACTGAAAATGTAGTTTTTCCTTCAATTAGAATTGAATCAGTCTTTATCTTAATGGCTTATATTATTTAAATAGAATGCAGATCATACTGACTTCAGTTACAGGAGAACTCAGACTTTTTCAGGAAGAACTACCTCACTGAAAAAGTGGTCAGGCATTGAAATGGGCTGCACAGGGAAGTGATGGAGTCACCATCACTTCACATTCCATGGAGGAATGACTGGACATGGAATTTAATGCTGTGGTCTAGGTGACAAAGTGGTGATTGGTCAAAGATTGGACTCTGTGATCTTGTAGGTCTTTTCCAACCTTAATTGCAAAAATAATAAAAAAAGGTGTAACCAAAACATTATCTTCTCTGTGGTAGTGTAGTACTTAAAGCCTAAACTTCTGTTCAGTCTTAGAGCCCAGCCATGTACAGGCAAAGACAGGAGAAACTGAAAAGGTTTGTCATGGATTTTACCAGCATTAAAATACTGGTTTCCTGTCTTGGATAGCCTGTCTTCTTACAGTGTTCTCCACTCAGTATAACTAAAAATCCTCAAAGCATGTGAAATGTCTTTCTAATGGACCTATAATGAAAATAAATTCTGCCAGCTTTTTTTGAAAATGTGATACTTTTCTCCTACTTCAACAAGTCTATTGACGTGCAGTCTTTCTTTCCTTCTTTTCTCACAGTGAGAAAAGCAAGACAGTGGTTTTTTTTTAGCTCAGTTAACAATTTTCAGTGTGAGAGGGCAGAGGAAGAAGATTTCAAGTTGAGCCTTCAAAACATGCTTTTAATTTCTGCCATTCAGCAGAATCCCCTGTAAGAGCAGTGCCACATTACTTTCTGGCTAGAGGAGTTAATAACATTTAACATATTTTTTTTAAAAAAATCTTATGCAATCTGTATTAGCCTTAATAAAAAAAAAAGTTTTTGAGGCTTTGGTGACTTATGCTTTGCTTTCCTGTCATCTTCCGTATTGAAGTCTTATTGACTTATTATTGAATTCATCTTGCTTTAAAAAGAATCCTACATTTTACTCTTTGTTTATGCACAAACTGTGGTGATTTTTCCTGTCAGCCACTCCAGAGAAAGGACTAATGAAAGGCTGTGCAATGTTCCTGTGCAGTGTTTTACAGTGTTACAAAAATGTAGTCATAAGATATATTTGGATGTATCAATATGTATTACAAGCATTGCCTGGTGCTCTTCTGGCAGCACTGATCAAGTATTGCCACAAGAGGGGGACTCAGGCTTTTGATTGCTGGAAGTGGTTCCCTGGAAATGCAACGCTGATTTGCAGGATGAACGTGGAAATTTTAGTGCTGGTGTTGAAGATGATTTGTTTGAGATGACATTTAATATAAGCTTGTTATAATGAGATCCTAATTCTGCAGCTGTACACACAGTGTGCTTAGTAATGAGTACGTGGAGGGCTCTGCTGACAGTGGTGGAGTTCTCTTGGTTTAGTCTAAATGTCAGGCGTGTTACAGGCTGGGCTCTTAATATCATTTCCTCAAACAGAGTTTAATTCTGAAAAGAAAGGTAAGAGGAATTTATGTTACCAGTTCTGTGAGCCTGAGACCACTCAATAAGAGAATTGCATTCTGTTTGGATTAACTTCTGTTCTGTGATCAGGTTACCTATGAAGTAAAAACCCAGGATTTTTTTTTTCACAGCCAAGAGTGGAAAATTTTCTTCAATTTCATTTGAGGTGGTTAGGTTGTAAAATCATACATTATCACTTCCTAGTTTTAGAGAATCATAGTCTTTTCTTTGCTATTAAGAGCTTCAGCTTTTTTCCCCATTCAAGTTATCAAAATTTGCTGTTGGATTATTTTATCAAAATTATTTTATTTGTAAGAGAAAGCTGAAGTTTTGAAGCTCACAAGCAGTAAATTGAATTTTCATTCAAATGAAACTTTGTAAGGGTGCCAATTTCCAATGCACTAGAATTCCTCAGTGAAGAATTTTGTTTTCCACCAGATAAACCAGGAGAAATATTTCTTAATAATTTTCTTGAGAACATATTTGATGCTCTTGAACATCTCTTTTCTCTTGGGTTATGACCGGTATAGTGCAATCTAATTTCCCCTTTGAAAGCCTGTGCATCAGTGTTTAAATCTGCTTATTCTTGGCAGTTCATCCCCTTTCAGTCAGGAAGCCAGAGTGCTCATGCTAAATTTCCTGTAAAGTGATCTCTTTTCCTTCTTCCTGTTCCTATCACCACTGGCTGACTTATGGCCTTAATAATCAAGGTATTTCATGAAGCCCCATGTGAGGTGCTCTCATCTGCTGTTTGCCTGATACTGCTTAGATTTAATCTCTGTGCAAGGTAAAAGGTACTGGAAATATCTTTAAAAAGCCACTTTAAATGTTATAGAATTTCTTGCTGTGTATATGGTATTTTTCCTGATGAAACTCAACATAGCCCAGGATTTTTTGTTGTGCTGGGTTTGATTGTTTGGCTTTGTCTTTAAAGATGCCCATGATTTTTTGTTCTGTGAGGTTTGATTGTTTGATTTTGTCTTTAAAGATTCCTAACATTGCAAAGAAGCTGGAAGATTTTAAGAAGGATGTGGAAGCCAAGAAGAAACCTCCTAATGACAAGTCCTGAAAGAGCAATGTTCCCCAGGTCAACTCTGTGTGTGCCAAGGATGCAGTTTACCTTTCAGGCAGCAAAGGTCAAGTAGAGGGTTGGCATGGGAGGTTCCTCCACTCTTAGTCTCCTAGAACTGGAAAATCCTCCTTTTGAAAGGGCAGCCATGAACTTTTCCTGGGACTGATTTTCAAGCGTTTCAGAATTTGGATTTGCAGGTGATGCGTGACTGGATGATATCATCTGTATTTTTCAGTATTTCTTTTCCTAATATTTGGTAACCTGTTTTTACCTGATCCAGCTGGAGTGCTTTTGTTCTTGTTACAACGTGTACCTCACACTTGATAAAACCCTAGCTCTTAGAACAGCACAAAATAAATTAAATGCATCAAGAAGTCACTTTCAGAGTTTCTTGTCATTTGTTGTGAGCAGTGGTACTTCACACACACTGGCAAAGCAAAAAAAGCAGCCATTAAAACCCCTAGCGTGTGAAAAAACACACATCCTATTGTAGAACTCTTGTCTTCTGCTTGAAACCATAGTTCTGAAAAACTCTTGTTGTAAATTCTGAAAAAAAGTTGTAATGACTTGAATAGATGTCAACTTTATTAATTCAAGAATTTCTCAAATCATTTTTTCCCTTAAAATGGAAGAGTTCTATCAACTCTCTAACACAGCCTAAATGAGTGTCCTTGATGGTATTTTGCAGGATGTGAGGAACAAAGAAAAGTGCCAGGAAGATATTATTGCTTTTATTGAGGATGCTTGGTGATGGGCTACTGCAGACAGGCACAGAATGACCTCCATTTGTTCAGGCTCTAGATTAAAGCATACCTAGGATGCTTCTCTATTAATGTTTTAATTAGGATGAGGATTGTGCCTTCAAAGTGTTTTGTCCTTTTACTATGTTTTCATTCTCATCCTAAGAAAACTGTAGAGCATGTGGTCTATATTCCTCTCAGAAGAGACTAAATCAGATGATGTGCTTTGATCTCTAGTGGATGTTTAGTCCATTAGACAGGTCTAGAGACATTCAGAAAGAAAAGGACCCAAGCTCTGGGCATTAATTGTCTTGCTTTGTCAGTGAACTGTGCTGTTTTATATAAACATAGCATCAAAGCTTTAAAGTACAGAACTCTATGTAGCCATTGTAATTTTCACCCTCTATATCAAAGACTTTAATTTGGATATATCTGAGTGGGCTCCTAGTTCAGGAGTTCTCACTGGATCAGTAAAGACACATTTACAGAGTACCCCAAACGCTGGCATCCTTTGCCAAAGTTTGGTGATGACAAAGTTCTTCCACAATGCATTCCTGAAACAGAGGAAACTATTCCTCATACAAAGATTCTCCTTCTTAAGCACTCTAAATATATATAAGGACTGTTTCACCTGTAATTTTAAGTCCTTCCTTTCACCTCTGCCCTGAAATGTGTAGCTGATGTAAAAGCTTTCAATCTTTGCAAAGGGTTATTTGTCAAGTTTAAAAGGCAGCTCAAGTCAGACAAGCTTAGCAGTGATAAAACCAATTTTCTCTATGGTAAACACTCCAAGAAGCTCCACCAGGGATGAATGGTTGCACCACATAATATCAGATATCAGAAACTTTGTGGTAGCAGCATGTGTGGAAGACCCCCATAAAGTGCTTGGTGAAGGGAGTTCTCAACTGCAGTGCAATTAGCTTTTATTGAGTTAGTACTGTATGTTCTGCTTCTTGTGAGAGCTTTCATTACCCTTCACAGACTTCAGACATGACTTCTTCCATGCCCAAAAACATTTCCATAGAGTGATAGCACTGCACAGCTGTTTTGATGCTTTCATGAGCATGATGAACTTAGGTTCCCCCAACTTCCTCTCCCTCCCCTCCCTTTCCTATTCTTGAGCATTGAAAAATACTCTCTCTAACCTATTCATTTTCCTTTGCTCACCGTATAAAATTATATTGGTGTTTAAAATTGGATTATTTCTTTCCTCAAACATACTTTATATTTTTCCCTTTCTTTACATGAGGATGAGAAGTGAAATAATGTTCCAAATCTCTGTATTTATTGCCAAATAGGCCAGTTACTCCAAGTGTTTTTGGAGCTAACTCCTTCAGCCAAGTATTCTAAGCAGATGTGAGGATTTATTTTTTGCTATCGTATTGGGAAGTGAAAAGCTGCAGCTGTAATTCTGTGGAAACAATCTATGCTCATCCATATTGAAGACAGGATTTCTGAGGTGTTTCACACTGATTGCAACACTTTCCATTTGAACTCAAGCTGTGTTTTTTCATCTCACACAGTAAGCTGTAAAGCTGGGTAACATTATAGCACAGTTGATGTGGAATTTGCAACTACTGTATAACACCTTTTACCTAGACTGAGGTTATCCTAGGTGATACTAAAATTTAACCTTACCTTTCAAAAGGCAGAGGGTGAGCACAGAATGACTGCTTGATGCAGTTATTTTATCTCAGTACAAATTCAATAAAAATTACCTTGGTTTAGGAATTTGCAAAATAAATGTTAATATGTACCACCAAGAAGTCTAACAAGCAAAACCACGTCTCTCTTTTTTGTCCTGAGGCAAAAATAAAAAGAAATGGACAGGAGACTTCCCTCTGGATTTTAGCAGCAACTTACACACTGATATCCACTCAGAGTGCTTTGGATGCACTGGTGTCATAGCAGGGCACAAAAGATGGATGCTCCATGAAGTTACCTAGGAGCAAGTTTTCCACTTAATATGGGCTCTGTGGATATCTGCCCATTTCAAATTGCCAGCTGAAATATGCAGGCCTCCTTCCTTTGCTGAAAACAGTTGTGTTCATCTATTGATTCTTTTGAGACGTGTTCTGGAGGTGAAAGTTCAAGGCAAAATGGGAGGAAAGGAATATATGAGCTACTAACAGATTTCCAAGATATTTACTGTACACTGAGAGTATTATCCTGTGTTGGAAAATGCTGCCCTAAGGCTCTTCTGCCATTGAACAGTCAAGGGTTAATAACCAAAATAAATAAAAAATAGCAAAGCTAATTATTATCTTACTGGGCACCAGAACCCAAATAAAGTTGGTGGAACTTCACTAACATGAATGTTCTATGATTTTACACCCCAGAACCACAGCCTGCTGCCTCATGATGTGGGCTCCATCCCTGGTGAGACGAAAACATTGCAAAGCAAGAAACTGGAGTTTTGGAATTAACAATGTGTTTATTTCATAAAACTGGATTATATCTGTGTTTGCAGAAACAAGACTGTGCATTGATATTCAAATGTAAAAATCTGTGTTCTATATGGGATGCAGAATTATTTTGGACATTAGGTGGATATCAGTGTGTAAGTTGCTGCTAAAATCCAGAGGAAAGTCTCCTGCACAGTTCTTTTTATTTTTGCCTCAAAAGAAAAATAAAGATGTGGGGTTTTTTGTTAGACTTGGTGGTACATATTAACATTTATTTTTCAAAGTCCTAAACCTAGGTCATTTTTATTGAATTTGTACTGAGATAAAATAACTGCTTTTTGCTTTTTGACCTGAAATATACATTATTCTCAGATGATGAGTTTTACTTTATGAAAATAAATTTCATAAGTTGCCCTGAGAATAGCTGCTCCTATCTGTTCTGGCTTTTGTCTTTAATGCACCCAGAAAAAAATGAATACCCCAATCCTGTAAATCACTGGCTCAAACCATAACTACACAGTAACTTTCCTATGCTCTAAGCCTAAATGGTGGAGGGGAACACACTTCTTGTTTTCTGTGTGGAAACGTGGATTCTGCAACAGAATAATTCCACAGATTAGAGCCTTTCTCTGACCACTGCACTTTTTTGACTCAAAGATGCAATCTAATAAGTAAGATACCAATCAACATATAAAAATATATAAAAGGGCCTGGTTTAAATTGTATTATTCAAATTTTCTGCAAACAAGAGAGACTTGAACAGCCATATACAAGTATTAAGTACAGCTATCATGCTCTGTTTTTCCCATGAGAAATAAAACATTATCAGCTATGGAATGAGATCAGTATAAATCACCTCAATTTGCTTGAGTTTAATTGTTCAGATTTTAAATCAGGTATATTAAAAAAGTAAATATATGAAGCCCTAATAGGATTTTAGTAAAAGGTAATATAAAAATGTAAGATAAAATATCTCTATTAGTTAATGCAGTTCTCTCTTTGGATAAATACTGAGCTGAAAGCAGAATTTTTGTTTTTAAGGCTTGATGTACATGCTGAATCTTGAAAGCACCTTGAAATCACTTAGTTTGAAATCAGGCTTGTTTGCCCTCTGAGAAAGATATTTCTGCCTTGGTTGTTGGTCGAGACAAATTTGAAGTTGAGTGACAGTACACTGTATCTTATGAGTGAAAATTTCTGACTTCCACTTGCCACTACTACTGCAGCAACAATGAAGAGCAGAACCTGCTGGTGAGGCATGCACTGACTGATCTGATGTGGAAAAAAGGCCAGGACAGTACACTGCCTTCCTGCACCTACCTGGTGGGACGGGGCAGTGACAAGTACCTGCAGCTGTGGATAGGGAAGTGTGCCAAGAGCACCAAAAAAGGATAAATAGTCTGTTGGGGAAATTCCTTGCCTGAGTCCCCTCCAAATGCCTCTACACCAGTCTCATGAGATACAGGCTATGCCAGAGCCTCCTGGAAATGTTTCTGAAGAAATATTGTCTGAGATGTGCAATAGCACCAAGCCATTTCATTTACCTACTGCTATTGCTGTCCTTACTGAAGAGCATTGCTGAATGCCCTGTTTGATTTGTGAGTAATCCCAGGTCTCCCTCAGGATGCCTGGAATGCCAGCTGGTGCCTCTCACAAATGAGAATATCCCCTGGGAAATCTCTGGGATAGCAAGGTGTGATGGGAGCTGAGCAGTGCTGAGAAATCAGTGTTAGGAGGGCAGAGAGGGATTTGTTGTTGAACGGCAATTGGAAGATGCTGGTGGATGAAGCTTGAAGTGAAAAGGATTAGAAGATGAATGCAAGTAAAAGGTGCAGAGCAGCTGAAGCCCTGGGAAGAAAGCAAGCCAGAAAGAGTTTCTTGGCAGAGGGAGACTGGTCAAATGAGATGTTCTTCTTCCTGTTGGTATTGCAGACACCCCAACCCACTGTAGTGCTTGTCCTGGAGGGAGCTGCCCATGTTGGAAAACAGGCATTGCAGCCCCTTCCTCTCCTGCTCCTGAGGCTTCAGGATGGAGCTCAGGGGAGGCTGGAGTGCCTCTACTTTGAGCACCATTCTGGGGTCTGTGCTCAGCAGCAGCCTCCTGCTGGGGAGCAGGGAAACACCCAGGGAGGGGAGCAGGAAGGGTGTGGAGGGTCTGCATGGTAGAGGCTGCCTGGAGCTCTGTGTGCTGGAGTGCAGCACAGCAGCAGGCTCAGGGTGGGGGGAACACAGGAACGGGTGGGATGGGAGAAGAGTTGAAAAAGTGAGTTGTTTTATGCATCAGGGGTTGTGGGGATACTGTAAGTGACTGCTGCACAGAAACGCTTTGCTATTCAAAATGAAATTTTCAGCAACTACCAGGAGTAGCAACTGTTTTGCTAAAAGATGCCACTTCCTGCTTTTGGAACACGGGCTAAGACATGCTTTTGTTTTTTTTTTTCCCTCTGCCAGCCTGAGACGTTTTATTGTACCTGTTTATTTCCAAGATGAGTCTGTGGAATCCATCTGTTTTGACAGAAGCAGTAAAGCAACACCTCCTGCTGTCTCAACACCACTTCTCTAAGGGTTTGGTGGGTTATGGGTGAAATATATCCAATTTGTATTCTAATGGAGCACTAGAATGTGCAGTAATGAATAATTTATTTATTGACATTTTATTTTTGCAGAGAAGACATTCACACTATCAACTAGACAGCCTAGATTAAAACTGGAAAGCAAAAATTCATTAAAGTGTATGTGAGATTACATAAGATTCAATCATTTTAATATACAGCTTAAATGTATTGACATTAATGAAATTATTAAAAACTGGGCATAACACATGAGAAGACTTAATGAGTGTCACAGAGATCCAGTGAGGAAAGCAGGGCATTCACTTTGTTGCTGAGAGATGAAGAGATTGGCCTTTTGGCTTGGTGGTTATTTAGTCTCTGCCACAGTTCCCTACATTTGAAGTTCCTGCTCTCTGGGCTGCTAGAGAGCAGGGGGTGTGATGTTCAAGTGAATGCACAGGATGGGGAGATACTCCAGCACCACTCCACTTCAGCCCTCTCCCTTCTTACTCATGGAGCAGCACTGAATGCCATGGAGATGAGACTTTCTCTGTCAGGGGAATTGTAAGTGCACAACTGAACAGCAGCCAAAGAGACAGGAGAGGGACAGGGGGTATTGGCCTGGAGAGGTTTTGCTGGTGAAAGCTTCTCCTGCTGAAGGAACTCCCGCTGCAGTAATGATAAAGAAAGTCTTGAACAAAACTTTCTGTTCCTGAAACTCTTCCTTCCAAAGCTGAGACTGCAAGTACTGAAATATTGGAAATTTGTGCTAGTGCTGTGTGAATAACCCCCCCCATATTCTCCTTCCAAGGAGATTTCTCCTTCCTCTCTGGTGGTTTCTATTATCCCTTTGAAGTGCTGTAGCTGGTAGTTGGTAGCTGGATTTCTGTCCAGGTCATATGAGTTAGGTGAAAAAGTGGTTTTTGCAAAACAGTGATGAGTCATCTCAAAAAAAGAACAATTTTTCTTCAAACAAAGTAGGCTTATAAAACTCCTCTGGATTTGGGGATAAGGCTCACCCTACATTCAGTGTAGAAGTCAATAGTAGGACTGAATCTGCTACTGCTGAGTACACCAGTGTAAGAGTACTTATCTTCTGCCACTGGAGTCCTACATAAAAGTCCTGCATAATTGCTCTAAGGCATGAAAAAGCTATAGGCAGATAATTTGGAGGAGTGCATTTTTTCTGAGTTAAGGTATCCCAGAGAAAGCAACAATAGAGCAAAGTTAATCTCTCCTTTTAACTCGTGCTGATTTTCAGAACAGAAAAGCTGTTGCAGAACACCTCCCAGTGAATTTTCTTCATGGTTTTACAATGGATCCAGGTTCTATGTATGAACGAGTTTCCTTCTTTCTTTCATATGTGAAATGTAGGTGCAGTATTTTGTCCCAACTTGCTTTGGTCTTGCACTTTTGCTCTTTTTTTCATTGAAGATTATGTTTGGCTTGTGATGTTGCTGACTGCTGCCCATTCTGGAAAGGTGTTCAGCTGGAAGAGCCTAATCCCCCACGTGTTGATGGCCAC
The DNA here is from genome assembly GCA_013400215.1 of Cisticola juncidis. Taxonomy (NCBI): domain Eukaryota; kingdom Metazoa; phylum Chordata; class Aves; order Passeriformes; family Cisticolidae; genus Cisticola; species Cisticola juncidis. The sequence continues at coordinate 2,317,332 of VXBR01000476.1, read as the reverse complement.
CATGACAACAGCCAGGCCAATCAGATTTACACCCAGGCCAGCTTTCACCTGCAAAAGCAAAATGTATCAGAGCAACTTAATCAAAACAGTTAACATAGGGGGAAAAAAAAGGCAGTAGAATCTATATTGACCCATATATAGTATGACAATTTATGTATAATGATTTCTAGAGCAAAAAGAAAAAATGTATAAATGAAAGCATAAGTGTTAGGGATATGTTGGAGTATTCAGGAATGATGGGTAGAGACTGATGCAGTTCATTGTGAACTGCTCAGTTTGTCACTTGGACTTCTCAATCAGATAATTAGAATGAGGAGTTAAACCACACAAAACAGGGTGATACACGACTTACTGTGGAGCTATGTGATAAATCTAATTTCTCATGCTCTCTTGTGCTTGCCTTAGTAGGTCAGTGCAAAGGATTGCATATTCCTAAAGCTCTTTAGACCATTACATTCATAAAATATACATAGATAAGAAATGTGTGCATTTTACAGGAGATCTGTGGGTGCTCTTAACCTGACAGCTCTATTATGTAAGAGCAGTGCAGAAGTTGCTACTTAATATTAGCACAAATATAATAATTATTGCATGAATGCTCCTATTATTATTACTATTATTATTATTATTATTATTATCTGAATGTGGGAGTAGGTGTTGGAGCTGCCTGAAGTGTGGGAGGGTATGCCCAGTGCCAAGACTCACCATATCTTTGATCTGGCAGTGCCCATAGCTGAAGACGATGGCGTTTGGAGGGTTACCCACGGGCAGCATCACCGCAAAGGAGATGCACATGGTGACAGGAATCAGGGTGTACAAAGGGTTGATAAGCAGGGTCTCTGACTGGAAGAACAGAAGGAGAGAGGTGTTTCACCAAATCAATGACAATTACTATGAAAGCACCAAATCTGTTTGCTGTGAATCACACCTGCCTAATTTCTAAACTTAAGTGTGGAAGTATTTTTTGGTTGGGTTGGGTTTTTATAGAGCAGTGCCATAATTTTGCACTGGTCGTGCTCCATGGATCTCTCTTGAGACATTTCACACTGAGGAAGGGTGAAGTTTGTTACTACTAGGACACCTTTTCTTTTTCTCCCACTTGTTCTCTCTGTCATTCTGTATTGTGTCTTCTGGACCTTAACACTGACTGCTGCTTCAGTCTTCATCCACAAGAAGTCACAAGAGGTTATCACAAAGTTTGCTTCTTCCACTTGCTGAATATGCTGAGACCATTATGTGATGTCCTCCTGAATAGTGGTTAAGAGAACTTGCTGCTCATGATCCAAACTTGCACAGTGAGAAAGCAGGGATGGTGGAGCATTCTTTACAGTGGGTTAGAAGACGCAGTTTTCAGTGGTGATAAAATTCTCCATTTTCATTTACATTGCTTTGTCCCAATTTTATATGAGAGAGAAAGGGAACAAGGCTACAATCATTTTGGGAAATGTCTCCAGGTTACTTTTGCAATCTAAAACCAGAGAATGCCTTAAGATGGCAGTTCATGCTACAAGTAGATTACTACTCTAAATAATTTTTTCAGAAGAATCTCTTTCTGCATGGAACAGAAGCAAATCTGAACTCCTAAGCCACAGAAATACATATTTTGAGCTGACCACATCTTAATATTAACTCAGAACTGTTTACATAATATGCCTTGGGATAATCCCATAAAATAGTCATAATAGGAAAAGATGAATAATGACCTTCATTCGTGGTAAGAAAAGTTTCACATTACATATAAAACAAAAAAAAAGGAAATTTTCTGTAACTGCTATTCCAGTATAAAATTAAATTACTATCTCTTTCTTCTACCTTTGTCAATAACATCCTGATTTTTTTTTTGTCCCTTACAAACATCTCTGCTTTCCATAGTGGAAGACAGTATGCTTACTGGATCAACCCCTTGAACACTTCTAAATCTGAAATAAAATTCAGCACTCCAGTCTTTTCTCACAAGTAGGGAGCAGGTGACTACTAAGTAATGAACAACACATTTAAAATAATATTGACAAAAGCATCTCAAGTTTTATTTGAAATTCACTTAACTTGTTGATTCTATAGTCATCTTTTCTTGTACCTGACATATGAATTCCTCAGTGCACTTTGTCTGAGAGGTATTATAAATTCCTTAATGCTAAAATATGCTTTTGGCTACCTGATTATATTATTTTTTCCTAGTTCCAAGACTACAGAACAGTAGCCTATGAACTGAGGCTGGGTTTTATGTGAACAGAGTGCCAAGACCCTGACATCCTGAAAAATTCCCTCAAGGCTGTGAGGAAACAACAAACTGAAAATGTCACTATTTTAACTCACCATGCTGCATAAAATAGGCAGAAAGATGGTTATGGTTGCTGGATTGCTAACGAATTCTGTGACAATGGACACCAAAATGCAAGCCAGCAGAGTCACAGCCCAGTAGGGAAGGCTGCTGAGGGAGAGCATTTGACGTCCAATCCATGTAGAGAGGCCCGAGGTCTGAGGAAAGGACAGAAGCATAAGAATTACTAAATACTTGGTATGTTTGTAAAACAGATTCTTCTTTCTGTGGTAGTTTACATCAGAGAATCCTGCCAGCAAATAAACAAAGTTTAGGTCAATGCTTTCTGCATTTCCTTTTGCTCAGTAAACTAGATTTCACTGCAGTGTTTAATAAATAACAAGAAAGACACGTATTGAGTGCAGAGAGTGCTGCCCACTACATAATAATGTACAAACTTGTAAGTATCCATGTCATAAATCCAAACTGGGGAGCATTCAAAGGAATAAAAGAGCAGGTTGATAATCGGTTTAGGAAGGAGGATTAAAAAAAAATCTACAGCAGTACCTTGCATCCAGCTGCTAAGGCATAACCTCCTCCAACCAACACAACAATCTCCCAGGGCATGGTCTTCTGAAAGTCCTTCCAGGTAATGATGGGCTCCAGTGTGTTAATGTCTGTTGACTTTTCATCATCTCCTATATCAAATAAAGTGTGTGACCAGTATTATACTGCCCTTTTTGCAAAGATCCCCACATTTTTCACAAGAATAGAAGTGATTGAATATACATGGGACTACCTGAGAGAGAGGCAAAGAGACAGTGCATAGCCTCTTTCTCTGGATAGCCTGGCCACAGAAAATGAAGTTTATTGATTCCAGACATCCTGATTTTCCCTTGGCTGCTCTGTTGATAGAAATAGTTGTAAACCCCTGTGTTTTCATGTTTCAGCTTTTTGAGGGACTGTGAGCTGTGCTGTGACATGCATGTGCATGTATCTGTATATCACTGAGATGGTGTTATGATGGATTATATTTTTAAAGAAGGGCTATGAGGTAGGCCATGATGCTTGATAAAGTGCATTTAGGCCCCTAGATTTTATCTGAGGACATTAGGTTTTTTGAGTGCCTGAGTATTTTCTTGAAGGAGGAGTTAGAGAGTGTCATTTTCCTAAAATCTGTACAAGATATGACAGTATAAAAATATGTTTAAATAGATCTACAATCTCTACATAAGACGATGCAGACAATTCTACTTTCATACAGCACTGCTGAAAGTCTGGCACAGCAAACTGATCAAACCACTGAGTGCTACCCAAACACAAATGGGAAACGATCTCATTTTTGAGAAGACTGTGAGAGAAGCATTGCACAAAATTGGAACATTGTCTGGCACTTTATAACCTCTTTAGTGTTTTTCTTAAGACATTACAGTGATTTCCACTGTATAAGTGATGACTAATTTTTTACTCAGGTTTCTCTTGAGCTGATTTTGCATTATAGTGTTTTATTAGGGAACTCCATCTAAACCTTTCCTAAAGCTCAGTCTTAAAGTCTAACAGCTCTGCTGGCACATAAGAGGTGGCAGTCTCAGTTTCAAGATCAGTTTGTGACTCTCTGAATGAAACAATATGAATTATAGCAAAGGAAATGGGGGTCTGATGTAGGAAGGACTGGTATCAGAGGAGAAACTGAACAACTGGACCTTAACTTACCAACATAAAAGTATCTTATTGGAACTTTTTACAGACAAAACAAAACAAAAAATGTACTTATACACTGAAAAACGTACCAGCTCTCTTTCTTACTGCATTGTCCTCACCTTTTGTCCTTTTTCCAAAACATGGCTTTTTTGCTGGTATCAGGAAAAGGAGAAACCCAAGAAATACAGAGACAGTGGCGTCAGTCCGGTAACCTTTCCTAGGAAAGAAACAGCAAAGTTTTCATAAAAACACATTAACAGAAGCATTTCCAAAGCAGGTACATAGCTCCAAGCACATTTCTGAACCTGCCTTTGTATTCCTACATCTGAAGTCACACAGCCCACTAGAAAAAAAAGCCTACATATCAAGGATTCAAATTGGATTTTTTCCCATTTATTAATCTGACTGTGGTAGCCAACTTCAATCACAGCTCAACAATTCTTAACATTCTGATTGAAAAAAAAATCCCTTTTGGTTTACAAATCTATTAACTTGGAGGTACAGAAAAATAGTGTGCTTACTGTAGTGTAAGAAACAGTAAACACATTCTGGGGAAAAGCCAAACCCAAGTGATCCTTTAGAAATGAACTGTAGATTGATTTTAAATTAAATGTTTAAAACTCTTTCTGTAAAAGTATTTTGAGGAATGCTAAACTCCAGTGATCATCAGAAAATCACAGTATTAGGAATTGTTTTTCTGTCAAAATTGGAATGAAAAATTAAAGAAATTTTATACAGTAGAAATATAAAGAAAACTTTCATTCAAATCACTTATTCTTTGATGTACAAAGTGTATTATAATAAGCTTTAATGTTATTTGTTTCAATATAATTTAAAATAAAAGAAAAAATATTTGCTTCAGTTACCATTCTCAGCAATATTGAATTGAATGGACATTTTCTTAATAAAACACTTTTTGTCAAAAATTTTAATTTCAATTATAGTTGCAGTATATTCCAGTGAAAACTTCTTTATGAATGCAGTAAAATATTTTAAGCTCAAAATCTGACCCTCCTGTTCTTTTACATTTGAAATTGTTTAATTTACTTTCTCTACTTAGCTCACTTTGAATACAGAGAAATAATGGAATTTTTCATTATAAGAACAAATAAATTTAAGAAAAAAATCCTAATTTTTGAATAAAGATTCCATTTTTCACTGCTTCATTAAATGTGGATGATGATGTCTTAGAGGAAAAAAAAAAAAAATTGTAGAAATTTGTATCTCTGTGCATTTGTTTAGGGGATTTTACTCACTTCTCAAAAAAAGATGACCATCCTGGTACAAAGCCAGGCTCACGAGTGAACCAGAGCAAGGTCATCAGGATGAAGAAGAATCCAGTCACCATCTCAGGATAGCTAAAAATTAAAAAAAACCAGACAGCTAGGAAGTAGTTCCAAGATCTGTCAGAAAACTCAAGAGCAAGTTCCAGAAGAAGTAAGAAAGTAGAAACTGGCTTCAAAAAAAGGGCACAAACCATATGAAAAATAGCAAAGAAGATTAATTTGAATTAAGGAATTCTAGATTTGGCTCCCAGCTGGGAACCATCTAAACCCAGTAAGAAATAAGCTAAAAATATCCATCTGTATTTAGAATTTAATCATTCATGGGCAAGACCTGAAGGAAAATATTTCTAAATGCTTGTTTTGTAGTTGCATTATTATCTGATTAAATGTGTTAGCAAGGTGAAGCTCATATTAGCATTCCACTGTAAACACATTCTCTTGCATTTTTTAGAAGGGTAGAAAGCCTAAGAGCAAATGACAATGTAAATTAGCACAGATGGTGCACACAAGGTGACTTGAGGATACTTGAGGTGGCTTGAGGATTTTTAATTTAGCATAGATTTAAATTAATAGTGATTTCATATTAAGGCACAGCCTGAACAACAGTTTGGTTTTAGAGTTTATTGCATTCAGCCAGTTGATCTCTCAGCATTTCAGTTAAACAGCACAAAGATGTTTTGTGAAGAAGGAGTTCTGTGCCATATCAGCCCTCTTGAAAATTAAAATCTTGCCAAACCATCTTTTCAAGGGACATTTCTTGCCATCATGCATAAGTATTATGGGCAACTGGGAAGGCTGGGCAACTCATGGCATGGGAAAAAGCCTTTGTTGAACTTCCATCCACTAAAATATGTGCCTGAATTAGGAGAAGGGGTCTTTAGGGTTCAAAGGTCATCTGAGTAAAGGTTTGTCTTTGAACCCCAGAATAATTTCAAATCTTTCCTTTTTATTTCCTTTTTCTTCAGAAATAAATGAGTTAAATGTTAACATGCATGCTTGTAACAAAGTCTTTGATTTTAGTTTATTTTTGCATTTAGTTCTATTTCTGTCCTGGAAGGGAGGAAAAAGAGCCAAGAGTTTTAAATAAGTTACATGAGCCCAAGGTAGCATGGAGGGCAATAGGAGACACTGGTTTGGCCTAGAGAGGCAAAATCCCAAGGAAGGCAGGTCTGGTTTACCTAACATTTCCCAGTTTCTTGTATTCCTCTTGAATTCTTCTCTCTGACATTTCTTCCCGTTTGGTCTTCTTCTTCTTGCTCACAGAACAAGTCTCTTTAAAACTGAGATAGCACAATAAAATAATGCAAGGGTATAAAGGGGAAGGGGAGCAAATAATTAAAAAAAAAAAAACCAAAAAAACCAAAACAACAACAAAAAAGAAACAGCAATGAGGTAGACTGAAAATTCTGTATCAGGGACTGTTGGGAGAAGATGTGACTGGGGCAAGGTCTGATGGCAGGAAAAGGAAATAACTGCATGTGATATTTGATTAATCTGGTTTCAAGTTCTTTTAGGATTCAATTCTAGACATAGTTGGAAGGTCCCCAGGGTGCTCTGACTAGTACTGAGTGGTATCTCTGAGCCATCTTGAGCCATGGCTGGGCTCCCTCTGCGTAGGCTTCCTCAAAGAGCTGCCAGAAATCTCCAAAAGCTACGGCTAGTGTCTATCACCACATGGAAAGATTGTGACAGAGGTCAGCTATTAATAGAAATTTTTCATGGGCTAACTATGCTTTCCGGTTGGATCAAGGTTATCCAACATATTTGGGCCCTGCTCTGGCTTTTGAGACCATATTTGCCTTGAATGTTCAGGATTCATAATGAGGGAAAGCTGTGCTTGGGATCCCATTAGCTGCCATGACCTGTCTGCTTCTGCTTTTACTGTTGTAATAATGACTGTTTCTAAACCAGCCAGAAAAGCACCACAGAGGCCAGAGAGTCAGCCTGGGGTTTTGTCCAGGTGAAAAATGCCTGTACTTCTGCCAGGGACATGAAAACATGAGCATATTTCCTAGCTGGATATATTGATCCTCCTATACATTTGTATGGATGTTAAGTGAATTCCTTAGTTCAGTTTGCCTTCATTCTATAAGAAAGCATGGACATTCTTAATTCAAATTAAGATGCTTTCGAGCTCACTTTTGCCCTCTTCTTTTCTTCTTTCCAGAAAGGTTATCCTGCTGTGCTTTGAGCCACAGGTTCCTGCTCTGTCACTCCAGCTGTACCCTCTGTCACACAGACGTGTAACAGGGTCTCAGCCAGCCTAGAAGAGGCAGCAGCAGTGACTCAGGTACCATGGAGCACAACTTTTATAGCTCTTTTAGGTGATAATAGGTGCTTGTATGGTTCCTACTATTTTAATATCTCATTTGGTACCTCACTAATCTTCCAAGCTGTAGCACTGGCCAAACATGGATTGCAATCTCCCTCAATGCATCTGTTGAGGGCCAGACTTGCAAAGGAATTTGCATTGCTCAAGATCCAGACAGGCCTTGTCTGGTCAACAAAAGGACTTAACCAGGATTTTCATTTCACATGGGCAAATATGTAACACATTTTTTTGGCTCACTTAGCACTGCCCTTCATGTATTGGTGTTTTAAATTTCCCCACAAATCTTACTGTTAAACTCCAGTAAAATCTAGCAGCAGGGAGACACAAGGCTGGAAGAAGCTTCCAGGCTGGAAGAGGTTTATGATTTAAAAAGGATAGTTCTGTAGTAACTTCTACCCTTAGCTCTTCTTTGCTGGCAAAGATCCTTTGACGGGTCCATTCTCTTTCACCCTTGACCTGGTCTAGGCCCTTAAAGTCTGAAATGCTGCTCCAGCTAAGCCAAATAAGAACAGATTGATGACACAGGGCTTCCTAGGAAAATAACATGACGGGAATTCATTAAACATTTATGTACAAGTATTAGGCAGCTGTTTCAACATGTTCTAAGTGTTTCCAGGCTCAAGAGGATGTGGAGGCAGAGTATTGAAGCCCAGCTCCCAACACAATATGTTCTTTAATGAAGTGCAGTGAATATAAATCAGAGATTAAGGAGCCTTGAAATCAACTAATACTTCTTAAAAAGTCAATAATGCTGCAGTCTTTGGTATTATTTAGAACAACATTAATCAGCATGAAGTCTTGGATGCAGTGTGGAATTTCAATTTTATTTTTTGTTAAACCAAATTAATTGAGGGTCATGTTAGAACCTGTTTCTTCTCAAGATTAAAAAAAAGTGGCAGAGAGAATTTATATTAGCCTTTTAATTTTGAACTACAAGACTCAGAGACTGACTGAGAGGGGCATGGAGCCATTCACCTCTAAATTACTTCTGCAATTCTAGTCAAGGTCAGCAGCAAGCAGAACCCATTATCAATTTATTCATTGTCCTAGGTGAAATAGTGATGTCAGTTCACTTTACTTTTAGGAGTAAACTAAATCAAATTAAGGCCAATTTAATTCTGAGTAAATGTGTCTGCATCAATTTAATGGAGATTAACGAATACATTCTAAATGCACACATTTAGGCTGTTTTCATTAACTTTGTAAAGACAATATGTGGTACAAATGAACTAGAAGACAAACTTTTTTCTTATTTTGGGGCTTAGGGATTTACTGCTATTAAATGTATTTGTTTCTTAGGCTATGAGTCCTTTCCACTTTAAAGAGAAATATATATGGAGTCTATCTACCTTTAGTTTTAACTTCTTCACTTGCAGTTATATTTCTCTTCATTTTTTAAATTGTGTTTTTCAAAAGGACTTATAACAAGATTTTTGATCCACAAGGGAATCCCCATTGTCATAAGAATGAAAAAAGCCCAAACCAGTTGAATGTTTGGAACAGATTTCTATCAGCAATACCTGGGCTCTTCAATCTCAAACAGCAATACTCTACACTACTGCCCGTGCAGGGCAGCTAAGCAGTGAGATTTCCTCTGGTAATTGTTCTGGCAAGAAGAAGGAAATTGTGCTCTAAATTCTGTCATTTGCCAGTCAAAACTTCTTTATGAGACACGACTGAGAGGAGCTGCAGATGCTGTGCTTTTGTAATTTGTATATCTTGAACAACTTTCACTCACTTGCAGCCCAAGAAAAGCCAGTGCAGCCAGAACCAAGTCAGTGCCAACATGATGAGGGAGATGGGGAAACTGAACAGAAACCAGGTTCCAAAATTCACCACTTCAGCTTTTGGGTACTGGCTGTAAATTAAAAAAGAGAATGCATGAGAAGTTAGAGCACTAGAGGGACAGGGGCCTCCAACAGTCATAGCTGCACACACATCTGTAGGCATAAATATCTGTCATGGGGTGATAGAAAAACTCCATCAGTTCACATTTGCAACAGCATTTGCATTTGCATTGCATGTGCAGAGTGAAACCAACAGACAAACAGTATATCTTTCCAAACCTTTAACACCAGATACCCTGGATTGTCTGACCAGCTTCAAAAACACTTGGAAATAGCTGAAGTGAAACTCCATCCCTACCTGTCACTTATATTGAAGCTTATTTTAGGGTTGTCAGACTTCAGAATGAGTTCATCCAGAACCTCCTTCTATGTCTTCTCATGGGCCACACAAATATTGACAACATTCTGCTGTGCTCTGACAAATGTGTTGGATGTGTGTATTTGGTGCAACTGTCATAAGAGCAAGATCTTGGGAAATTCTGTAAAATCCAAGTACTTGGATTAAGCATGACTTCTGAACTTAGTCTTCTTTGCTGTCACCATTTAAGAGAGAGAAATGAGAGCTATCAGGGCAGTAGTGGCAGCAATAGATGGTCAGAACCAGGTCTGAGCTTGGACATGTTTCTGTGCATGAAAAGTACCAGCAGTTTTTTGACAGAAAAACATTCATGTTTCTGACATTGAAACATTTGTGTCTTTGAGAGCCCTGGGTCTATGATAAAGGAAATACATAGGTGATCAGAGAGCTGCTTCCCATCTTCTCTGAAGCAAATGTGTAAGGCCACATATTAAGTTGTGTTTTTTTTCTTTTTGCACTACATGTTTAGCAGCTGTTTTCATGACATTTCTTATTTCGTGAGTATTTCTTTGTGTTTGCTCTATCTTCATAGCTTTAGTGTTTACTTTTCCAGAGTGCCTGCTGCCTTCATGATAATCAGTATGTCAAATGAAAAGAATTTGCTGGAGAAACTTCAATGTTACCACATCCTGAGGAGTTTCTACTTTGCATGAGAGAAAGACATGGATATGTATTACCTTTCAAACATTAACCAATGGTAATAACACTAGAGCAGAGGAAGAAGCAAATTTTCCTTCAGAGAGAATGTTCTTACTAGGGTTCCTTGAGGTGGGAAATGACCCACAAGGACGATGATGACTCGCCCACCAGTGTCACTTACTTGTTGAAGTGCTCGAGGAAGATGAGGCTGGTGGAGGTGCCGATGATGGTGGTCAGCCCCCCGATGGTGGCAGCGTAGGAGATGCTCAGGGAGAGGCATTTGCAGACCATGTGGTCGTGCCTGCTCTGGTACCTGTACCTGCTGCTCAGGCCGAGATCTGAGGGCTCAGGGGGCAGGACCAGGATCTGAGCCTGTCAGGGGACACATTCACAAGCAGAGCAGGTGATCAGAACAGCAGCCCAGCCTGCTCTAGTGCCAGAGTGGTTCAGGGCACAGAGGAGCAACAGGTTCATGTAAGAGAGGTCAGGTTTTCCTTCACAGGGATTAACTGGGATCAGTCCTGAAAACTTGTCCCAGGGCCTGAAATTGCCTGGTCTGTGACGAAAATGTAGGACAAGCAGTAATCAGACTTCTGGCTGAGGTTTGGGCCAGCTCCAGGTCTGACTGGAATATCAGTGGGATACCAAAATCCTTTGAGGGCTGCAGGGAAAGGGTGCCAGCAGTGAGCAGAAGGAATCCATAATCCTTGAGGCTTAGGAGCAGCCACCACACAAAGGCTTGGTGAACTTTTCACACTTAAACTGGCTCTAATGAGGGATGGAGTGCTGGGGATCTCAAAATGGCATGGAAAAGGCTGAGTGATAGGAATATGGAAAGAGAAGATGCCAGAAATTTTTTCTCAAAAAGATGCTTTTTTATCAGTGACAGAAAACTGTCTGTGTTGGTAGATCAAGTCCTTGTACTGGGAAAAAGGTACAGTACTTCAAGGCACTTCTTATGCAACCTATAATTTAAGAATGAGGAAAAAGGCAGCAAGTGGTTCAGAAAGGCTTATTACATTTATTAATTTGTATTTTGATTTATTTTTGAACTGTGAACTCAAATTCAAGGGTTGATTTTAGCCTATTCTTTCATGGACATAAACTTATGCCATTAGGCTATGACAAAATTGTTATCCAAACAGCAATCTCTTCTTGGATCCACTCAGAAAAATAGAAATACTGGAATGAACTAATTTAATGGAGGATTTTGGGACTGGATATTTTGGAAGACAAAAAAGGAAGTGGATACTAAAAAAGTGTCTGAACAGATTAATGGTCTGTGCCTGCTTCTTTTTTGTTCTGAGTAGGGTTTTGTGTGCCAGGGGTTATTATTTTTTAGTTGGGCTATTTTCCTAGGAGGATTTGCAGAAACAAAGTGGCTATTACAGTCAAATAATAAAGGAAACTTGTGATCACATTACTGGATGCAGAGCTAAATAAATTGTCCCAGCCATTGGAGAAGGGTCTTCTGAACATACCTGTGCTGGTTGCATCTAAATGGGAGCAAGAACTGGCAAAGGGCCAAGCTGTGGCTGGGGTGAGATGGTGGAGAATGATTCCTTCCAAGGAACAAATATGAAATAGTGGGGAGCAGTTGATGATCACATCTGTCTTTTGTCTCAGGTCTAACATTTCCTTACCTGAGGCAGGTGCTGCCCATTGCTCGTAGAATTCATTGTTCCAATAGGGTTGGTTATCATGTGCACACCATTCACAGTCTGCAAGGAGGAAAATGCCTTTGGATTAGCCTTGATGGTGTTCCCAGGGACACTTGGAATAGAATTTGTGATGCTTTGTAAAGGTACTGGGTGGCAGGCTTTGGGGACCAAAAGAAAAAAGAAAAAAAGGATCCAAAACTACAAGAAAATTCAACCCAGTAAAAATCAGCTGTTAACTTTATGCTGGGAAAAAAAAGTTTTAAACCCTCTGTTTTGTTTGTTTGTTTGGGGGATTTTAATGTTTTTAAAGTCAGATTATATTGAGATTAGGTCTTCTTCCTTTGCCATGTAGGAAGCTCAAACAGGTCCCTTGGGCCTGTGACTTTGTGATATGTGCTGCTTAATTCTCAGCTTCAGAAGCTGACAATACTGGAACAACAAAAGATCATCTCTGAATTTGCTAGAAACCCTTTGGAATTGTTAGTTCACTGACTGGATCTCAGGATCTCCAACAAGGAGTACAACAGACTTATATTGGTTTGTATTTATGCTGTTGCTGTTACAGAGCTAATGTTCCCCAGCTGATTTGTGCAATCAGGCTGACAGGTTAAATACAAAGCAGGACATTCTGCAATACCTACTTTCTGCCAACAACCACCACACATTTGAAATAAAGGGAGCAGCAGCTTTTTCAGAGCTGTGTGCATTTTGCTCTCAGGTTCCTGCATTAGAAGACAGCGTAGCACAGAAGATACCACCTATGACAATACCTGTGAGTGCACCAAGGAGCTGAAGTCAGTAGTAGTAGCACTAAAAACAAAGAAAGGAAAATATACTTTAAAAATGTCTGTTCACCCAGCTCCTGCAAGAGGCACACATCATGGGTAGCAGGGGCAATATCTGCAGGAGAACTACTGCTTACTGAATTGCTTAATACCACTACTTAGAACCTCTTATGTGGGCTCTTGGCCAAAAAATAACAGTCATTATTATGTTTCATGGTTTGATGCCCAGCTGTGTAACAGTGAAGCTCCACTTCTATGCAAGAAAAAATTGTTTCTTGGTAGTATTTACCCCATTCTAGAGAGGACTCCATTCTCTGTGGCATGAATCACCAGGCAGTCCAGCACCACTGCTGCCTGTTCCAGCCAAATTCTTTCTCTGCCAACTTTTGCAGTGCTGTTTCTGAGTACCTACCTGTACCACTTTAAAGCCTTCCCTAAAACCTGCCCTGTGTGGCATGTGGATCATGCAGACAATCCACTGAACTTGTTTCCAGATGTGCTACTTTTCCTGCCAAATTCAAAGCTCTTTTTCAAGTAATCCTATTTTAATAATAGTTCTGTATGAAATATCCCCCACATACTCTTGAGCAGGGTTTAAGGGGATTAATGGCACAGTGCCAATCTGAAGATTTGATTCCATATTGCATAGAAAATATGTCTGGGATAAAAAGAGATAACAGAGGGAATATTGGAAAACCCCAATAGTCTCTAGACTAATGAGAAAACTATTTAGATCTTGCAACTTAACTTAAAGTCATCAACCTGTACTGTTTGAATTATACTATTTGTTTTAAAGTAAATTAAAATTTAAATTAAAAGAAACTTTTTTCTCTTTTATTTTTGAAGAGTTGCAAACAGTGCAAAAGGAGCTCAAAAAAGGACTGTGCAATTTTGTTCTCACGGTTCATAAGATGCTCCTTAGGATTGGCCAATAATAAATTCTTAGAACATTAGCTTTGTATACTGTCTTGTGTATCTTGAACTGATAGTTAATTAGATAATTTAACAAAGAAATTGGTCCACTTGATTTACTCTTTCCCCTTACTAGATTCTACCCCAGATAGAAACTACTACTTTCTGTAGAAACTAGTACAGAGTACTACTAGTACTCTGAAGAAATTTGTCTATATTTAAAGAAATCTTCTACAAATTTTGTAAGGGAGGAAGGGTGGGGTTTTTTTGTGGGTTCTCCCCTTCCCCATGTCCCCTTGCCCTCCACTCTCATCTCTCTCTTAAATGCAGGCAGTTCAGACTTTCCTCAGGTGTGCTCTGTAAGTGATGTCCCTCTGGATATGTCCTGTGGGCAGTCCATGCTGTACTTGCATTTCCCATCACTGTTCCTTCAGAGGAACAGGAATAAAAATCTGTGGACAGCACTTTCTTACACAGCACAAACTCAGACTTCAAAAGAGCTTTCAAACCCCCAGAAATATTTCCCATTCTCCCTAAAATATCCATAGTGTTAAAAAATAAATGGATACTGTGAAGTTTTAGTGAGATCCAGACCATTGCATTAATCCCATTTATCATGTAAGCCTTGCTTGTCAGCCATATGTGAAACATTCACTTGTAATGTTCTGCTTGCCCTTCCTGGCTCTGACTCCTGGGTTCATTTCATTGCAACCTGTGTAGGGCTCAAATGTCCAGTCCTGGTGTACAGGGTTCATTCTTACTCCTCATTGATGAAGATAAGCTCCAGTGAGGGCTGGCCGTGCTTCTCACCGAGACCTGCAACAGAGGAACAGAGAGCAGCCCCTGGGTAAGAGCTGAGCTGAGACCCTGGGTCACACCACTGGGCCTGGGGGAGCTGCTGCAGGCAAAACTTGTCCAAGCAGCCTCAGGTGCTCTCTTGATGTGGCATTTCATTATTTTGCATTGTACTGATCATGTGCATCTGGCAATTAAAAGACAATGGTACCTACATGTAATAGACAAGGTTTGATGAAATAATTTTCAGCCTGCAAAGTGTAAAGTGAGAGAAAAAAAAAGATATTCTTTTCTTCCCAAACCTTTTCCTTCTGGGAAGGAATGAACAAAATGAACCTTAGAGCTCTTATCAATTTTTTATTATGGGATTGTCAAGAGAAAACTTCTGAGACTCTTCTAAATTTCCTGGACTTTATTCCCAAAGATTTCCTCCAACCCTGTAAAATCCTATGAGCTAGAGTTTATGAAAGAGCTACAGCAGAAGCCCTAATTCATTATAAATAGTTTCCCAACTCCTATTCTTCCATCACTTCTAGAATTTCCTTTTGTTTTTTAAATGAATATCAAAGTACAAAAAGAAAGAGTATATATCAGTGTTTTTGGCAGTATAAGTCAGACAGCCCTGACCTTGATAGAATTCAAATAATACATATCAATAAGTCTGGTCACTGGTAAGCAAATGAGAAAAGAGTGGCCAACACTATTTATATGTTATTTATACAAATACCTATTGGCTTGTTTTCTTCAGCGATGGTGCTGCCTGCAGCCTCGCACTCCTCCTCAGCATTCACCAGCTCCTGCAGCACTGCCTCCACGATTGGCATCACCATGGCCGTGGTGGAGGTGTTGGAAAGCCACATGGAGAGCACCGTGGTGCAGCACATAAAGCAAAGGAGCAACCTGGAGTGCGGCACAGGGAAACACGGGGAGTCGGAGGTGGCAGGAAAAGGAGGGGAAGATTTTTAAGCTTTCAGACTCTGAAAGGAAAGATGGGTATGGAAAATGGCCCAGACCAAGGTAGCTGCTGCCCACGGATGGGAAGATCAGAGTTGTTTCAAGCTGCTGCTCTCAGCCTCAGAGTACCCCAAAGGCAAAGGTTCACTCACATGCCTGGCTTGGCTCCAGCCATCATCACCATGCGCAGGGCAATTCGCTTGTGGAGATTCCACTTCTCCACGGAAGCTGCCACACAAATCACACCCATGAGGAGCAAAGTTGTGTTCTTGAAATATTCAGCAGCCACCTGCATTAAGGACCAGGGGAAAACAGTCAGTTAAAGAAGCACAGCAGAATGCATGCTGAATGAGAAGAAATATAGCATTGTGCATTTTTGCTCCCTAGAGTAAGAATGACAGGGAGCTCGAGAAAATGAAGAATTCACAAACCAAAATATTCTCTTTAATCTCTTTCTTGTTGTGTTTACAAATAAGACTCTGTCCCCTATTGTATATAGGCTTCTCAGTTTTGAAGAGATCAAGAGAAATGTTGTATTTGCAAGCTGGATGTTCAGTGCCTGCAGTAAGCCATCCATACTCAACTAGGTTCAGATGGAAACAAGCACAGACAAAACTGAAGGCAGCTTATTCATGTGCTTCATCTGCTTTTTCATTCTGGAGCTACTATTGTCTGTCTTGCCTATGTTTATTCCATCTTGTTCAGCTTTTGGGCAAAATGTGGCATCCCTAGAGCCCAGAGTGTCAGAAAAAAAGTCTTTTGGGACTTGCTTTTGAATGCAATAAAACTAAGGTTGGTATATTGCTGCAGTGATGCTCAAATCCTGTGCCAAAACTTGTCACACTGGAAATCCATTTCCATTTTATCGGGAAAAGAGGGAAAAGTTTCAAGAAAAAGAACTTTAAATTAAAGAGAATGAGCAAAACCCATCACTGGCTCAGGAAAATATTCAGAGACCAACTCCAAAGCAGGAATCATGGATGTGGGTCTTGCTAAAACATGAGAAGATATTCTGTGAAGCAACTGCAAAAATGACAAATTGAGCAAACCATAAATTTCTACACAAATATGTTCAAAACATACACACATACTTCTGTAAAAACAAACAAAATGGGAGAAAATAAAAGTTACAAACATATGATTGCAGTCTAGTAAAATTTTTCATATCATTTTGATGCCATCCTTCCTAGACTGTTGCTGGAATATTTTTTCAAAAAGAATAATTTCTTCAGTTTAAAACTATTTCTCCAACCAAATGTAGGTGCCAGCATTTTAAAATAATTAGGATCAGGGGAAGCAATAGTTCTTCTATTGTCCTCAATTATACTGATGCTCCTCCATAAAGAGCAAGAATGACAATAATGTTATTTTGTGAAACATGCAACAAGTTATATTATTTAATGACATTTATTTAATAAATCTGTACAGTGACTAAATAGACTTGGCCATCATCATTATGTGCCAGAACCTTTAAATATCACCTTTTTGGCTTTCTTCCATTGGTTTCTTTCTCATTAACTTTATTTTCCTGCTGCCTTTTCAAAAAATAATGAAGTGAAGGAAGGAAATCCATCAATCTAGCAGCATGAAGAATCTGGTGGGGTTTGTTTTTTTTGTTTGTTTGTTTTGTTTTGTTTTGTTTGGTTTTTTTTTTTTTTTTTTTTTTTTTTTTTTTTTTTTGGGGGGTTTTTTTTTTTTTTTTTTTTTTTTTTTTTTTTTTTTTTTTTTTTTTTTTTTTTTTTTTTTTTTTTTTTTTTTTTTTTTTTTTTGTTGTTGTTGGTGGTTTTTTTTTGGTTTTTGTTTGTTTTTTGTTTTTTGTTTTTTGTTTTTTGTTTTTGTTTTTGTTTGGTTGTTTTTTTTCTTTATTCCTTTCATAGCCATTTTGGAGAAATAAGTGACTTCTAATAGTCTTATTAATCCCAACATACATATATATGACACACTGGTTAATGTTCTTAAGGCCCTGTGAGTCATTTATAGCTTAAATAGTAGTAATTTTCTAGGCTAGAGTCACTCTAGAACAGCAGATTTGAAATACTGCAACATCTTCAGAGCTGTTTACTTCTGAATACAGGATTAATTTCAGTTCCTAAAGCAAATAATACATTCTTTGCAGTAGTCTTACTGTCACTTTATTTACTATTGCTTTAAATTTCTCTCAGGCTGACATTAAATTTCCTTCTCCAATATGCTGCCAAATTTTTAATGAAAATGCCCAACTTCTTTACCTTTATGTTAGGAAAAAAATATTGTGAAAATACTGAATTGTGTTGGTATGAAAATGTATCTCATTTTATTACAAAACTTGGGGGAATAAGCAGTCATAAAACTTTCGGCTCATGCTTGTCTCTCTCCATTTATGGGTATTCCCACTGCCAGATTGTGAGAGAAATCCAAAAATTTTATGTTTGTTACATATTCCTCTGCATTCTTATCTGTATTGCTTGTCCTTAAATGAAATGTGCTGTCCCCTCAGCCCCCAAAAAGAAATTGAAAATGGTAGAGGAGAAAAGTTGTAGAGAAAATAAAAGAAATCCTTGGCATATAATGAAAGAAATTAACATTCAAAAAGCCCTCGAGTAAGCAAATTCAGGACTGATCATTGAGACATTTTTTACAGCTGCTCCTTTGCCTGAGAACTCATGGCTACAGTGCAGCAGGAGGTTAGAGTTTGCAAAAGGTCTAAACATTCACCTGAATAACAAAATTATCTAGACTTTGGCAGTAAATGGTAACTGGTTTCAGCATATGTAGCCTCTTGCCTTATGTGCCATCCACCATAAATACAATTGGAAGGAAATTTTACAGTGTATCCCATAGCTGCTGTTTACATGGATTTGAGGAGGGCAGAGGTGGGATCCTTTGGTGCAAGAGGTTTTGGTAATGGTTGGTGATGCAGTAGCTGAAAGGATGGACATCTCTCCTGGCTAATAGAGCCTATGATATGTCATATATCTATCTTCAGATGAAGAAAGAGCTGGTGGGACCCAGTTACACATGCAAGACATCCACTTCTGCCTCCCAAGCCCTGCTGCTGCACTGAGATCAGCCTCATTCAAAGAGTCAGCTGAGAGTGAGAACATTATATGGCAAAAACACACAGCAGTCTGACCTCGCTGGACTTCATGACCCCAAAGAGGGGGTAGAGAAAAGCAGGAACCAAGGCTGCTGCCCCGAGAGGCACTGCTTCAGAGACCCAGAACACCGCTGTCACCACCAGCACGTAGGCACACGAGGCTTCCTGCAGGGACAGAGCACAGAGCATCAGTGGTGCTGCCAGGGAGCCCTCTGAACTCACCCACAGCATCCTTCAGGCTTTGGGTGCCTGGGTTTAAAACAAACACAAAAGGACTGCATTGGGACCTCCAAAGGTGCAGCTGCTTGGGGGTGAAACCTTGGCTACCATCTGAAAGGACAGTGTCAGAAGATGACACTAATGAAAGTTTTCACATATAAGACACAGCAAAGTGTTGGGATAAGACAATTTATCAGCAAAATAATGGCTTCAATGCATTCATAAATCTGTTTGATTTCATAATGCAATATTTACCAAGCATTCAATCATCATTCCTCAGATTAGAGCTGTTGACCTGTTACCTCTGCGTATTTTTCTCTCCAGTCCTGGACAAAGACAGGAAATGTTAGTTTTCAGGACCAGATGAGGAGGACATTCATATTTGCAATAAAACTGCCTTGTAGTTATTTGGGGAAATGCTCTGGAAACTTGGTTTATTTTTTCTTTTTTAAACAGTGTGCAAACTCTTTTGTTAGCTGATTTCATTTGCTCAGGTAATTTCTACAGACCTTTGGAAGAAGGCCATAGGCCTGCGGGATTGCAGGCAAGTGGTGATTTGAATTAATCAAACAAATTTGCTGCTGTCCAAGGTTCTGGTAGAAAAAGGGATGAGAGCATCATGATGAGCAGTCAGTCATGGGGAGCTGGGGTATGATGGAGAAAAGTGCTATCTGCTGAATATTCTTACAGGAAAACACAGCTAGTGAATGGAATTCTTCTGGTCCATTTCTAAGATATTTCTTTATTTATGGCACTCAATGAAGTTCTCCCTATGTTAATTTTGTTATACTTAGCAATAGTTTGTATACTTAGAAACCTGGGGATATCTGCTGATAACAATTACAAAAACTATCTTCAAGAATAGGTTTTTCCTT
The DNA here is from genome assembly GCA_013400215.1 of Cisticola juncidis. Lineage (NCBI taxonomy): Eukaryota > Metazoa > Chordata > Aves > Passeriformes > Cisticolidae > Cisticola > Cisticola juncidis. The sequence goes on along the minus strand of VXBR01000476.1, from coordinate 2,297,632 downwards.
TTCTTTTCCTTTCTCAGATTTGAAGCCAGGTCCTGTATTTGCCTTAACCTGCTGTTCCAGGGCAGCTGGTAGGTCTGCACTGATTTACTTCAGCTATACATTTATCTGTTCTTCATCATGCACCAGATGTTCCATATGAACCTATCGAGCTGTGTGGAGTCACACCTCACAAATGGCTATTGTTTAGAAAATCCACTCTTCAAAAATGCTATTTGAGTCTCTTAAAAGATAATTTTATGTATTATACCTCCATCCTGGCTGGATGACTTTTAAATAAAGCAGCTTTCAAGTGGTCACACAAGCAATTCTCACAGATCCTTGTGCAAATCTAAGAGCATGTTTTACATTTCATTGTTTTCAATCAATTTTGCGAACAAGGCGGTAAAGGCTGGTGAAATTATACAGGGATGTGGGTTCAGTGGAATGAATCAATAACTTGTATTTAAATTCATTTTTATAGATGTTATTTTTACATTACCTCTAAAAAAGAGCCTCAATCAGATATTCTCTTTTTTAGGATAGACTGAAATGTACACTACTTCCTTCACTTATGTAAGAATTGTAGCCAAATTTACTCAGATGCTTGGATTTAAATTAGCTGCCAGATCTTGCCCTGACTCCTAGCTCAGAAAAGTGTAACAATAAACAGTTATAATTCAACAAAGCCAAGTTATGTGGAACATTGGGGAACACTTCTTCAGTGGTGGTGTGGTCAGGGATTCTATGACTCTGATTCTATTAATCAGGACCACCGAAATAAATGAAATAAATTTATAAGAAAACCTAACTTTTAGCAGATAAATGCCAGTTACTTGAGAGGTTATAAAGAGTATCTGAAAGGCTGCTGAAGAAATTTAGCTCTAGCTTAGCCAACTTGCTGCTCAGTCGTGTTTAACTACATTATACCTCAAGTTTAATATTCCACAGAGGGCAGATAATGGGGCCTTTTTTGTGACCTCATGACTCTGACACATTTTTAATTTTTAATTAGCTTCTGCTAATGAACTACTGTGTTTGCATGGGCTCTGTATGACGTCCAGCAGTTGTCTGAGGAGAAAAATAACTTCTTATGAAAGAAGAATCAATGATTTTTATTTTAAAGCAGTCCAGATGTAAGATCCAAGGGGTATCTACTGCCAAAATTAATAAAATTAATTTAATCCTAACCTGAACCAAAACCTGTTTCTCGCTCCAAAAATGTACTTCTCTTTGATTTCTTTGAGTGATTGTTATATTCTACGACTCGGTGTGTGACAATAAAGCAGGCTGGTAAGGACAGTGGAATGTGACAACAGGAATTGCATCTCTACCAAAATCTTACTGGGATGGACACTAAGTCTTTATGTTTCCTATACATTGGGCTGTAATATTGTTACAAAAAACCCCCAAAAAACAAAAACAAAAACCCCCAAAATCCCCCAAATAAACCGCATTTTTAAATGGTACAAAACTGTAAGCAAGTTCTGGGAAAGCCAAGCTTGCTAATCTCCTCTAAAAACTTAATCAGCTTGTCTGGCAACTTTATTTATTTTCTCAGTTCGTTTCCATGAGAAACCATATTAATCTCTTCTGTTTAATTGAACTGAGTTTATATATTTAATTATTGGTTACCAGAGCTACTAGGTATTACACTAAAGCAGTGGCAGAGTAATTTCAGCTGTTTCACCCTCCTTACCTGTTGTTTTACAGCTGAAAATTTCTGTTAAACCCACTTCAGAGCTTGAAGCAGGGAGTAGAAAAACATGTGATGGCTGAAGGGAATATCTCTAATTATCTGTCTTCATTCAGTCCCTTAGGTGAAAAGAAAAGAAGAGCTAAAAGAAAGCTATGGCTAAAAACTCCATGTGAAGGGTCATGCATAAAACTTCTGTAACTAAAATATTCAAGGGTCTCAAAACAATCAAAAAGAAGAATAAATTCTATGTTGGAAATTTGCCCACTTATTTGCCCTTTGTATATCTTGCATGCAGATGTGATTAAGCTCTGCAGAGAGGGAGTCCAGGCTCTTTTATTATTATTTTTATTATTATTACATTTTTGATTTTATGGGATCATGCTGAAATTCCATCCTTCAGCTTGTGTAAAGAAAACCAAAATTAAATGAAAATATGTCAACTGTGGCTCTTCAGAGCCCGTTCTGTGCTTGAGGGTCCCTTCTGTTGATGTGGCATATCAGGATGCCAACACCCCCTGATACTGCAGGGGTCTCCCAGCTCTGCCAGCACCTGACTCTCAGGAGTCATCCAAGTGTCCTTGGCTGGGTGCAGTGTGGCCACAGGAACAGTGGTCACAGAAAGCCTGTCCCCAGCTGACTGAGATCATGTGGCCTGCCTTATGGTATCTCTGGTGGCTTTATGACAATAAAAAAACAAATAAGCAAACAAACAAACAAACAAAAAAGTGGATATAGATTACAAAAAGAAGCAAAAATGCTCACATGCCACTGTAAACAATGAAGGAAATAAGGAAAGAATTAAAAAGACCCTCAGTTTGTGAAGCACACACTTTTTTTGACCTGAAAGGCGTTTCTGTATGTCCAAACCTGTGGTACAAGTTCAGTCATAACTCTAGAAGGGGAAAAGGAATTCAAGCAAATGTTCTCAAATTTATTTTTCACCCAACCATTTTTTTTTCACAAAATAATACAAAAGAAGGTGTGGACTTTATTCCCATTAGCAGCATCTACAAATAATTCTGAGTCCTTGTGCCCCCTTTGATCTCTCTTGCCACTACACATGTAATGCTCCTTTGACATTTCCAGAGGTGTGCTGGTATCAAAGAAACTGCAAACTGTTTCCCTGCAGAAATGCAAATATAAACGACCTGGTAATTTCAATCTCTTCAATTTCAATAAAAAAGACAAAATCTAATATAATTGTAAAAATACAAGCACGTGAGCAGGCATCAAATTTAATCTTTATATTTAAAAAATAATCATAGTCAGTGGGTTGTAACAAAGTAAGATCTGCACAAAAGCACTCAAATAGTGTACTGCCAGCAGAGTTTACTTGGTGGAGGTGTTTTCTAATAGCACTACAAACATTTGTCCAGCTCTTGGGCAGATTGTCAGCTGTACTTTGCCCTCTGGGGTCACTCACATATATACAAAGTGGATGTAAATCTCCACTGGATGCATTTTCACATCACTTTGCAGTAAAGCAGCACCACAAGGTGCAGAGTGATTGTGCAGAGGAGCTTTTAATGTACAATAGCAATTTTTGCAGCACTCCTGCCAGTGAGCTCCTGCTTCAGCATCCCTAAGGTGATTTACAATCCCCTTGGCTGAGCGTTCCAGGGAGCATCTCTTCTCATGTCACCCTTCCAGTGACATCAGGAGAGATTAAACCCCTCTGTAAAACAAGCCTCTGTGAAAGGGTGAGCATTTCTGTTCCCTGGAGAGCACAACTGTCTGTTATTCATCCCCCCTCTTGAGATAAAAGGGATAAAAAAGTACCATAAGAGAACAACCAAGACACATTGAAGTTCAAAGCAGGAAAACTCAAAATGCAACATACAGTTCAGTGGTGCAGGAATATTCCCTTTCCATGAATCCTGGTTTATTTTCCAAACAAAATGTTATTGTTTTGTTTTTGAAATCAGCTATGCAATTTCTAATCCTTTACATTTCTATTCAGTAAAGTACTAGTATTCATAAATCTCCTGATACTTTAAGGGAGAAGTAATATTTAGCAGGGTAGAGAATAGAATGGATATTGCTACACCTTTTGGACAGATTTATGTCTAGGTCTATGGGGAAGGATAAGCTGCAGATTTTTAATGCATTGCAGATTTTGATAAGTTACATATCACCACCTCTCTAAGCTAGGAAAACATTGCTATTTTATGGGTTACAGCTGCAGAGATGTGCAAAGAGAGGATTTCACCACGTGTTTGAGGTATTCAGTATCTCCACAGCAGTGTCAGAAGCACAGCTGCACTCTCTCCTTTCCCTGGGCTGTGTGTCAGGCAGAGGATATTCCCTCCTTTGCACTTCTGTGTCTGTCTCTGGGCCAGCATTTATGAGCCAATGTCAGAGCTGTTCCAGCAGAGGTGCCCACACCTGCTCTGGAGCAGCCAGAGCCATGCACTGTCACCAAGTCCAGTTCCTGCCTCACCTGAGGTGCTGTCTTTATAAACCCACACTAAGCTGAAACTCCCTTCATGCATACTTATTACTAAAAACTAGAGACTCTATGTGCATTCCTTTTAAAGATCTGTTATTAAAGAAAATGTCATGGATGTGTTGGTTCTGTGTCCCCTTCCACACAGATATTATTTTGGAAAGAGATCCATAATTTCTGCTTTAAATCAGTGCTTTTCTACCTTCACCTTCACTCTTCAGCTCTGCTTGTCACACGACTCAAGGTAGCTCTAGCTCTTAGTGATGATCTCTCAGTGCCCCTCACAGTCCTTCAAATATGTCTTTGATTTTTCTAAGACCTGTGTTTCTTGAAGTCTTTGTGGTTTTTTTGCACACTGCAAACTTAATGAGCATGACTACCTGCTGCACTCAGAGGCTTTGTTAAAAAGAAAATGAAAATGTACTTACACTGCTGGGGTATATCAGTGGCAGAGGAAGAAGCAGAAGTGGAATGAGAACAACAAGCAAGAGATTTCTGGATCGGAGAATCTCCTTCATCACTGCCATGCTCCTTCTGGTGGCTTCCTTCTCCTTCAGATTCTTCTCTGCTTCCTCAGATAGTCCAATTTTCATGCCACGTTTTCCTTCACCTGTGCCTGGATTTCCCCCAGAGATCTCTCACAACCTCATCTCTTATCCCCACAGTCACCTAAAATACCTTTTTTAGTTTATTTATTCTTCAATCTGTTGTTTTGAAAAGGTTTTTTGATTAAAATATCAGTTTATGTAGGGCTCACCGGCACATCCCAATTATTACCACACCATAACACGCAGATGTTTGCAGGTTGCAGCATAGTGATCTTTTTACAAATTTTCTTTTTAATTCAGACTCACAGTTGTAGGTATGTTGTATCCTTATTCCCATGTTGTATAATTTTGTTTTCTTCCATCATCTAGTGGTGTAATTTCCGTTTTCATAAACCAGGCAAGATATGATTTGAGGTGCTGCTTTTCCTCCTCGGTTTCTTTTCTGCTGGAAAACTACTAAACCAAAAATTTATTTTTCAATGCACAGAAGTAAATTTTCAGGCATTCCTTCTTTAAAAAAAAGACCAAATTCCCCCTCCATTTGCAGCTCCTTTGGATTTTATTTCTTCACTTCTATTTTGTATCTACCTTTACCCTACTTTGCCCTGAGCTTGGAATTCACAGGGCAGTAATTCCAACATGGATTATACTTGATCTCAAGACAAAAAAATTGTTAAAAAGCCACAGGCAACTCTAATTCACCAATGAGGACTGCACAAAGTAGAAGTTGCTCCACCCGTTGTCCCAAACCCAGTCAGAACATTTGAGAAAATCAACAGTCTTCTGACATTCCCCTCAAAGATATAAAAAGACCTTTTTTAGGTGGCTGAACAGTTGGTTATTGTTTCGAGGCCCCTGTACTGATGATAAATAAGTAATCATTGTTTTCTGAACAGTATCTTTTGTATTGATGTTTCTTCCACCATGACCCTTGAATGTCACTAATTCATAAGGCATGGGCTGACCTCTGTACTGACTTGGGTACCCTGAGTAACCATAGGGTTCAAAATCAAACTGAGAATTTTTAGACTTTCTACTCTTGTTTTCTAGGGGAAAAAAACCCCAAAACAATTCTCCAACTCTTCTGTTATTAATGCTTTTTGTGGGGCAGCAAGCACAGGAGATTTAGGACTGAACCCACTGGCTGGTTACATGCACAATCTGCAGACAAACAAATGTATATTTTTTATCCATTATCTCACAGGAAGAGCACATCTAGGATTTTCCATGCCCCCAAAACTTTCTTGCCAGTCCTCTGCCCAGCCTCTTCTAGTCAGTGGCAAACTGAACTCCCCAGACTGGGCTGGGATGCCTCTGGGGCACTGAGTCCAGGAAACCTGGCAAATGCAGACATGCAGATGAATCTGATGTGCAGGGTGAATTCTTCCTGAAATTATTAATTGTATCTCAGACTTCTATACCTCGAAACTTCCAACAAGAACTTTGAGATCTTTCAGGTAAATTTAACAATTCTGGAAGAAAAGCTACAGTTAATCTGAAGATTTTGGGTTGGCCAATACAGCTCAGGATCTTTTTGTTCAATTGTTTCAGAGAAATTAACTAAAAATACAAAAAAGGTCTAAAACGTTCATAAAATGAAAAATTGTTTTATTTTAAATGGAGAAATAAAATCTTCTTTCATATTTTTAGGATCCATAAGGTCAAAGGGTGGATAAAATGTGCCATTTAGGGGCAATGGTCTTCTAACCTGTGAGATAAGAACCACCCATAAAGAAGATTCAATCCAAAGTGATAAGATGAAAACTGAGATAGGGAGAAGGAAACCTACACCTGCATCTTAAACAATACTGAGGGAGGGAAATGCCCTAAGCCCAAAGAATTTCCCTAAAGGCAGGGTGCTCCTTTCCACCTGAACTCTGGAAAGAGGAGGCACTCTGATTTCTATTTATTGTCTCCTTCAGAGGGAAGGGCTGTCCCCTCTTCTCAACTGTACCGTTGCTCCCATGAAGAGTTTCACAGTCTGAGACAAAGCAATTACTCAGTTACTGAAGTTGCAAAATAGTAAATCTGCTGCTGAAATCAATACAATGCAAAGGCAAGGACATTTATGTAGAACATTTTTATTATTACATTGAGAGTCTCTATTAAATTAACCTGGGCAGTCTGAGTACTTTCCCAAGGAATAAATCTTTTTCTTTACATTACACACAGTAGAGGGAGGGGGGAAAAAACCCTCATAAAACCTGTATTTTTTGTTGAGGAAATAAATGCTTCAGCTACCAATTTAAAAGTATGGTAAGGTATGTATGCCATAGGGAATGATAAGATAGTAAAAATTATCTGTAATTTTTTAATGGGATATTTTATGACAAACAAACTCTGCTGGGCAGTCCTGTTGTGGGGTGAGGAGCATGGCTGGGAGGTATTTCTCTGATTGGTGACTGCTAGCAATTAATATTTGCTCTAGTTCTCTTTCTTGATATTATTACAGACTTGTGAAGCTGGCTAAGAGGCATTTATGAATTTCCCTGGTTCCAGGCTCTTCCAGCAAGTGGTGTTTCAGGGAGCCAAGAAGCAGAGCTGGAAAGGCAGTATTGCACTCTGTGGCATTTCCCCTGCATAAAGAAATCACAAGCAGATCATCAGTGTTAAAGCTGAGGGCTCAAAGGGCAGGAGTGCAAGCAAGGCTGCTTTGGGGGTGCTGAGCTCTGTGTGTGCAGGCAGAGGAGACAGAGATTTCTGGCCCAAAGCTTTGTGGCTGAGGTTTGCAGTTTCCTTTGCCATCTGCCAGTCAGGCTCTGCAGACGGCCAACAAAATTCTTCGGGTATAGAAGGGAGCCTACACATGCATGTGGCTGAAGGAATGTGCACACTCATACACACAAATCCAGAAACTCCTGGGGGAAACAAGACTGACTCTGTCTTTTATAAGCCCTTTGTCCAGCTGCTAATGCCATGGCCAGACTGCCCCTTAGGCTGCTGTGCTTCCACATTCCCACAGGTGTTTGCCAAACCCAGTGCGCTCTGGCTGCTTGCACTGTGCTCTTTGCTGTGCTCCAGGGTGGATTTTTTCAGCTCCAGTCCTTGAAGTATCCTTTTTAAGGGACACAGAAGAATTAATTCCTTTTGTTCAAGTGGCACAAATGCAGTTAAACATGATTCAGAACTGGAATCCTTAGCTCTGTTTTAGTCTCGGGGATTTGTGATTTGGGCCTGCATGCTTAATATATTATGCAATAGAAAGACAGAATGATGATATAAAAGGATGAAATAAATGTTCAGCTATTTTCCCATTGTCTGGAAGTAGAAGCACCTCTAATATCAATAAAAAAAATAGAGCTTGTATCTCTTGAGCACAAAAATTAGAAGGTTTGATTTAGAAGATTCTGGATTTTTGATAGCTAGTCATCCTTCTGACAAAATAGCTCTCCTTTTTTTATTATTTTCTGCTCATGATTTTTTCCAGAGTTTATTATAATTGGTTGCAGCATTCCTACAGTTTTTCCTTTGCTGCTCCCAAATTCATAATTCGCACCACTGAATTGGTAAATAGCCTTTTCTGCTAAGTGGTCAGATGCAATTGTTCACTGACTGAACAATTTGGGATTCTTCTACGTACTCAGCACTTATGTGCTCACACATGCATGAACACAGACACACAGGCACACACACTCAAATGAATAAAAAAATCTACTGCTAAAAAAAGGAGCCACAGTGCCAAATTCAGCACTAGGAATGCTTTAATGCACCTTCCTCCCTTGCCTCAGTCGTGTTCTGAAGCATGGGTTTAGATAATCTAATTCAAGTGATACAACCAGGAAAAATGTGGCATTATTGAATTAAATAGGGCCTTTGCCTTGCCTTGGATTGCACTGAGGACAAATACATGTACCTTTCAAAAAAGCAAGCAGCAGAAGCAAAGTCATGTGCAAATAATGAAAGAATCATTGCAGACTGTTTGGGAGGACAGCTCCAGGAATCAGGGAATACGTTCATAGGCATTGTTTGCTGCTGGTCTTCACAATGCCCTTTGTCTTCTGCAAATGTTATTGCAATTAAACACTGGCTCAGCCAAATGAAGTGAATCAGAGACTGCTTATTTATGAGAACATTTGGAATGAATAATATGTGGCATAATTTTAAAGGTTGACAGTTATGAAACCTCTTCCTTTTACAGCAGGCCTCCATCCTTGTGTAATATTCTCTTACTGGCCAGCCAAAAAGTGAGCTTGTTTCCCCATCTAGGAAAGCTGGGGAAAACTCTCCAGCACTTGCACATCAGCATGTGAGCATAAGCACAGTATATTGATGTACTGATCAAAGGAAACCCAAAGGATGAATCAAGGGTTTGCTTGAAACAAGGGTCTGCCTGGGTGTACACCAAACTCCCTTCCTTTCCTGTCACACAATGTGCCTCCAAGCCAGCACAAAAATCGAATTCTCAGGACTGAAGACGTTTTTCACCGTTTAGCATGGAACTAGAAAGCAGATTCCACAAGAGGGAGCCAGAAAACGAACAATCTTTCCTGAAGCAGACGATTAAACTCTTGTACAGAATAAAGTGGTGGGTGTGCTGCACTGTGTCCTTCATCAGCCAGAGCAGGGGGCTGAGCTGCTGCTCCCCTTCCACTATGAGGGCTGTCTGTGGTAGGGCAGCATCAAGTCGTTCTTCAGGGCTTTGTAGAGGTTGACAAAGGACTCAGCCCAAGTGTCTTTCTGGTGCCCCTGGGACTGAGCAGCTCTGTAGGCTGTGTAGACCATGGTCAGCACTGTCCTTTCAAAGTCTTCCTTCTCAAGGACCCTGGGGTAGGAAGACAGCCTGCTGCTCAGCCTGCGGATCTCTGGGATGCTCTTGGGGATAATCTCGTTGCAGATGGTGTTGAACTCAGCAGCCTTCCTCAGGGAAGCCAGCTCCTCATCCTTGATGGAGATCCTCTGACCTTTGTCAATGTCAAGCTCAGCTAAAAGAAACTGGTACAAAATCAGAACAGAGAAAGCTATTTATTTTCTCCAAGAGACTCCAGACAGAGTACATGTGAATTAGCAATGTGTTCTGGGGTCTTTAATTTTTGTCACTTTAATTTTTGCACTGTCTGGAGGTGGGGAAGACCAGACAGTGTCTATGTGTTCCCACCCTTCTGGTGAACTATCACACAGCCACAGCCTGACTGCTGGGGTGAATAAAAGTGGCACAAAGCCAGACAATGGATAACCCTAGAATGGACAGTACCCCCAGTCCTGGTTAAGGCTTAAGGATGATATACTGAACCTCATAAAGCAGGACCACATCTTCCAGTGAGTTTTGTAATACTGGGTTGAGGAAGGCAGCTGAGGACCTCTTAAATCGCTGAGCAGCAGGGAAAAGCTTAGCTGGAAAACAGAAATGGGAAAAGAGAGGTTCCATAAGATGCCAAACACTGACAAGAAGAAACACTTTTAAATAGTAGAGTCAAGTGAAAAAATGGCCTTTCACTGTAAATGAAATGTGTGGCAGTGACTGCTTTGATCCTGATCTACCAGGGATGGATGTGAGCTCCTTGTCCTGGATCCACAGGGTGCCTAACACAGGGTGCTTTGTTATCCAAACCTGGGACTCTGAGTTGCAGCCTCAGAAGTGAAAGGGATAATGGCAATTGCAGCATTAACACTGTCTGAAATACAGGTCCTTTTCCTGGACCTGAAAGGGGAAATCAGTACTGATAATGAACCTCTTTTCAGTCCATTCTCCTACTGTCATGCTTCTAAGAGTCAACATTTCTCCTGGTTTCAATTACCTAAAAGTTGATCTCCCCTTATTTATTAGAGACAGATCCACCAGAGAGCAATCAGCTCATCGGTCCTGGCATTTACACGTGGAAGGAGTGACTCACCCAGATGTCTGTGTCTCTTCACTGAGCCTGTTACCAGCTTAGACAAGACAGCTACAACCAGTGAGGTGAATCCCAGACTAGTGTGACATCAATACTGTGCAGTGTCATAACTGGAAAAAACAGAGCCTGCTACCATCAGGTATCTGTTCACCACTGTGAAATGCAGTACAGACATTGTCTTAGGGAAATGAGAGAAAACATATGTACAGTCCCTGAACTCAGCACCCCAGTGAGGCAGAGCATTTGTGGAATCAATGACCTAGACAGTCCAGGGTATAGAAAACATCTGATGCTGCTTTAGAGAAGATCTAAATGCTTTGAGTTATTAACCAGGTTATTAATCATCCATGTACTGTTAAAAAGTCCAAATTACTTTCAGAGCAGAAGGGAAAAAATCTTTTTAGTGTTTCATTTTTATATTATTATTCATATGTTATTTAGATATTGACATTTGGGTAATCATAGTTTTAATTTGTTGGATTTTTGCTAATATTCAGGACTATGAAGTTTTTTTAACTTGTGCTGATGTGACTCATGGTGTATTTCCCATAAACTTCACTTCTCCAACTTAACTCTCTTTACCAATAGAAAAAATTGGAAACCAAGAAAAAAAGGAAATCTCCCACATTTTGAAAGGCATTATGTTCCCCTGTCAAAATTAAGATTTTTTTAGAATTATGAGCAACATGTTATGGAACATGCAGCTTACTTTGAATTTCTGGAAAGTTTCAACCCATCCTTCCTCTACCAGATTTTTTCCCATGAAACACTTTTATGAAATCAGTTTTGTCTGGTTTTGCCAAAGTTCTTGTAATGGATTTTGAATGCTGCCTGTAAATAACCTGGACATCATTTAAAGCCCTATCTCTTCTGGGCATAAAAAAACCCCACAAAAACCCAAAACAAAAAAACCCAAACAAACAACAAAAACCCCAACAAAACAACAACAAACAAACAAACAAAAAACGAAGAGAAGAGAAGAGAAGAGAAGAGAAGAGAAGAGAAGAGAAGAGAAGAGAAGAGAAGAGAAGAGAAGAGAAGAGAAGAGAAGAGAAGAGAAGAGAAAAGAAAAGAAAAGAAAAGAAAAGAAAAGAAAAGAAAAGAAAAGAAAAGAAAAGAGCTGGAGCAGCTGTAAGTATTTTATGGAAAAGTTGTCCCAACTCTCTGACTACCTGGTTTGTCAGACAATTTGACTCTTGGAGGTTTGCCAAGCAGATCATAAATATGCAGTTTCTTCCAGGCTCTGTACCCTAAATGCAGCCCTGCTGCTTGCACCACTGGCAACTGATGACATTGTTATAGTTTGTCTTGTTAATGATATTTAAATTCTAATAAAGCAAGGAGAGAGAAGGCAGAGCCTCAGGACCTTTATTATCCAGCATATGAAAAATGAATCGCAATAATGTTGGGTATGAAGCAATTAATGCTTGACATGACAAAGGGTATTTTGGCCTTAAATTAGCTAGGGAATAGAAAAAATATTTTGTTAAATTGCAATAAATATACTGTAGGTAGATACAGCAGTTAGGATGGGTTTCAGGCATAGCTGCTCCATCCCTGATGTTTCTCTCTCTTGCTCAGTTTTGCTGAGGCACGCTGGAGCTACTCCATTTTTCACTCTTGACAATTCAAGAATGCAACTGAGTGTGTGTGAAGCACTTGAAACTTCAAGCACTAATTGCTGAGTAATTAAAACTTTTATTATCAGGCAATTAAAACTCTAATTACTTAGCAGCTGGCAGAAATCCAGTCCATAATGATGACTATTCATTTTTTATCTCTTTTAACTTTTAGATGTCCTTTTGGTGATAACAGCCTCAGAGCATGGAGTACCTCTACATAAGCAGATGGTTTACATCTCAAATATCCCCTGAACCAGGGAAAAATGTCTGTGGCATTTTGCTTCAGTGCTGTCCCTTTTCTTGTCAGCACACTGATTGCTTTCAGCTTTCAGTCCAAGCAGAGATTCCCACTGTGGAGCTGAGCTGGGCACCAGAAAAGCCAGTCACCCAGAAAAGCCTCAGCAAAGCACCCACACAAAAATCAGAGCCATACCATTGATTCAGTACTGACCCACTTGCTGAGTCCCAGGTAACACCTCAGAAAGAAGAAGGGGTTTGTCAGGAGATTCAAAGGGACTGTGGCTTGGGCTGCTCTCTTGTGAGAAGGGATTTTTATGTCTATCAGAGGCATGCCAGCCTCTGTAGCACTAACTCCCTTGTCTCATTATCTCATTCCCAAAACATATTAAAGTTTGTTACAGCTCCTAGAGACCCTACTCAGAAAGTCTTTCAGAGCTCGTTTGTATTTGTCACGGTTATCTGATTTTCCTGATCTGCATTTTATTCAGTCTTTCCCTTTCTCTTTCCTCCTGCTCAGTAGTCAAATATTTCTACCATCACTCCCTCCACAGTCCTCTCCATGAATTCACAAGTTCCTCCAAGACTGTATGAACATTTGGAGCAAGCACTCTGATTTTCATTGTACTGACTTGACAGTGTGTCAGTTAAGCACAAAAACTGAGATACAGAAAGATTTTCAGACAGTTTCTGCATTTAACAATTGCGAATTCCACTTGAAACTTTTTGCTGACTTCTACTTCTTCCTGCATTTACTTCCATCTCTGACGTGAGTTGTGTGGAGACATCAAAGAACAGTAGAAGAGTTTAGAACTTTTTACTAATTTCTTTCCCAAGAGACTTCTCCATAAAGCTATCAAGAAATTGGAGATGCAGAATGATGTGCATAACTTTATGTTGATGTTGCAGCCAATTCATTTCAACGGCAGTAGCCATGAACACCTAAGCAGCAGAGATCTCAAGTTAGTATTGACAGAGAAAGCCCAGCCCAGTGATCTCTGAAGTCAGTGGAGAGCCTCCTACTGATTTACTGGTTTTATTTCTCTTACATATGTGTTAAGACATCTCCAATGTAGGCATGAGCACTTCTGTTCTAAGGGCTGGTCAGTCATGTAACAAAAAACTTATGATTTGCAGAGACAAGTTAGGGAACAAAAAGCTTTTCATTATCCCCACTGAAATAATTTCCTATTATATATGTGTGTACTGACACTCTCATGCTCCTCCAAATCCTTTCTCCAGAGGGGAGAACTCCGGAGTTCTGCCTCGCTGCCCCCTCAGGGCAGGGGGTGGATGAGAGAGAGCAGCGAATCTGAGCACAGCCACCCCCTCCAAGCCTCCCTGCCTGAGCCTGCCCCATCCTGTGCCCTGCCCCAGTACTGCCTCTGCCTGAACACTGCACAACCCACACTTCTCCTGCTATGGCTGCTTAAAAGTGCCCATCAAAACTGGCACAGAAACCTCTACTCTCTGCTCTGCAGGAGCCCATCCAGCCTCCCATGGCTCTGCTGACTCAATTCCACCCTCCAAGACTACAGGCTCTTAAACAAAAAGAAAGCCGTGTTTGCCAACTCACTGACCTGCTTCTATCTACTTAGCTGATGCATCCTTATGGTTTAAACATAATACCACTTTTGAGGCTGACAATAGCCTCATTTTAAAGATGTTTTCATCTCTCCTAAGAGATTCTGCCAGAATCTTCTGCACTTCATTAGCCGTGTGGTAAATATTTGTGATCCTCTCCCAGGTTTTCCCCGCAGTTTGATTGGTGAGGGTACAGATGTTTAGTTTTGCTTTCCAGTTCATGCATCTGTTCATTATTTCCCAGTTGCTTCCTGTGATGTGTTTGCTCAATAAGCACAGAGCATAGCTGCAGGAATTCTCAGCTATTTGTGCATAATCAATGCCCTTTTCTTCCCTGTGAAAAGGTATGAAGCACAATTTGGGCCCTATGCAGACCATTGCTCCAAAGCAAGTACAGCTCCCTGGGGCTCTAGGACATGAGCAGTTTAATTGGGGTTATGACTCAAAAGGAATTGTTTTGATTGTCATCAGAGGCATGGAAAAGAGTTATTGCTTCAGGAGGACACCTCTCATGAAGGACAGGAGGAGCAGAGGAACAAAAGGATTTGATTCTTCAAGAGGGACACAAGTTTTTTGCCAAAGAGAACAAACTCAGCACTGTCCACAAAACGATTGTATGGGCAGATACATTAACCATTATAATTATTGCCATGCAAAAAATGATGAGTGGTCCAGGCTGACAGAATCTGTTTTGTTGCAGGGACTGCTGGGCAGTTCCTGGAGGTTGTTGCTTTGGATTTTAGAGCCAACGCCTCTGTGGGTGACTGCACACTGGAGCAGATTGTGCAGAGGGGTTGTGGAATCTCCCACACTGGAGATTTTTAGGAATTGTCTGAACACAATCCTGTGCTGGGATGACCCTGCCTGAGCAGGGAGGTGGGAGCAGGTGATCCACTGTGCTCCCTTCCAACCTGGCCTGTTCTGTCTGTTATTCTACACCTGTTTGTAGGAAGGAGAGATTTGAACTCTCCTCGACAATGCTGTGCAGAAGAGAAGAGGACACAAGTGTCAAAGTTTGTATACTTTGACAAACTTTGTTTCATGTTTCTCTTTGATAACCTTACTTCTGAGGACTTGGACACAGACCAGAAGTATCTTTTATACATAAAGAATTTTATTTCTGCCTAATGACATTTTGATGGCTCCATTGCTTCATTCCTGGAGTAACAGTTCCCTATTCCCTATTTGCTGCCTCAGGCTAACAGGGAAATAGCCTTGAAAATATCTGTCTTCACCATTCTGCAGTGATGCTAAAAGCATCACTTACACCAGGGTGGGGGGATGTTAATTTATGGCAGGTGTGTCAGGCAGTAAAAGTGGTAATGTACATTCCAAAAAGGGCAAGATTATTAAAGGATTAATGTGTTTTATGCATTTTACTCCTTGTCCTGTGCTTGGCTCATCCCCAAGAATGATGCATCTTCACCATCTGCAAGGTGTTTGTGCTGTGCTGGGGCTGCAGCTGTTGCCAGGGCAGAACGTGAGCTTTGGCTACACTCCCTGACTTTTTACTTATCTGTATCAAAACATTGAACACTTTTTCCCAGTGCAGGAGAAATTGACTGGGGATTTAGAAGAAGAATAAGGGCAATAGAATAAGGGAAACGCACAAAATCCTAGAAAGACAAGAAAAAATTGCTGCAGTGCTACAGCTCAGCATCTGAAACTTGTGTATGGATTTGCAGTTATTCACATAAATAGCTTCTATGACAACAAGTGCAGTGCAAAGACTTTTACATTCCATCTCTGATACATTTAAATCTCCATCATTGGAGGATTAAATCCCAAAGCCCCTTAGGAGAACACAGCGGAGAGATGGAGAAAACATTTTAATTACAAACCACCATGAATTAGCACATGTTTAAAAACAGCTACCAAGAGAATGTGCCTCTTTTTGCTCTCAGTTCATATCTTTGCTATCAACTCCTAAGACTAAACATAATTCCTGACTTGACTAAAGTGAGAATGGACATTAGCATCATCTCTAGTTATTAAAAAAAATAAATTAAAGGAAAAGAAAAGCTTTGTCTTGAAAAGTTTTCTCAACAAGGATGTAGGAAGTAAATCTCCCTACAAAAGTTGTTAACAGGCAATACTGTTCTTAGGAAAAAAATCAACTTAAACCACTTTAAATTAATTACAGATTGTATTCAATTCCATAGTGCAACACATTATCAGTTTTTTTTCAAATTAAGTTAGTTTTCACTAATTTTTCTCCCTTTTAAGAGACAAACACACTCTGAAAGGATGTCTCAGTTGCATAAAACAAAACCCATTCCTACATAAACTTCATAAATGGCCGGAGGTGTGTCAGATGGGATTAATGTGCAGTAGAGTTCCCATACAAAAAATTAGAGTGGTAATAGCCTGTCTAGCAACATGGCACGAGTAAGAAATACAAAAGTGGGTAAGAAAGACCAAGAAACCATTATGCTTGCAGAAATTGATATTGGTAGAGAAGAAAATGGTTGGTTGAGCCTGTGTTTGTGAGAGGTGGAGGATATTTGCATTTATGAGTTAAGTGAAATGGGTTCAAAGATATCACGAGCACCGACCAACTAAAATGGTCTGAGAATTTATTCCCTCATATGGAATTTCCATTATGCAGCATTTTCACCTGCTCCCAGGCTGAAACAATGTATACTGTGTTATTTATTCTTCCCTTGGTGTGATAAGGAGGGGTCCTCACCTGGAATTATTTATACTCATAATAAAACATTCCAGTCAGCCAGGAGAGGCCTTTAATGGACTGGAGTAGAGTCACTGCAGAAGGTGTGAAGAGAAAAAATGCACTCAGAGAAACTGAAGGAAAGAAGAAATGAAACATACTGTTTTCTTATCCTTCAGCTTGCTGCTGTGTTACCACAAGCTGGAGATAGACTATGGCAAAAGCTGAATAAGTGAAGGGCAGCAATAAAGGAAAGAAATATCAACCCTGCTCCACAGGTTTAATGCATAGGCAGTAAATAATTGTGGCAACACAGTTAATTTCAGGCAGAGTTGGGAAATGGAGCAGTGCTTTGTATTCCTGTCTTCACTGAGGAGCCACCTCTCCTTCCCTATCTGTGCTGCTCTCAATGGTGTGATCCAAGGGAAGGACACCAAGCAGTCCCAATTAAACACACTTGAAACAGTTTCTTACACATGAAAAAATGAAGGCATGATCCAATCTACTCCCATTTCTCCCAGGAGGCAGCAGAAAAGGAGGTGAGTGAGGGAAGGAAGGAAGGAAGGAATACAGCAGGGTGTTTGTGTTTTGGTGCTGAGCTGTGGGGAAGAACCCGAGGAGCAGAAGGGAGCAGAACAGAGCAGAAGGGAGCAAAGTGGAGCAGAGTGGAGCAGAACAGAGCAGAGTGGAGCAGAATGGAGCAGAGTGGAGCAGAATGAAGCAGAGTGGAGCAGGGTGGAGCAGAGTGGAGCAGCTGCCTCTGCTGATGAGCAGTGGAAAGAGAGCAAAGTAAATCAGAGCTCTGCTTTACAGGAAAGACAGAACTTCAGCAGCTCCAAGAGCTTGCTGTGTGGTGCTGCTCCGGAAGGAAAGCCCTTCAACCCTTGACA
Source organism: Cisticola juncidis (assembly GCA_013400215.1). Taxonomy (NCBI): domain Eukaryota; kingdom Metazoa; phylum Chordata; class Aves; order Passeriformes; family Cisticolidae; genus Cisticola; species Cisticola juncidis. The sequence goes on along the minus strand of VXBR01000476.1, from coordinate 2,280,131 downwards.
TCGCAAAGTCCAAAGGGTGGGCTCAAGCCTTGCACCACCTCCCACGTGTGTATTTCCTCAGAGATGAGTCACTGGGCACGGAGGAAAGGCATTCTCTCGGTGGTTTAGAAGGGCTGGGTACCCCCTGTGCCTTGGGTTCTGCTGAGCCTGCCCTGAGCGAGCTGCAGCTGCAGGGCAAATGCGGCTCCCGCCCGGCGCTCCCTCCTTCCCCTGGAGCCGGCACCGGCACCGCGCTGTGCGGCCACGCAGGCAGCCGAGCCAGGGATCTGCCTGGTGCTGGGTGAAGGGAACAGCAATCCGAATAGAACAGCGGTGATTTTTAGCTGTCTCGCTTCACAAGACATCTGCTACGCCAGCAGCATTCCTGCGTGTGAGAAACTCCCAGTGCAGCTGTGCTCTCACTGTGCTTAGAGTACCTGGTGGCGATTCAAGTCCTCAGATGACCTAAGGATGGAAATCAGCCCTGGGAGGAAAAGCAGAAGCCCTTCCTCATGCCTTCTCACCCTTGATCTACCCACCAGATGGATAAGAACATCTTTTGTTGTTGTTGTTGATGGCCACCTCAACAAGGGTAGTCATTGCTCCTGCTGGAGGTTAGGGTTGGCTGCCAAATACTTCTTCCCCTTCTATGCTTGCACCCCTCTCAGCTTTTAACAGAGGAAATTCAACTGGCAGAAAGAATATGTAAACTTTTTTTCCCAGACTAGATGAAAAGAAAAGAATCAAAGGTCCAGTTTGAACCACAGACCTAAAAGGGAGCAGTATGAAATTTTATTTCATGATCACATGGCAGCTCAGAAATGCCAGGGACCCTGGAATTATTCACTTAAGCCATCTGTGAATGGTTTCAACTGGCAAATAAATTCAAGTGTCTGACAGTGGATCTAGGAGCAGTCTCTGATCTGATTGCCAACTATTATTATTTTATTCATGTATGAACTGCTCACACACGTGAAAAAACAAGGTGCTCCTCATCCAAAGTATGAATATTACAGCTCAGAACAGAGGAGGAATAGACATTAGATTGACCATTTCTTCTCACTTCTATTAGAAACAACTAGAAATGTCTTTACTTTTCTTTTAGATCCCCATCCAAATTGAAATAAATTGTTAAGAAATGAATGCATAAATACCAGTTTTCTGCTTCCTCTGCTCTGGGATTTCACTTGCTCTTCAAAAGCAGGGAAACCCCAGCTGCCTTTCCAGCTGTTCATTGAACTCCAAATGTCAGTGCACCTGCTGGGGTTTTCTTAATGACATGGACATGTTCCAGATGAGAAAGAGTATAAATCAGCCTTGCCTAGTGAACAGAAAGGATGGGGATACTGGGTCCTTTTTGTAAAGAAATGTGTTATTTTTAGAAGCAACGCCTTTTCAAGTCATTGTATGATTTCTAGTAGTCTCAATAAAGCTAAGAATTCTGAGAAAGAGACTCAAGACCTGAAGATGGATTTGGGTTTGTCCCTGAACTGGACTGGTACAGCTGCTTTGCTGAGCAGACTATGAAGGATGGAAAACTGGGCTGTATTCCTGGGTGGGAGTCAGGGCAAACACATGTTTCTCCTGGAGAAGTGAGTGGGGATCAGCATGGGAAGACATCTGTCCTCTCAAGTACACACCTGTGTGCATGTCTGGGCCCTGCTGTGTTAATGTCTGCATCTCTGTGGAAATAATATCAAAATATTAGTGAAGCTCAAATATAATCCTTCACTAAATCTGATCAGTGGATTTCAATGTGTGCAGATGCAATGTTGGGCCAAGACAGTCTTTGTGATATTGTCATAAACATAATACAGGAATATAAAGGATGAATATAAAATGGGTTAGGTTTATACCTGCATCCCCCATTTCACAAACACACATATGGGATTTCCATTTTACAAAGCTGAGATTTTTCCAATCTTCATTGTTATTTCAAATTCTCCTAAAACTTGGCTATTTCTAGATCTTTCAGGTTTCAAGATCTGCTGAAATAAAGCTGAAACTGATGCACAACTGCATTCACCATTAAATACAGAAAGCCTTGCTAAAACCTGGAATGTTGCAAATTGTTAAAGGCTGCTGGAAGCTATGGGGGAGATCCTCAGATGACCTGAGCTGGCACCACCAGCCCTGTAACACTGCTCTGCAGGCAGCCAGGACACAGAGAGCTCTGTGCTGTGAAAGACACAGCTGGGACCACAGAGGTGACAAGAAGGGTAGGATCAGGGTTACTGAAATCTTGCAGCCAACACAACATCCCAAATATCCTGTTTCCTGAGGAGACAGACCTGAAAGGCACAAAATGCTGACAGCTGTGCCTGAAGTTGGTGAAAATTCAAAACCTTTCTCAACCTCTTTCACTGCTGCAGTTCTTGCCCCTACAGGTGTCATTTCCCAGGGCCCTGCCAAATTGTCACAAGTATTTGATTCAGAGCTCCTCTTCCTTAATGTACACACTCTTCTGGAGCCATTTGAGCTGAACTTGTAAAACAGATTTGGTCTTCCAGGAAAATAATGTAAGTAAATGTTTAAGGAAAAATGACCTCATCTTCTAAATTTAGGCTGAATAAATTTAGAGGAAGGGAGGAAGGCCTGATTTCCACTGAAACCCTCTAGCATGCTGCTGACTGAAAACAGCTGGGAGTCGGTTCTTTGGTTTAACTCTGAGTGTGAGGACTGTGTGTGAAGGCAGTATTACTGTGGAGAAGCACTTTAAATGAGATGCTGTGATACTCATCATAAATCTCATCCTGTTGTTTCCTACATTTGGGCTTTCTTCTTACTAGTTCAGAGACTCTGAAGCTGACATAATGAAATGAGCTTACTTAGAAAAGTTTTGCTGGCGTGTGGGTTACATACTGCTAGAGAAAAATCTTCTGGTCAGTCTGCTGTCTGTTGCTTTGACCTACAGAATCACTCCTTGCCAAAGCTGGACTTCAGCATGTGACTTATCTGCATGGCAGATCTTCCTCAGCTTACTAGTGATGGTGATCTCCCAGGTAAGCTTATAGACACCACCAAGTTATGAATATGTGATTGACACCCATCTTACATCACCTTCATATGATTTCCTTTTGTCAAGTTAGGGTAATGATTGTCTGAGGTACTGGAACACAGTAGTCATTTGTAGGCGTAGATTGACATTTAGTATGGACACAAAATAAGGCAGGGACTACTTTTCTTCTTATGTATAATTCCAAAAGCTAGCCCCAGTAATCTTTAAGTTCTGCTTTGACCCCTGAGTGCCAAGGATTAAGGATGGATGAAGGAGAATGGAAACTAGCTGCTCATGGCTGAGCTCCTTGGATGAGTACCTGTTGGCCATTGCTCTGGGTTGCAGAGACAGGCTGCCATGAGCGTGCCGATTTGTTGGGAAAGGAACACTCAGAAGGTGATTTACAACTTTGTCTAAATAATACATGTGTTAATTTGTCAGCAAAAGCACCCATAGGAAAAGGCACTGGGGTTTGAAGACAGCTCAGCAAACCACACAATGTTCCAGCAGTTGCTCCCAGCTGGAAGTGCAGTGAGAAGGACTGGCACTCCTTTCCCCCTCAGCAGGCAGACATCCAGGGGGAGATGAGCTCCAGCCTCAGGTCCAGCAGTACAAAAGTGCAGAGGAATCAGGGATGATGTATCTGCTTCTCTGGCAGCCTGCATCTTGGTTGGTAGCATGAATTTAATCAGGAGGGAAAAGCTCCTGGGGGAACATCACAGATGGGTGTGAAAAGCCAGCTGGGCATGACACATATTTCCATCTTTGATTGTGAAAATAGAAAGGGAGTATTTGAGAAATGTGACAAGGTGGTTACAGATCTGGTGCTGCCAGATTTGTGCAAGTAGAAACTGAGCTCTTTACCTCGATGGTGACATTTTACTTCAGAGTCCCTCTATGTTCCTTTGGAGGATCTAAGTGCACGTTTTTCAGCTCTGGCATTCACTTTGGCTGGACCACACTGGCTGTGAGCAGCACGCACAGGGAGTGGGGCTGACATAACTGGGTGCATGATGGATTGATGGGCTATGGCACATGCAGTTAGACATTCAGGGTTTGAAGGGTATCCAGAAATTCCCAGCAAGTGTCCAGCAGCCTGCTCTTGAAGTACAGCTTCTGGCTAGAAAAAAAGTGACTTCTAGGGAAGTACAATTTGTTACAGTATCCCTAACACTTAGGTATTTACCAGGCAGAGTCTTCAAAAGCAGACTTCATCAGCTGAAGCCCACAGCACTTCCCTGCTGTGAACATGGAAAATGCAGCACTATGGCAACACCACTCACACTACAGTCTGTGTGACTGCCCCATCTCCCTCAGTCCTCTGCTAAACATCCTCATCCTGCTCTCTGCCTCCTGCAGGATTCCCTCCACCCCTAATACACAGCAGTGGCTGCTGTCTTCCCTCAGAGCAGTAGGATGGTTTCAGGGAGACATCAGATGCTGTGCTGCCCTTTCATTTCCCCCTGGCTTTTCCCAGATGTCCTGTATGTCTACAGGGCCTCATCATCATCCTCCTTCTGCTGGAGAGCCCAACAGGGCAGAGACACTGTGTCCCCTGCCACTTGGGCCTAACAGATCTGATTTTTGCTGATTGCATCTGATTCCTGCTACGAGACAGCCCAGTGTGGAAAAATCTTTGGATACTTTTCTATCCTCCTTTCTTTGTGAGGACCCAATGGAGCTTTTTGTTTGCTAAGTACAAGTCAGGGTAGGACAGTCCCTTTGAGTTCTGTTTTTTAAAAAAAAGGCAGTAAAAAGCAACAGAACAAGTAGTGTATACATTTTTATCATTAGACTATTACCTTCCAAAACTTTCTGCCAAATTGGCATGCTAGTCCCTGAAAACAGAAGTTGCTGCAACTATGAAAAATGGATGGTTTCATTCAACACATGCTGTACTATATTAGGAGTCCTACAAGTAGTGTTTGACTGGAAATGGAGTTTGTTCAGTGCCAAGCCATGAATAATTACAGTAAATAAAAAATGAAGCTTGTTTTAAATGTCTTTTATTTTAAAAGGGGGCTTAAAACATGAACAGTTCCCTGAGACATAAAATCTGTGCTTAATAAATTCAATAAACACTTTGTGTTTCTTCAGAGCCAAGCATAAACAAATAACTAATGTCATGGCTGTGAGCATTATAAAAACCAGGGAGGAAACCGAGGGCTTTCAAAACTTGATCCATTCCTCCAGGGACTGATAGGGAGATACAGCTACTTGTGCAGTTGCGGTGCTGTTTCTTATGACTGATGTTAATGGGAAATGCTGTAGCTCCACAGCCCTGTAAAACTGCAGGATTCCTGCAGCTTCTGTGGAATAAAACAGGCTGTTCCTTCGGCAGTGGCAAGAGCCTTTTCACATACCTGCATAGTGCAGAAGGTCACGGGGATGGGTTAAAAAAGGTGAAGAAAACCTGACACACTGGTGATCCAGTAGCAGTAACTTTAATTTTTATGCTGTGACTAGAGGTCAATTGCCTAGACTAGAAGCTGTCAGTATCCTGGTAGGAGGAGAGGCTGTTGGGGACTAGAAGTAAACCTGAGTCCTGCCTACATGAGAAAAAGGCAGAGCCAGCTCCAAAGAAAAGCAACCACTCCAAGAGCCTGAGAGGAGATGGGTAAGATGAAGGCCAGCTGTGACAGATGGGGGTGAAGTGGGGGTTCAAATGGATGCACACTGTGCTAACAAGGGAGGCAATGCTACTCCAATCTTGATGTGGTGCACTTTAATTCTTCCCCTCAATATTTGTACATTTTCTCTCTCTCTGCACCTTTCCCTTATCTTAATTTTTCCTCTCCTTCATACCATTTTCATTTTTACCTCCAGCTTTTTCCCTGTTCCTTCTCAGCATATCTGCCCTTTGCCTTTGTGTCTCTCTTTGTGGCTCTAATTATCCCTGCCAGACTGCAAAGTCTCTACTCTTCCCAGGACAGAAAAGAGATTAGAAACATCAAATCCTTTTGTGGCACATCACCACCTGCCAAATGGATGGAGATGATTAAATCCTGATGTTCTGTCTTGCAGCAGATATCCACATCCAGTCCAGTGCAGTTTGCTCTCTTTACTATTAGGCAGAACCTGTTTGGAGTGCTCTGCTTCCCCTGTGCCCTGCCAGGGGGTGAGGAGCCCAGGCAGGCATTGCAGAAGACCTTGTGACCAAAGCACAGCATTGTCCTCCCACTGTCCCATTTCCCCCCAAATAACCTCTGAGCACTGAACAGCTTTTTTTCCCCTTTCTCAGCATCTTTTTTTCAGCTACCCACCTGGCTCCTCCTGAGCAGAGGGAGACTGAGTGGTTTGGAGCCTGGCTGCTGGCTGCTGACCTGTTTCCCTGTGGCTAGGGAGGAATTTCCAGAGGATGAATGGTATGCAGGCTGCTCTCAGGGGGACTGGGGGCTGCCAAACCTCACCAGCACATTGGGCCAGGAAAGGCCTCACTCATGCTTTCACCAGAGGAAAGGAATGTTTGTGGAAACTGGGAGCAGTGGAGCTTATTTAGCTTTGCTTCTCCCCTTCTCACCCTGCCAGCCCCCAGCCCGGCCCTGGGGCTGTGCTGTGGCACACACTGGCACTGTGGCACTGTGGCACTGTGGCAGTGACAGGAGTGCAGACAGGTCATTGCTGCTGCCTGCAGCACCTCGGGGGCAAAGGTTGGAACTGGCTGAGTGGGCATGGGGACACCACAGCTCATGGTGCAGCTTTGGGCTGACTGGACACCTCTGAATGAGTGAGTGTGCTGTAGGGGATACATCATAAAGCTGCCATAGCAGCTCCCAAATTAAACGGGATTTGGGCGTAATGAGAGACGGGCACAGTGGAGACTTACAGGATCCCTGCCTTGATTTTCTTCCCTTCCAGTTAGAGAGAAAATCCCATAGATCACAGTCCCCTTGGGGTTTTTTTGTTTATTTTAAGTAACAAGTGTCATTTGCAGCTTATCCTCAAGTTGCCTTTTCTTTTCTTTCTTTTTAATGATGCTTTGATACATTTTCCCCTCTGCTTCCCAGCATCAGCTCTCTGCACACCTGACCTGCATCACCTTCACCCCTGCCAGTGCCATTTTGCTGAAAACCCCTTTAAATAACCAACAACCGATTTGGGCTGGAAGGTTTTAAAGAAGTGAAGAAACAAAATTCCAGATAATGAATTGTGTCCTCACTCCTGAGAGCAGAAAAACCCTGCTGACTTTGTCCTGCTGGTTGGTACACTGAAATGCTTTTGAAGTCAAAGCAAGGGGCAGGTTTGTCCCCTTCAAACCAGGGCACTCACAGAGCTCCCTGTTTTGCTGCAGCCAGGTTCGTGTACCCAGCTGGCTTCTCTGCATCTGGGATGGAGTCAGCTCCCCTCGGCAGAGCCTCTGTGGTGCAGGGACATTCTCAGAGCCCTGGCTGTGCCTCTGGGCAATCCCAGCTCCTGCTCCAGCACTCTGGGCTTGCCCTGCGGGTCCTGCCCTGCTTTGAACCCAGGCACAGGCACTGTTGCAAAGTTAATTGCTGCCCCACTCAGCAATTTCCATCTTGCCTGTCACCATCTGAATAATCAGAGCCTCTGCAGCCCGAAGATGTTTATTAAGGCCTGCTGACTTCCCTTTCAATTAGATTGTGCTATTCACTGCTTCTGACAGGGCTCCTTTCTGCGTGAGAAGTCATTACACTCCTGCTGAATTTGGCATGATCTACCCCAGGAAAACAAGAAAAAACACTTTATGCTTCAGAAACAGAATTAAAAAAAAATCACAGCTATTAACAATACACAGGGCTAAACACACACAGAGCCATCCTGAAGAGATTTGGGGCAAGGGATTTAATGACTCTGTGCCTCATGACAAAAAAGAATGCTAATATATCCTCTCTTTAATTACTCTGAAAGTTCTCTGGAGAAGGACAGCTTATTTTTTATTCTGTGTGTTTGCATAATGCCAGGTACCACTGAGGTGTCTGGGCCCAGCAGTTGAGTATAAGGTAACCAGGAGGGGACTCACAGTGTTTTACAGCCTTTGCATGAGTTATTTCACTCATCACAGAGCTGCCTCACCAAGGGAAGAGAGCACTGGCTGATCCACAGGCACTGAGAGCAGTGAGATGGTTGTTAGAGGTGAGGTGAAGACAGCTGTTTCCAGGTGAAATGGGAAGGAGGGGCTCAAAGGGCAGCAGGTGCCTCCCAGATGAGCTTTGGCTGGGGCAGGAGGACCTTTGTGCAAACTGATCCAGATCCCAGGGCAGCTCCACTCCTGGAACTGGGGCACAGAGGTGTGACACTACAGCATGCAGGGATTCTGAAAAAAATGACCAAAGTGTTAGCAAATGTCTAAGTGACTTGCCAGTCCTCAGTACTGGGATGGAACTGGGATCACCAGGAAGATTCTACAGGTGCCACCCTCAGCAAATAGATCTCATTTGGTCTAGGACATATCAAAGACAAAACAGCTTTACTTCCTGTGTTTTCCTCTTGTTATTTACTCAGGTTTCCCCAAAATTGTCTAGTTACCCTCTCTTTTACTGTGTGAGCTGTAAGCTTGAGCCATTCTTTGGCTGCTTGCTCTGGTGAATAAAGTCTCAGAATCCATTAGATCCTTCCTTCCTAACAGCAAGACTGCTTTTATAGAGTACAAAATCATCTGTGATCTAAACTAAAATGTGAAAACCTCCATAATCTATCTTCCCTCTGATCTCATCAGAGTTTAACATCTTGGACCTAGAAGAGATTAGAAACTTTGATTTTTAATCTTTTTTTAAAGCATCCTTTGCATGTCTTTTAGGTTCAGGTACCCACCATGAATTCTGATTTAGGAATCATTCTCCATGCAGGATAAATTAATTAATTCTGGCCCTAAAGGAGCATTTGGGGAATCAGGACATGCTAGAATGGTTTTTGATTACATTCACAGTCCTACCTTACTGGATATTTATCCTACCATGGTTAAAATACAGAGACTGATAATCCAGCTACCTTTGCAACACCAAGCAGCTTTACTAATAAATAATTCCTTTTCAGATCTTCTTTAGGAGATGCCTTCATCGCTTTACAACCAGAGTTGCAATATTTGGTGCAGAAATAATTTGCACCAGGGGCCTCCAGCCCACAAACATGCATTCCCAGGAACTGGGCAGACTCATGGAACAGACTCCAGGTGGGAAAGATCTCTGCAGCAGATCACTCACTCCTTTAGGAGCTCCACTGAGGTTGTTGGAATGGGCCCAGCAAACAGGTACTTTGGGGCAATTGAGGCAGTTTTCCAAGAGAACACATGAGAGCCAGAGGAAAGGGAAATATTGCATTTTCCTCAAAAGAAGTTACATTCTTTACACAACCAGGCTCAGACAGAGTTGGTGCTGTTCCATAGCATTTCATATCCTTCATTTGCACTGCACATTTCAAAAATTGGATGACAATGTCTTTATAGGAATTAAAGGAAGTGGGATAGATGTTACAATCTAAAAATTTGTGGTAGCTGGTCCAGCTGATATGACTTCTTTTTATGCTTGGACCAGATCTCTGGAAACCTTGTCACATATCAAAGAACACAGACCATAACCTGGTTTACTGAAGGACCACTGGCTACATAAATGTGGATGCATTTGACTATTTGAGTTGCAATTACAGGCTGTGCTCAGGCCACATTCCCTTTGCCCATGCTCTCCAAGCCAAAAATGTCACACAAGAGTTACTGCTGGTGGTGGAATCCCAGAAGCTGCCCTAGCAGGGAGTGCCTGGCTGTGGGGATGCAATGTGAGATGCAGCAGGGAAATAAGATGAGAAGGAGTGGGGATAAAGGGCATGATCTAATTTCTGAGGCACTCAATCTTTGCACACAGCAGAGATCACCAGCAACCAAACGGCCATGGAGATCAGAATACATTAAACACTGTTTCCTTACAAAAGCACTGGCTCTTTCTAGAAACAGCCAGTCCCCCTTTCTCTTCTGCACAGTCCTTCCTCTTCTGGCACTGGAGAGCTGCCAGCCTGCTCCAGCTAAGTCCACAAGCAGAAGTAGCAATGAGCTACAAAAGTTGTCAGGCAGCAACTGCTCCATCAAACCCACAAACTGAGCTCCCAGCACACTAGAGCAAATATTAAGAATTGGCAGTGTTGTGAGGAAATCAAGGAGAATGGACTTTCTGTTCTTTCAAGCAATTCCTTCTGCAGAAAACCTGTAAGGAGAGCAGACTGTTCCCCTGGCACTCTCAAGTAGCCATTTGACTTTCACCAGCCACTAGAGATAGAGTAGAAAATAGTGCCCATGGACCAGATAGATCTGGAAGGAACTGTAATGCTGCCTTTGAGGTCCAGAAGGAGCAGCACAGAAGCTCCCCAAAAGTATGAAACCTCTGTGGTGCTGATACATCCTTTTGACACTGATGAGTGAAAAGCATTCTACCTTCTTCTTTTGTGTCTTTTAACATCTCCTTTTCCAGCCTCCACCGAGGGGTGAACTTATCCTTGCAGTTGTTTCTACACTATCCAAAAGCCACCACAGTAAGAAATCTGCATCTTCCCTCCCTGAGTAAACACACAGCAAGAGTGCTCCTGTTTGTGTGTCCCATTTATTAGAATCAGGCAGCCTTTACAGCAAATAAAGGCTGCAAGCACATCCAGCCAGCTGAGATGTGCTACTAAAGATTGCCTCAGGGTTTCTCCTCAGGGAATAGACAACTCTCCTAATGTTCATAAGGCTGGCTTCTGCTCTCCAGTGGAATGGTACTCTTCAAAATTTGATGGAAGCAACTGGCAAGCGGTGACACTGGTTGCCATAGCTGCATGGAAGGATTTTTTTTGCTTATTTTTGTCGAAACCCAGGATTTGTTCCTTGGTTTCTTCAGAAGAAACATCTCTTAAGACCTAGAATTCTTATTTGGAACTCGAAGAATTTATATGACCTCACCTCTGCCATTGCATAGGGAATAATACTTAGCCAGTAGAGACTTTTAATTACCTTTTTGTTCATTAACTTGTTTCCCTAGACAGAAGCTTCACAAAATCTGAGAGGATACTTCCATGCAGCTAGACCTACAACAGGGTCAAGGAAACTTGAGGTAATGACAAGAAAATTATTTCATCATAACTCAGGATCTTTTCTTTGTTATTTTAAACACACCCATCCTAGGGACTAAGTTTTGCCTGTGTCTTCTGTGTCCACAACTCAGTCAAGGCAGGCTGAGGAGTGTGTGAGATTTTTAATGCAAAGGGCTGAGAGAGTTCAAAAAGAAAAAGGAATTAATAAAGCCCTCTGTTTTCCTGCCAGAAATGCTTCTGGTTGTTTTTTTTTGGTTTTTTGGTTTTTTTTCCCCACTCATTAATGCTTCCAAGCAGAGGGAAAAGGGAGGTGGCAGTCAGGAGCTCCCACAGGCAGCACGAGTGTGCTCATCTTTTCTCACGTCTGAGCTTTCCTTGAGCCAAAGCTTGAATGATTTTCTGCAAGGCTTGGGGATCCCAGGCTGCCCCAGTGCTTCCCAGTGGAAAAATTGTCAAAGCCAGACATTGTATACAATATTGACTGCTCTTTCCTACTGCAAACAACAACTGCTGGCAATTAAAGGGAGACCTTTGCCCCACTGCTTTGTAAACACTCTGGATGACAAGTCAACATGGGGATGATACACAGATCTGCCTTTCATTTCCGTCGCACCAGATGCTGCTCTGTCTTTGCCTTTCCGTTGCAAAACTCAAATCAGGACTTGGATAAGACTTAAATGACTGAGGTTTAACCTAAACAAGACTCAGTTGTCATTTGTGGAGGGGGGGAAGAGCTCGGAGTGTGCAGAAGAATGTGTCCTTTCTCAGTACTCAAATTTTATCTTAGGTTCTAAGCAGTTCAGAAACTAAGACAGTGCTTGGACCCTCTCAAGACACTGCAGATTTGGTTGGGTTGACACACAGTTCAAGGGAGTGGAGGTTCACTGAAGTAGTTATTGCTGAGGGAGTTGTGCCTCTAAAATATCTTTAGGGCAGAACAGTCCCAGTGGGTGTGGAAAAGAAATCTGGTTTCCTTCTCAGAAAATGCCTGCACACACTATTTGTGACAACTGAACTCCTTCTCACAACAGAGAATGAATCCTTCCTCTGAAGTCTCCAAAAACAAGTGCTAGAGCTTCCAGCTTGAAAAAAAAATCTGCTTTCCCTAAAGCCACAATAGAATTCTGATGTTTTTCTTTAAATATTCATGGTGATTAAAACTGAACTTTATTAGTTGCATGAATTCTTTTTAGAGTTGTGACATTGTTTAATTAAAATAAGTATATTAGTAAAAGTGAAGGAGATCCTTAAATTACATTGTGATTATTAAATGAAATTGAACTCACTTTTCTTTCTTAATTTTTTTTTCTATTTCTTGGGCAAGGTGACATAATTCCTCCAAAGGGTGGGGCTGTGGTTTTTTATTAATATATACAGATCTAGTTCGGATTTTCTCACCTTTTTTTTTTTTTTTTTGTCACCCCGGAACAACAAATTCTTATCTACAGAAATACAGGATGTTTTGACAAATATTTGTGCTATTTCCTGTCTTATACCAGAAGAGAAAAGTAAGGTACATGCAGGTACCATGACACATGCAATATCAGCCAAGAGTCTGATGAAAAAGTTGTAGAAAGAGCCTGCCATGGTGAGTCCCAGGTCAATGCCCTGCCAGTGAGCTCCCACTAACAGGGATTTTTGAAAGGAAAAATCAAGCATTGTAAGGAAAAATTAAGCATTTGTATAGTCTGAGCCAGACTGGATAGCTATTCATTAATTCCCTCAACCATTCCCTCTCCTACAAAATCAAAACCAAACCCGAATGGCAGACTGGAATGGTACCAGCTGTGATGGGGAAGACCTGGATGAGTGCAGTAGGGAGGGAGGCATTTGAATGCTCTGTTTTTTTTAGCAGACTCTGGTTCCTTTAAATGTCTGTGAATCTCTATATCAGAACCAAAGAAATCTTTTGGGAGGTGTTTCCTTTCTGCACTTCCAGCAGCTATGGAACCAGTGCCAAATACCAGAGGAGAGAATAAAACCAAAAAAGGGAAAGGACATCATCAGTAGCTTTGAAGCAGACATCTCCTATGCAACTCAATAGTCCACAGATATTCCATATGCTTTTGTCACACTGAAAAAAATTACAAATATGTCACGACTGTGTATTGTCACACTGGCAGCTTCAGCCTGGTAACACACCAGGTGATTTTCTCTGTTATCTGTGCCCCTCTGTCAGGGTAGGGTAGCAGCATTCCCAGGCATCTTGCACAATCTAGGCATTCTTTGCTTTACTGGTGCCAGGTATCTTCCTGCTAGAGCAGATTATGCCACCTGTGACTGCACAGGCTTTCATTTTAAGGTTTCAGAAGCTATATGTTTTTGTTAATGCAGGAGAAAAATTAGAAAGAAGAGGGGGAAAAGTGCAAGAATGTAATTCTGGTTCTTGGGCTATTTTATATATTTTTATAATAATAGAATACATATATGATTTTACCTTTTGGCACTTATTAATATGTATTTTTTATTTATCTATATATATTTTTAGCTGACCCGTTTAACGGAGAAAAAAATTCCAGAGCTGAAGGGCAAAAATTATAATTGTATATAAATATATATATATATATGTATATATATACATGTATAATGCAATATAATTTCAGACCACACAACTCACATTTTTTCTCCAAATAGCTTTCAGGTTGAAATCTTACCTCTGCTCCATCTGTGGGTCACAGTGGCATGAGCATTGTAATAGAACAGCAGCAGCACCAGAGTCTTCCAAAGCATCCTTCTCTTTAAAATACGTATGTCTAGCTGTACAGTAGCTCCTTTTATTTTCCCAGCTCCTTTCTTTTCAGGAATAAATAATGGTTTTTCCTCTCCCCCTCCCCCTTCACAGAAGAACCTCTCTGTTCTTCTGAGTAGAGCTGAAGTCAGCGCACAGCTCCTCTCCCAAACCAAGTCTCCTCGGGATCAGGAAACTTACTTTCACAGACAGACTTTGTTTTTATCCACATCTGGAATGACTCATAGTGCATGTGAGTTTGCTGGCAGCTGGGTGAATAAATATCATTACATTTTTGTAGTTGAGTTTCATTTGTTATATGGGCCAGTTGGAATTTATTTCCATCCAATAAACAGCCACAAGTAACTCCATTAAAAGAGACTCTGGAATTGTAGCTACTCCTCTGTAACACAGGGGGCTGCACACTAACCCCTGTCCAAGGCAAATCCCTCCTCTGGAATGATGGACAGTAGCCCTTGGATGCTTAAGTCAGGGAGTGGGGCATGTGCTCTGCAAGAACATTTTGCTACTGTGATTCATATAATCACTGCTTTGCTAAGAACACATCATGCTGCCTTTGGATTTCAGCTCTAGGCAAGACAGGTCCTGGCCTTTTCCCCTATTTGGCCTGTATGGAAGGTCCAAATCTTTAACTGGCTCTCCTCAGTGGAACACTAAACAAGCCTCAGAGCAGTCTACATTAGCCAGGCTGAATGTGGACGGGTGAAGCTGAGAAAAATACAAAGCTACTGATAGGCATCTCCTGGCTGATGCTGGTGCCAAGGAACACAAGCCTGGAAGAGTTTATCCCAGACTGGCTCAGCATGGAGGAAGCTGCAGGTACCTACTGTCCCTGACACAGCCTCAGCAGCAGCACCGTGGGGTGAATTTTGGGAATAACAGCAGGCTGATGTGTGTTGGAACAGACTGATGGAAAATAGGAATACAAGGAGTATTTACAAAACCAGGGGATAGGGGATGCTCCATTTGGTACCTAGAAGTGATGAGTCTAATTCTCTTCTTTTATGTGTGAGAGTAGAGCAGTAACAAACTCACAGACTCCACAAATTCATACTGGTGTAAAACTGGCACATAAGAAAGGAGACTCCAGCTCAGAAGGTATAAATAGAAGGATTAAGGGGAAGGATCAAGAGCTGGAAGGACTGAGGGCACTGTGGCTCAGGATTAATGTGCACTGGCAGGAAAGCATGGAGAAAACCTGTTCAACTCCTGTGTACCTTATTCCAACATCTGGCCTTAGCCTCAGTCCCCTCATTCTCCTCTGTCCCAGCTGAAACACCAACTGTAAAGGAAGGAGGAGGGTCAAATAAGGTTGTCTTGCTGAAGGCAGCTCCACTTCTTTTCCTACATGTACAGATTTTCCTATGCTCAGACTGCCCCAGGTTGCTCCCACATGAACAGCACATGAATGCAGGACAGTATTTTACATGCCAAGGGATGACAAAAGGTGCCATTCAAGTGGAGGGCGGCTCACCAACTCCCTCCATACACACTCCTGTTGCCATAGCATAACAAGGGTGGGTCTGCAGGGTTAAATTTAGGTGTGGGCTCACTCCTCTGTCTGTCCAGAAATTACAGAGCTGGAGGGAACCGAGTTCTATCTTTCCTAGAGAAAGGGAGAGAGAAAAAGAGAGGATTAGTCCTGTTTCGCTCAGGCCACTTAGGAGAGGATGAGTTGCTCTTAAAGGAGGTAGATTCAATCTTCAGCTTGGCTGATTCTGAGGTGATGTGCATCAAAAATTATGATCTTAATGTCAGCAGGGTCTGTGAACTAGGTGCTTCAAAGTCAGGTAAACAAGGGAGAAGGATTACTTGGGATGCCTATTGCATGCTTGAGAAATGGAAGAAAATTCTTAGAGAACCTAAAATGTTGTGGGGTGACAAAGGAACATCTTTACAGTGCTATTTGGAAAGTGTGGATGGAAACTTCTGAGGTGCTGTATTGTGTAATTTCTTACATTTAAGGTAATAACAGCTGATAAGAGAGGATTGAGGAGGTCAGACAGGCTCTATCCCCCCACAAGCCAGAATCAGACCAGTTTCTAGAGAGACCCCTTTGGAATGGCTCTCTCTTCTGGCTCACAGCAATGGGACACTTCCTCTGCTTTTTAATTATCACTGCTTTATGTATGCAGCCTAGAAAGGCTGAGAAGAAGAGTCCTAGGAATTTCCTTGCCTAATTTCCCCTCTACTTCCAGCCTCTGGAGCAGGAGTCCTAGGAGCAACAGAGGAGTTGCAGCTGAGACAGAAGAGATGCGTGGTAAGAGAGGCATACACATCAAAGGGATATGAGAGTATGAAATGATTACTGAGCTCTCCTTTTTCAGACCCTGGAGATGTTGTTCTGAAGTTACATAATAATTTTTTTTCATTGTAATTTATTTCTCCTTAATATGAGTCTGGCTACAGAATCCTCTCAGGCAGCCTCTTCCTCATCTGAGCTCAAATACAATCTCTACCCACATCCCTCTCCACAGCACAGTCTTTGAGTGTCTCCCTGCTAGTACCACAACTGTACAGCAAATTTGCCTGTAAGACTGTGAAGGGTGCACTCACATCTGTTTTCTTACAGGAAATCCAGCAGCTGTAAATACAGCAGGTCCATGGAAAACAAAGAACCCTTTCTCTGTAACATCTCCTCAAGTAGTGTAAATGTCTCTTTCCCCCCTCAAAACTTTAAAATATTTTTTTCTCTCTTATATGTATATATATACACACACAGAGTCAAATCCACCCTATTAAAAAGCCCTCCAGAGGAAGCCAGGAAATAAATCTTTCAAGCATGCTCAAGGCACTTCAACTGTATAACTCTTATTCATCTCATGACTATATTTTATTAGATAGTTGCTCAATTTCAGCTCAAGGCAGTTCCTGTCTTTGCTGGAGGTTTGAATCACTGCAAATATAATGTTGAAGCAGGGTAGAAATCCTCACTGTTTATAAATATTAACCATGCCTACATTGCTTTGGAAGTATATAGCAGGGGAGCTTTAGGGTGAAGAATTCCTCCTGAAGGTGCATCCAGAAGTAGAGGGTGCCATGCTGCTGAAGGCAGGAGGCTGAGGGCTGCTGGCTGGTCAACATTCAGGCATAAATCAGAGCAGTGCTAGACTTAAGTGTCACTGTTATGTTAGGGTGAATATTTATGTTTTACCAAGTCTCAAGAATGTAGGTGTTGGAGCTGCAAGTGCTCCCTGTATCTGTGGGACATGTCAGGCACAGGAAAGGTGTGACTGCTGCCTCTGGCAGGCTTTTTGAGGTGAAAATGGACATTCGTGCAACTCCAGTGATTAAATACTAACTAGCAGCTTTTCCATGTGAGTCCTCCATCCTAATGCTGTCAGTCACTGTCTGTCACTGCTATTCCCACTGCTATTCCTATCCTTTTGAGGAATCTGGACACAGGGTAAGGTGGAAAGAAGTGCATGAAGACCCCAACAGGGAAGGTGCCAGCTGACATTTTTCAGTGCAGGCAGGGTGAGAGCAGGCTTGTACTGGTACACCAAAGCTGTCCTTCTTCCCATCACACTTGTTGTCGTGGTGGAAGGACAACTTCAGACACTGGATACATAGGAAACTGAATTTCCCAGGAGATGCTCTGGAGTGACCAGTGTATCAAGCAAGGTGTCCCTTGTGTTCTCTTTAGTAGCTCATGGTGTGAAATAACACAATCTAAAAAGTGACTGGAAGGGGAAGAAAAGTAATGGGTAATCAGGAGCCTGTGAGTCTTCTGAAGAAAATAATTTCTGTTTCACTGGGGAATACCAGCTCACAATGTCAGCTCAGCTCTGGCTCTGATGAGCTTCTCCCAAACCCAAGGCAGGATTGCAGTCTGCCCTGACACCCCAGTCATTGTGAGTGTCCCTTGCAAATCTTCTTTCAAACAGAATTTTAATTTTTCTTAAATGTACCCTGTTTCAATAGGCAAACTGTTGCCATGAGTTTTCCAAACAGAGTGCATATGGAAAGTTCCTCTGAGCAAGCATTTCTGCTCTGTAGCCAGAGCCCTGCCCTGTGCCCCAGGCACTGCAGGACCTGCCTGCCAGTCTGCCAGCACAGTGGAACAACGTGTGTGACACAGACACTGCTGTCCTGCCCACCACAGGGGTGGAGAAATGGGGACAGCACACAGAGGGACTCACTCACTGAATGAACTGATGGTGGAGCTGGGGCAGGCACCGAGAGCTGATCCTTTCCTCTGCCCAAAACACAAGGGACTGCTCTGCCATGGCAGGAGCTCACACAGCACCACTGCCATCCACCAAAAAGAGAAAGTGGCTTCTGCAAGGGGAAAAGAGATACCTTCTTAACAAGGAGAACAAAGAGAGGGGGGAAAGATAGCTGTGCACAAGCTCCTAGGAGAAGAAAAGATCTTTTGAAACTAGATTACCAGCCTTTGAACCCCATAGTCCATAGTGGCTATTGCTGACCCCTCAGCTGAGCTTGCAGCTTCCTGCAGCAACAGTTTGGATGTCAGAATCTCACCAAGCCTCAGAGCAGCCACAGCCAGGATGAACCTTGCATGGCCACACAGTGCCATGAGTTGGAAGCTGGAACAGACTTTAGGGCACTTTTTAGTTGTCCTTGTGGCCCCAGAGCTCCCTTGCTGCCTTCATCCAGCTGCCTGAGCTCCCATTCACAGGAGCACTTAGATGCTGAGCTGAGACTTTACAGATTTACATTTAAATAACTGAAATTTAAATTCTGCACATGCAGCTTTGCAGATATCTGAATTCCTCGTGCACCTGAGCTTCCCCTGTGAGGCTTCTTAAATGCTTGTATTACTATATCTACCTTAAAAAACAAAGCTTCTTACATCCTACTTCATATTTCAAACAAATTGTTGAGACTTGTCTTGCTACTCACAAAAACATATGACTGCCAAGGCCCCTCTCAAGTCCCATGTTGCACATTTCAGTCTTTTCCACATATTCAGGAAGCAGATGAGGAACATATTTTACTCTGTGACTTGTGCGTTTGAGAAGTTGTCTGTTTTATAGGGTGTCCTGGCTCAGCCCATTCTCTGCCTGAGGAGATGTAGATATACACCATAACAAATACCCTAAGATAATATCCTAATTACAGAATCTTCTGGAATGGAGCAACTCTGTTGCTGAATCTCTTATTATCTGTGGGAGGTAATAAAATATTTATTGTGGCAGAGAAAAGGAAAAGGAGGGTGGTGCTTTTTGCCATGATGGCAGCACTCACATGTTAGATGCAGGTTTTACTGCCTAGACGTTTTTTTTATCTGGAAGCAAGATACATTCCATCAATATTACATTACTCACCAGGCTCATATAAAAGATGAAAGTTCAAGTTGCCTCAAGTAGAAGAGGTATTTGAATCCAGGTTCTTGGTTCTTATTTGAGTATGTTAAGTACCTAAGAAGAGATCTCTCTCCTGCCTCAGATACAATAATTAGGGAGAGGTCTCATATTTGCAATGAGAACTTGAGCAGAGACAAATAACTCCCACTAGCTTTAAGCTCCAAAGAGACACAAAATTTAATATGCCCCTTTCTTCTTGGTATTTCCTCTTGACTAGCTTGGATAGTCTCTGAGTTTCAGCCTGGATTATGTGAAACATTCTCAGAAATCAGGCTTTCTCCCCAGGCACTGTACAGACAGCCCAGATACTGAAACTGGAGCTGTGAATACAGCTCAGAGTGATGCTCACAGTTTCAGCCCAGCAACAGTGAGCCAGAGCCTTCCCTTAACCAAGACTTCATAAAAAATGACATGTCTGTAATGCAGCTTTGGTCAAATGTGTGTTAGGCTACATAGAAATTAATGATGCCACCTAATGATGCAAAATGCAAGGGCTTTTTTTTTGTTCAGTCCCTCAAGCACCAGTCAGGTTGCTGCTGCTCCCAGCAATCCTCAGTGGAAGGAGCATGGAGACAGCAGTCAGCAGGAGCTAGCACAGAAAGTCACTGGTGGGGGGCTGATTCCTTTCTCTTGCTGCACCCTGTAAAATGCAGACTGTTAAATTTCCTTGTGGCTGCTTGGGCCTTGCTGCTGTAAATCCCTACAGCTACACCTCCCTGAGAGACTCTCTGAGGACTGATAGCAGCCTGTAGGCATGCAGACCTTGGTGGGTCATGCAGCACCACCCTTTTGGAGAGTTTAAGTTTCCAAAGATCCCATCAGCTCTGCTTGGTTGCAACCTGTTGGCCGCCAGTGCAAGCTCCAGTGGCACAAGGCCAATGGAAACACCAGGGCTGTGACTTACAGTCCAGCAGCAGCAAACAGGCTGCTAGCACTGCTACTGTAAATCGGGGCCTGAAATGCAGCAGACAAGAAAGATCTGCCACAAATCACTGCTAATATCATAAAGGAAGGTCAGCTATGCAGAGCATTTCCTGCTTTTCAGCCTGCAAAGCCAGTACTGACAGCAGTGAACATTCACAGGGGGAGTTTCGTGATTAAATCCTCAGAACTGCAGAAAAGAGAAGTCTCCTCAGTAAATGTTATGAAATGTTAAATCAGAAGCAACACAAAACCAGAGCTTGACAATACAAACCCAGGAATAACTGGTATAACTGGTGCTATCTCAGGAGCAGAGTGAAACACCAAATGCTGAACAAAGGCTCATTTCCACTCATTATAAAGAACAGCCAGACCAGAGCTTTCTAGAGATTTCACATTTTGGTTCAGAGTATAAGATTCATCAGCTTAAAGAACTTGTGGATAAATTTGTTCTGGGGTAAAGAGAGAGGCAAAGGCTCTGGCTAATAATTAAAAAAATAAGAGATTAGAGACATAAAAAAGATGGATTATGAGGTGGTAGTATTAGAAGTGGGGTGTAATGAAGTAGCATTGCATGAAGGCTCAGACTGGAGTGGGAAGAGATTGGACCACACAAAGAGGATGACAGAAGAGGGACAGGGTTAGGAGTGGGTGCCAGATGCAGGTGAGGTTATGGCATCAGCAAGCAGACACTGGAGCTGGACAGAGCTGGGTTCCTGTGCAACTCTGAGGTAAAACCAGAGTCAAATGGAAGTGCAATATGAAAGTTTTGTTCATGACCTGAAAACTTTCATCTGCTTCTTCTGCCTTTTAACACACTGATATTCTCACTAGTTTCCTCCAGTGGAACCCTGGTGGGGCTCTTCAGGGGAGGGTGGGGGACTAAACACAGCAGAGAGATGAGAGGGCAACTCAAACTGTTCCCTTCAGGCAGCAGCAGAAGGGTGGGTCAGCTCTTCCCTTCTTGGGCAGTGAACAGAGCAATGAGAGATGCAAGAGGTGGCCTGCAAAGCAAAGCCTGACCCTTCAGTTACCAAACCCTCTGGAAAATGAGCACTCCCTCCCACACCAAGCCTTTTTACACTGAGGAATCACAAACCAATTGCATTTTACCTGCAGAATGAAAATTAGCAGGTTTTAGTCTCCTAAATAAGCCCCTTAAACCAGTTTGCAGTAAGGTAGGATGCAGCAAGTCAAAACACCCACAAAAATGGGAGGTCTGATGTGTGTCTGACACCCCAGATCCATTGAGAATGTGCAGATCTTTAGAGAGGCAAGAGTTGCTTTTCCTTTCTACCAGTACACCTGGCTGTCACACCTTCAGGGGACCAATTCATCATTTCCTGAAGCAGCAAAGTTTTCAAATGTGAAAACAACGTTGTGGCAAAGGTCTTCAAGAGTAATTCAGGGACACTTCCATTTCTTTCTTTGTGTGATGCAGGCAAACATTTGCTTCAGGTAAAAAGCAAACTTTGAGTAAAACAGGGACTTTCTTTCTGCCTTGTTTGCCTGTGAGCAGAAAAGGAAGGACAACATGGTCCTTGTTCCTTGTCTATCTCTTTAGGGTCTAAAATCCTTCAGCCAGAGGCTGTCTGTGCCACACTAAGCACACCAAGCCCTCACCTCTGCTGATGTCCTGGGGTGCTTTAGGAGTCTGACCAATCCTCCAAACTGTGCCCATGATTGCAATGAGCCACCAGGACTAAGGAAGGGAGAAAGGAATTTTCACTTTATTTTATTCAAACAGGTCACATCCTGAAGGGTTCTCAGCTGACATAACCAAGAGTGATATTTAGCACATAGATTTGTTTAGAAGCCTTAGGAGATGAAAAAAGTGACCAGATTCTTAAGATTAAAAATCAAGACACGTTTCAAGTGTAGGGAGGTGTGAGGGCACAAGAGCAACAGCAGATCAACTCACTTCTCCAGGACTTTCTTTGGCTGCCTTTAGTGAAACAGCAACTATATCATAGTGATAAGGGCTGAGACACAGTTTTACTGACAGCACAGAAAGTAACACACAGGTTGGAGAGGAAAAGGAGGTCAGAACCAATTAAATCTCCTAGACTGCCCAGACTAGAGTAAAAATCAATAACCTGAACACATTAAGTGTTGGATTTTTGTTCAAAACACATTTTTCAGACTTGTGAGCCAGGATTTTTCTTGATAAACAGCTGTAAAATGAATAGCATCTTAAAGCCCTGGACTGTATCTTAGGCTTCAGAAGAGGAGTGAGCTCATTGATTTAACAGCTCAGGCTTATAGCTAAAATCTGTCCAGGATGTGAGATTTGATGAAGGATAAAGAAGCAAAGGTGAGTGGAAAGCACAGGTAACGCCCTGGCTTTGGAAGAGCTCTCACAACCACTTTAAGTCACTGCAGCTTTCAAGAGGCTCTGCCCAGCTGTATTCCTGGCTCTCTGCTCAGGCTCACAGGCATCCTCTCACCTCGAGTGGTGGGGCAGGGGTAGCTGCAACCCCCCAGACACCCCACAGGCTCCCTGTGGCTGGGACATGTCCTCGTCCCCAGCGGCTGCAGCCGCCCAGTGCCACGTTTGCACGACAGCATAAAATACTGCACTGTGGTGACAAAACTGCCTCAGGGCCTGTATAAAACTGTTTCTAACAGTGCCAGCTTCCTAAAAAATCCCAGAGTAAACCAAAACAAACAGATTGTGTGAGTGAATAACAGGCACGAAACGGAGTTCCTTCTCTTCCAGAAAAATAATGGATGCATACAGCAGGCAATTCCCTTGCTGGAGAGGTCTGGAACCGCTGAAGTTAATGTATATTCCAGCTAATGGGAGCTGTAATCATTGGCACCAGGCCCACATTTAGCTCAGTACCAGCCCTAGCACAAGGGAGGCATTCAGAGGCAGCTCACATCCGAGGGCAGGAGAAATGAGCTGCCAATTGTGTCAGACACATTGCCTCAGGAAGGGGGAGAACTGAGCTTTGGCTGCTGCTGCCTGCTCCGTTCCTCTGGTCCCTTCCAGAATAGGCTGCCCCTGCTGTGCTAGCACCCACAAATGTACAGCACAGCATTCTTATTTTGTGCCAGGATTTCTTGATCAAGAATGTCACAGTGCAGGGGTGACAACACAACTAAATACCTGTCTTGTTGCTGAGAAGGGTGTGGGCAATCTCCATGTCTCCAGTGTGCTCTCACTTTCTTCTTCAGCTTGGCAAAAAAGCTTGAGGGCAAAATGTAATGGAAAAACTAGCAAATTCTGGTTTCCTCTGTTCTCCTTGAAGAGCTGTACATGGAGGGATGTACACAAGTCTGTGTGTGACCATGCAGCAGGAGAGAGCTCACTGCTGACAGCAGCTCTGTCAGCAAGGGGACAAGCTGTCTGTCATGGCTGTGAATCCACAGCCACCTTCCCTCTCTGATGGCTGTCACTCATCAGAGACTGTATCAGCTGCTCCTTTGCACTCTGGGCTGTATCAAGTGCCAAGAAACCAGGGGAACACTCTAATTAGTCTGACTTGCACCAAGCCTCCAGTGAACTGAGGATCCACCGAGCACTGAGACCTCCATCCTATCTATGAGCTGAACAGTTCCCTGTTGTTAACTTTAGTCCAGTGGGACTTGAACCATTACTTTTGTTCCCAACCCTTTCTGTAGTACACAATAGCAAAAACTGTCACAGAGACCAGACTGACCCTGTTTCTTATNTCCTCTAAAAGAAGAGTTTACAGAGTACAGTAGGCATGCTGCAGAAGGGAGAGAGAAAGTGCTATCTCCCTTCTCTAGACAGTAAATTCAATGAGATTCAGTTGAACCTAGAGGGAACTGTATGTTCCCGTATGGTTAATGTGTTTGCTCTTGGAAAACGTCAACTAAACAAAACTAAAATTTTCTGAGTTGGGGAAAATATGTGCACCATTTCTGGCAGGGAATGTTTGTGAACCCCAGAAGAAACTGTTGGTCCAACTTAAGAGAGCATTCAGTCCTCAGTGAATTAATGAAATCTTTTAGTGTATTGCTACAAAACATGGAAAACTTGGACTTAAATCCTTGTGACTCCCAGCTTTGAGACAGGAACCTTACCTGTTGCTTGCCTACCTGTGGAGAGAATCCTTCAGGCTGCTCCATTGTAAGGACTGCATTTCCTTCAAGGAAATCAGTATTAATGGAGACAGGGATTCCAACTTGTCTCCTTCACATCCCATCAGCCTTCTAGAAACCTAATGAGCACCTTCCTCACTCTTCTTCTGAGTGAGTATTTACTTACACAAAGTGAAACCACTTAAATGAAAGGAGTGAAGTCAAACATCTTTTCTCTGAAAAGTGTTGGATTTGTCTCAACATTTTTGACAATGGAAAATCTTTTACAGGGTTTCCACTTAGCATTAATGATGCACCTGTAACAGGACATGAACTAGGTTTAACATACCTCATTAAATGAGGTTTGGACACCAAAATTCTGATCAGTAATAGCTTGGATTTTTTCTTTTTTATTTAATTGAGCTTACAGAACTCAAAAAGATTATGCAAAGAGTTGAAGAACTGAAGAGGTTTCTCTTCCCTTGGAGCCAAATTGTGTCCAGGCTCCACAGAAAGCAGTGGTAGGTTTTATGACTATCCTCTTTGTAGAAACAGGAAAATGCCTAGTGCAAAACAAAATGCCTGTCTCTTTTTCATACATCTGTGTCCACATGACTGGGACATCTTTTCTTTTAACCAAGTTTCAGATATGAGGTTTCCTCAAACAGAATTCATATCTCTAATAATGTGGATCTTAGAGAGCTCAGCATCAAGGAGGGGGTGCATCAGTATCACTGTTCAGTGCTGGAAAAACAAAAGCAGCAACAGTCAGAGGAAGGTGTGACAGGAGCTGGGCAGAGCCACGCCAGACACGTCCCACTGCTTGTAAAACACCCCCACTCCATTAGAGGACAGCTAAGCAGCACGACTGGCATGGTGAGACTGTCTGAGGCAGCTGAGCTGGAGAGCTCTCACAGTGGTCAGGAGCATGCAGAGCTGTAATGGGAGATGAGGAATAATCCCACTGGGGCACTGCTGCAGGGCAGGCAGTAAAGGGAGGGAAACAGCAGAGGAGATGAAATGTGGAGGCGTTAACCTCCTGTCTAATGCAATTGTGGCATGGAAGCAAAAATTTGAGTTGAACTGCAGAGCACAGCTGGAGATAAGAAAAAAGTACAGAAAATCCATTTTAGCACAATGCTCTGAGGAGTTAGTCACAATATCACTTTGGGGTTTTACAGCCTCAGGATACCGGGCATTTCCATCTTGCTGTCTCAACAAAAGCACATTCACCAAGGTGCTTACTGCACCATGAGAACTCCTATTCCTGCTGGATACCATGAGAAGCCTGTGCTTGGTGTTGGGGGATGAGGACAGGCTTCTTAGCAAGCATTGTTTCATTCACCCCTGTGGCCTCATTACAGCTCTGGGACCAGTCCTGGCCAATTTTCTGGTCAGGCTGGTGCAACTGGGAACTGCTTGGTCTCACTGGAGCTGCCCCTCTGGGTCAGATCTTGTGCCTTGTGTTAGCAAAGGGGTGCCAGGCTGGTTGGGTAGAGAAAACACGTGTGGCAAAATTTATCTGGACACAGGTAGGCCCAAGTAACAGTGGCAACAACAGTGCTGTGCATAGTGTGTGCTAGCAGATAGTCAAGGAACCAGAGAAGACTTGAAAAAGAGTAGGAAAAAATGCTCAGATAACAGTCCTCTTGTGAGCACTTCTACATCCCAGTGATCTCTGAGTGGAGATCTATGTCACTGTTAAAGTCACTGTCAGATAACCTCCTTCTGTGACCTATGAAATTCCTTGATCATTAAATTAAAACAAAGTGTTCCAATGAATGGAGGGTTTAAAAATGCTTCACATGTCACTTCTAACAGGTCCCTCTGTGTCCTCACACTATGCTGGCTGTTGACAGCAGAAATGAGGGGAAGCAAAATTGCCCCTGTATTCTTAAGAGCTGGATCTAATAGTTGAGTTAGATCCAATGCCACATTTGAGTTAAAACAGGAGAATAAGGGAAGGAGACAAATTTAGTGGAAACAGATTCTGGGAAGTATCAAAGAGAGATTAAAGGTAAATGTTAACAAACTTGGGAAGCAGGGAAAAAAAATTAACATAATCCTTTATGAAATTATAAAAAAGAAGATGGCTGATCCCTTCTCTTTTCTCTCTCTCTCTCTCTCTTTCAGACACCATCTTTCTTTTTTATTTTTATATTGACAGTAAACCTAATAGAAAACCAACAGCTGAGCTAAGTTTTTGAAACATTGGACAGCAAGAGGAAAAGATGAAGGCAGCTTTGCAGATTTTACAGGTTACTGCTTCTGTGACAATAACCTCTTTTATTCCCTCCACCCCCTCCCTCTGGGCATGTGCATGGCCTGCTGGCTTTAGCTGGAGAGCAGAAAGACACTGAGCAGATAACTGGTTTCAAGCACGTGTCCCAGGCAGATAATAGTGCTGACGTCATTCTAATTTTCCTAATGAACTAGGGCTTGGTCCTGAAACACCCTCTCGGGTAAGGAGCCCAAACATATTTCAGGAGCCCTACTTTAATCATAGAATAATATTTGCAACAGAGCTGTTAGGTCTTCATAGATAGCTGAATGGTGCAGAACTTAGTGTTTGGTGTTTGACAGGCAGGAAGGAGATAGGACATTCAGATGGTGAAGCAGAACTGTGTAACCCCACTGGGTGACCCACAGCAGCTGCAAATTAGGGAGGATTTACATTCTCTCCAGCAGCTGTCCTTACCTCTCCTCTGCCTCCTTGTCCCACACTCTCCTCTAGCAGTGACCCAGTGTCTTGCTGCCTCCTGGTATCCAGTTCTAGGGCTGAAGGAAAGGCAGGAGGGGAGGAGGGCTGGGAGCCAAGCACTGCATGCCAAGTTTGTGGCTTTGCAGTTTACCTGTGGTGGTTTACTCTGCTTCCCTCTCTGCCCAAGTGCTCTTCATAGTTTACTTTTAATTATAACCCATTCCATCTCT
Source organism: Cisticola juncidis (assembly GCA_013400215.1). Taxonomy (NCBI): domain Eukaryota; kingdom Metazoa; phylum Chordata; class Aves; order Passeriformes; family Cisticolidae; genus Cisticola; species Cisticola juncidis. Next base: position 2,253,160 of record VXBR01000476.1, on the reverse strand, counting down.
CTGTGGTTCCCTGTGGCTTGTTAATTAGCCTGCTGAGGCTTTACTGAATTCCAGGAGAGCAGAGAGGCCATATGTGCCAAAACCTTCTCCACGCTGTGTCTGTCTCCCATGTGGACACACCACCAGAGGAGAAGCAGCTGACTCCATTGGCACCAAAGGTGACTAAAATGTTCAAGACCCCACCCAAGGCTATTGAAGTAATTAGAAAGATGCCCAAGGGGGTATTAGTCAGGCTCATAAAGAGCACATACTTTTAAAATTAGTTGTCACCACTGGGCAGGGAATGGAAAAATGAGTTTTGTACAGCTTGTGGCTGTGTCAGCCTCAATCTCCTCTGCATGTTTAAAGCAAGATCCTCTGTGGAGCAGCCTCTGACCTGGATTAGCAGATTTCCATACCTGGATGTTGCTCCCTGAGATCTGCTTGGGAATTGGCTGGCATCCTCTCTCCTTGCTCTGAGGGGACAGACCAACCCATAAGAGTGCAGAAGGACAACTCCAGGCCCTCAGGTCCTTTCCCAACAGCTCCTGCTCCAGTCCCAGCCCCATGAAGGGCAGAACAATTTTCCTGAATTCAGCTGGGAAAGCTCTGTAGACCATGTCCTGTAAGAGATGTGGATCTGGGACTGTGGGCAGTGCTGGCAGCTGGAGCAGTAACGTGGAATTGCACACCCTGGAGCCAAACCACGCTGATCAGTGCCTGCTGTGTCCTGGCCCTGCCTGGCCCATCCCAGCTGGTGCCACTGGGACACACCAGGGTGGGAGGAGAGGTGGAACCCTGCAGTGGCAGAAACAGGCTGTGCAGGGGCAGCAGAAGCTCTCTGTGCACAGGTGCTCTGCCTCACTAACACCTGGAAACACCTGAAACGTGCTCCCCCTGTCACCTGGGAGGCCACAGGAAGAAGTTCCATTGGGCTTGGAGGGCTCTTTTCTAAAATGAGGAAGGTTGTGTTTCGTCAAGGAAAAAACCACACTTCTTCCACCCACACACAGAGATTAATTTTCAAGGTTCTCAAACTTGGCGCAAAAGTTATGAATCTATTTAAAGGAACTGTTTGTTCTTTACAAGGAAGCATTACGTAGATTTATATTTTTTTAACAAGCTGTTTGTGGTGAGAAAATGACACCATTCATATTTGGTGTCTGTGCTAGCTAGGAAGGTACATTGTTGTTTGTTGTGTGTTTGTTGCATTTGGTTTAAATTGTCATAAGAAAATTGATGTTATATTCTTTACAGCTTTATGACCACTTGCCTGGGCCGGGAGCTATTTTTGTATTTAAGATGTCTTGTTCCACAATTGCAGGAAATTAATTTTTTCCTGAAAAGGAAAATTCAGTGTATGACTGGAAAACTAAAATTCGACCTACAGGGTAAAAGTCCTTCTAACAGTCTCTGTAACTATGTGAGGGCTACATATGGTCAGAAGAAAGAAAATATCTGCTGAATACAGATCAGTATTTCCAGAACCACTGGAAAAGGTTGAGAAATAAGAGATTAATGTGCGGCTTCAAAAATTTGTAAAACAAATCTCAAATTGTGAGGTGGAAAGAAAATACTGTGACTCAAGTGTGCAAACACTGTGCTGGGATTATTTCTGTTGTGTGCCTCACTACAGTGAGTGGCTGCTGTCAAAAGAAGGTGAAAGAATTCCACAGGGCATGGGACTGGCCCCAAATCCTGAAGAAATTGAAGAAATAAGTTGGACTTCAAACTGAGATGTTCACATTAATTTGAAGATTGCATTTCCCACATTCTGATAGCTCCAGACTTTCAGACTTCCTTAAACTTTCTTTCAATTTTTATACCAAGACTTTTCTAATTTCTTCTTGAAACAGGGGACACAAGTTATTTTTCTCCTATTCCAAAGTTCAGGTAAGATTAAAGACATGAGTTTGAACCCATGAGAAAAAAAATAGAAATGCTATTTGAATTATTATTTTGAACACCGCCATAAACACAGTTTTTTCAAAATACGATACAGCTTTTTAAAAAGTATTTCTAAAAAATACAGTAATTAAAATGTGAAATTACTTAGTAGCAAGTATTTTCTCTATCATGAAACATGATCCCTGTGCTGGATACTTTAACCACAAGAAATCTGTTCTGCTAAATTTGCAGATGCATATGATTTATTTTACAAACATTTAAAGGAAACAAGAAATTACTTACATTCCTTGTGGCTGGATGAATACAGAAAGAAAAATGTAGATTTGGATATAGATGTAATTTGTTAATGCTTTTGAAGCCCAAATCTGTTCTGAAATAAAAGGAAACAATTATCCAAAAAATAGCTAAAAAACAAGTAATTACAAAGACTGAAGTTTAAATAATACTAAAGTGCTTCCATTCTTAGTTGACTAATACTGCATTTCCAACTGGCTTATGGTGCTTTGCAGATGGATCACACATACTTGTTGCTGGAAAATTCCGTGTTTTAGGATGCCCTCCACACTGCCAGGTATTAGGTGTCCAAAATATCTGTGTGTGAGCACTGCTGAGACACCCACACAATATCCCTGCTGGGTTCCCCAGTGCTCCTGGGACCTCTCCACACATCCTGACAATCTACTGGGTGGCAGGAGAAGGCATTTTTGGGTGGGGCCATTTTCATGCTTGCAATTTAACCATCCTATCAAACACCAAAAGGAACTGTGGAAGTCATACAAGGTGATCTATGGCAAAGCATCAGTCAGAAATTTGGACCCAGTTAATTCCATGTTTTCTTCATTGAGATCTTAATGATGTGTTTGACTTACCCATTTGGAAAGCTGTCTCATTTTGGTAAATGATGCAAATTTATGGTGAATTTGACAAGTATTTTCTAAATTTGTTGCAAAATTCATTGTCCCTGTTGTTACAGCTGCTGTACACCTCCTCCAGGTAACATGAAGTTCTTGACAAATGAAACAGCATTAAAGCATTTCTTCATTGTGGTAGTGGTGAGAGACAGTGGAACAGGCTGCCCAGAGAAGATGTGAATTCCCCATCCCTGGAACTGCTGAGAATGGATGGGGCCAAGGCCAGAATGGATGGGGCTTTGAGAAACCTGGTCCAGTGGCAGGTGTCCATTGCCATGGAGAGAATTGGATTATATTTAAGGCCCATTCCAAATTAAACCATTCTGCGATTCCGTATTCTGAAGATAACAGGAACATATCACAAACCTCAAAATCTCTGACCATACCTAAACTCATACATGCCAAGTATGTGTCACCATGAAAAGGGTTTCAACCATTCTGAAAACGAAGAAAATCACAGCATAAATAGAACTTTCATAGTCCTATGGGTGTTTGAAGTGAAAAAGTAAAGAGATCTCCAAGATTCAGAGCACAGTTACATGAGCAAATGGGCACAGGCAGGGTACCCCATGGATGTACTCAGTACCAAAAACCTGCTGAGTTCACAGGAATTCATACTCTGTGCCTGTGGCTCTGCCACTGCATTTGTAAAACACCTCACACCAGCTCTGGTTTTATGTCTATGCAAAGCACACCAGGCTTTAAGCACAGTGGCTGCACTTTCAGAAGGTGCAGCTGAGATTAATGTATCTCATAAAACAGTGCCTTATTATCAAGCCATCAGCATTTTATTCTGGAGCCACACAGGAAAGAATAAAATCATTTAAAAATGCACCCTTTTTAAAAAAAAAAAAAAAGAACATTATCACTTTTTGCACATTAACCCAAGGTTACCAAGGGTTTCTAGTAAAAGGAGGTCTAAATGAAGACTCCTAGGACTGCTCCAGGAAGAAACTGCTTTGGGTTTGTCTTAAGACAAGCTTCTGTAGGCAAGCAAAGGTCTGAATTTGTGTTGATTTATTAGATAATCTAGCTCTCAGGTGTTTTAATGTTTGCTTCCATTGCTGACTCAAATACAGGCAAATTAAGCTTAGAAATGGTTCAGCAGAGAAATGGCAGCAAGAATTGCACTTTGTGGTTTTTATGTTCATTTGTAAATGTCATGTGTTTAATCTCTCAGGTTCATTAGCTCATTTTACAATTGGGCAGTATGCTCACAAAGAGCCTGCATTTTCTCCTTACTTACAGCTTTGAAAATTCTAACACCATTGAAGCAGACAGATAATTGATCCTGTATTTCTAGCAAAGTAAGACTGGTAATTTAGTTTTTTTATGCCTCAAGATGCTTCATACCTATATAAGAACTATGGTGAATCTGTGATATTACTGCCTTCAAGGCTCCAAAAACCTTTGCAAGGAGCAGTAAACCCACCTGTGTATGGTTCACTTCTGAGCTAGGAAAAAAGGACATTATATTGATGGGAAAAGCTTTTGTCACACTGGGCTGAAGACCCAGCCTCATGTAACTCTTTCCATAGTTCACCCTCTGGGTGAGTGCTGGCAGTCTGACACAGTTCCCAGTATAGAAACATCACTTATGGGCCAAAGAATGGGTGACGAGAAATTTTGACATCTAGGGACTCTTTGGTTCAACAGCAAGGGAGTTTGTGTCAGGCTCCAGAGGCTCCGGCCCACATGGGACACTTGTCTGGCATCCTGGTGGAGAACCCTGGTGTGAATATGATGGGACACCCAGTGCCTGAGGGGCTCCTTTCAAACCACCACATAACTCTGCTTTCCTCCTGAGATGCCCTTTGCTTTTCCTTATTATGAGACCTACAACAGCAGGTGCTTGTTTTCAGCTCCAATAATTACACCAGAGATGTTTAATGCATTCCTTGGAGTGAGCTTTGAAAGTATCCTTGTTTTGAGGAAGAGAATAGACCCGATGATCTCTCAGAGTCCCTTCTGGACTGAATGTTTCTATGATTCTGTGACCCCATAGACTGGTGTAAAGAGACCCAACTTAATGTCCAAACGGTCAGGTTACATGTCCATTTTTTTTTTTTTCACCTTTTAGTTGTTAATGTAGTTAAAGCTTTTGATTGTACATATTACAGAGGAATTTCATGAGCACAAAGAAGAACAAATACATTTCTTAGATAAATATTTCCTGCATGGGAAATGACTTTTATCATTATATCATTATATAGCCTTGAATAGCTAAGGCATCACCTCTATGTTTCTGAACAGGATCCTTCTGCAATATGGGAAGCATGGATTCTGGAAATAGCCCTAACACAGGAAATGTCATGAGCTACCTAAAGGCACTCTTCTCAAGACAGTGCAGGACAGCATTCATGAGAGCAATAGCAGTGACAGATTTTAATAATTTTCAGCAGGGTAAATCACTTGCTTTTGATTACAGCCATTCCTAGGCTAACTGCACAGTGTGGAACTGTTCCATGCCAGCAAGTCTGCACTACCCTTCCCAACCTCTCAACAGATGTGCTATTTTACAGCACAAATGGCCTTGGGTGTTTCATATCAGGGGTGGCTGCTTTTTTAGCAATATCAGTAATTGCTGAACACAGGGTGAAGAGCATTTTCAGAGCTCTCAGACTGTAACAGAACTAGGTTATGATAATGCATTAAGTGTGGACCTTCTTAAGGGGTCTCTCAGATGCTGAAGATTGGATGGAAATCTGGGATGTAATAGCCAGTTACATGTGAGGCTGTTTTTTTCCCAATAATCCTTCTATGTTCCAAGATTATTTTTGTTGCCTGCCACATACTCTCATGTTGATAGCTGAACATCTCTTTATAGTGGTGTAAGAGAAACATCATAAATGTAGAAATAGGAAGAGAACATTCCCATCACTGCCACAGTTGATAACTTGAGATTGAAGAGATTTATTTCCTTTTAAATCAGAGGACTTACTTGTTTTCATAAGAACCTTGAATCACAGCAGGCTTAAGTATTTCCTGCATTATAACCCCAAGCATAAATTAGACAGTATAAAAAGCTATTTGTCTTTCACTAGTGCAGTGTCTTCCCTAGTTCTCCCTCCTCTGTGTCATTTAGTGGAAACCATATTTGATGGGGCAGAATGAAAAAATAAAAATATTTAAAAATCCCCCCCCCCCTTTTTTTTTGGTTGGTTTGTTTTGTAAAATAGTTCTCTTTTAAGACTCATCTGCATTCTGGGTTGTTTCTGCTCCCAGATGGTACATTTCACAGGCACGGTTACTGATCATTTTTAAAAGCCTTTTATTAAGTCAAAATAATAATGGGGGAAAAAAAGATTAAGCTATAAAGAGGATAAATAAAAGATTTGTTTTTCCTCTAAACAGATGCTGTTGAAAGAAAGAGTGATGGTGAATACGGTAGTAAATGTTTTCGGGAGGAAAGGTCAGTGACAACAATACCAAATTCTCATAAAACTCCTGCTTCAGCAAATGAAGCAATGAAAAGGAAGAAGATATTAATATCTGCTGTGTGCTTTTAAGCATCTCTGAGACACATTGCGGTAATAATATTGGGCACCTCTTGTGATCTTGAAGGGGCTATCAAAATGTTTATTGTTGTACTTTCCTCTTCAAACAGCACTGAAAAGGAAGGTGGTGTAAAGTGGAAATTAACTTGTTCTTTAAAGGTCTTTGATTTCAAGTAATTATCTAAACATACCCACAATGCCACTCTCCAATTACCTTTGGACTTTTGTACTGGGAATTTGAACTTGAATCTTTTACATGAAACCAAATATAACATCTCTATTCTGTTCATGGAAGAGCTGAAGTACTTAGTGATTTATTTTATAAATTGCTATATTGCTGTATCAGAATCATTAATGGCTGGGGTTGAAGAGACATCCAGAGATCATCTAGTCCCACCCTCTTGTTAAAGCAGGTTCACCTAGAAGGTTGAAGCACTGCTGATATACATGCAGTAATTAAGTTACAAAACCTCATAATGCAGTGAACCATGGCACCCTTTAATTGGAGCACTGTAATTTCACTTGCTGCATATTCCTGGGTGATCACCCCAGCTCAAACTAGGTAATTTCATGGGAAGGTGACTACAGAGCACTGACTCCACCCATTACAGAGTAAATTAACCTAAAAGCCTAGTGTCTGGATAAAAAATAGCTGGAACAGAAAAATATTCTTTTCACATCCAGAAAACAGTATTTCTAAACTTTATATGGAAATGATACTTGATGTTTTATATAAGAATAGTTTCTGGGATACCATGAGTGACAGAAACTCTTAAGCATAGCCACCCTCTAAACAGGATAATAGTAGTAGTCAATAGAGTGATGTGTTTTATTTATAAAATGAAATATATCTACTTTTACCATGATAAACATGGAATAACCCAAGCGTGGCAATTTTTAATACTGTGCATCAGTTTTGGTCTATAAAGTTACAAAAGACTGAAAGAGAGAAGTGAGAATGTGCCTTAATTGGAGATGAGAAAGGAATAAGCTGGAAAAACGTGGTGCTGTGGAAAAGTTGGATAATTGCAGGGTGATAGTTTATTTTCAGGTACCAAACTCCAGCTAGACACTCTGCTTTGCCAGTACTGAGATCAGTCCTCAAAAAAGCCCTGAGGATGGAGAACCCTGTTGAGAGGGTGTGGAAGGCACAGGTTATGCAGTAACCTGTTGTGACCCAAAGGCAGCCTGAAGGAACTGTGCTCTCCAAAAAGCAGCAAATTGCAAGGCCTGGATCATCAGCTAAGGAAAGCCAAGGATGGAGTCTGGGGAGCCATTTGCCTACTGAAAAATCTCAGTGCTGTTGGAAGGAAGAGAAATACACTGTTCAGCCTGTGCTGGACCTGCTGAGTTAGCTTGAGCTGATGGTGCAAGGTCTGCAATGCACAGAGCACAAAAAACAACCTCCTCTGTGTGGTGCCTCCTCTCCACACAAGTCCATTTGAGTGAGGTGGGGCTGGGAAGGGTGACCAGGCAGGCCAGACTTAGCCTGCCCAGTGTCCAGGTTATGTGGCACTAATCTCTTTAAATCCTGAAACAATGGGTTTGTATTTAAATTGCAAGCTCCTTAGCAGAGGATTATTCTTTGTCACATTTTCCCTTCCTACCATTGGGACTTCACAAGATCACAAAAGCAACCTTCCCACTAGCACCATAAAAGTGGTGATGTAAACTGCAGCACCAGCAGAGAAGCTCTGAGCTCACTCTGCTCCTCAAGAAACAGCACTAACAGGATTTAATGTTCCACTTCCAAGGACTGCTGTCCCAAGAGTGTCACACTTGGTGGCAGCTGCTGCACTGTTGCAGGACAGCAGCTCCACCCTGCCAGGGAAGCATGTAGGGTGACTGTTCCCCCTTCTCCCAGGAGTAGCAGCAACAGCAAGGTCTCATTGGGCAGGGCAATGAAACAGGCAAGGAGCCTGAAACCTCTCTGCCAGGCAGGGATTAGGCTGGAAATTAATATTTGAACTTTACATCTGCTTCCTCTTAAAAACAAAGAACCAGAAAAAATCCCCAACCCACACACATTTCTCAGCAGCTTGCCTTGTGAATGCTCAGTGATAACAGGCTCTTGCTCCTTTCTTACCCCAAATCACCCCAGCTTCCCCTTACTGCTACAACAGCTCATTGCCAAGTCTGTGTTAGTCTGCAAATAATGTCAAAGATCTGAGTTCTCTGAGGCAGGTGTTTCTCACACTCCCTACCCGCTGAGATCAGGACTCTAGAGAATGGATATTAAATATGAATTACTAACCTGGCCTCTGTTCAAAAAGCAACAATGAAAAGCAGCCCTTAGCAGTAAGTAGGTATTGGCTTATTAGCTTCTCCAATTAGTATTGTTATAAATAAAGGCAGAAAGATATGAAATACTTTTAATAAGACTTTCAACAATAGCAGTTGCTCAGTGACACTAAGCCATGATAAATGATGATAAAATGATAAAAAATTCAGTCCCTCAGGGACTAAATAGAAAACCAATAAATAATTAATTGTAAACCCAATAAAAATATGCTTGCTAATGTGTCTTAAATAAACCCTCAAAGTGAGGATTTATTGGTGATTTATTGAATGCATGCTAAAGAGCAACTTTTCTTGGAAGAGTCAGGTTTATTGCATATCAGCTGGGCATTTACTCTGGGACTGGGTGCAAAATCCCATCATGTCCCAGGCACTGCACTGAGACAGGCAGAGTGATGGCATGTGCCCTTCCTCTCAGGCAGGCAGAAAAACCTTGTTCTGGCTCACTCAGCCAAACACCAAAGGATGGGAATCATGATTTTAATCTGCTGAAAAGACCCAATTAGGGTCCTTCAGTTAGGAACTGGAGACTTGTCTCTTCTAGGTAAAGCCTTATATTTTCACACAGGTCCTAAGGCAGATTTGATGAGATAGTTATTCTTTTATAAAGTAACCCAAAGGATTCAGTCAAGAAATGCTTTTTTTTCCCTCAGTTGATTCACTTTGCCCCCTTTAACTCAGTGGAGGAATAATGTTTGCCACCTTTCTTTACTCCTGGGATAGTTCAGTGAGTCCAAGCAGAATCATGCCTACATCAGAAAACTGACTAAACCTCCTGAGCAGGATGTACCTTATCAACTTTGTGTTGGGAAACTCTGCTGGAGTTTCTTCAAACCAGCAGCAGATTATCAGGCCGTAAGATCGGTTCTTACCTTAATTTTCACTTTACACATCTATGTCCTTTTGCTGTCTTGTATTTTTAAAACTTGAGTTTTTGCTCCTAAACAAGAGAAGGCCTTTCAAAAATTATTTTTGGTCTTCCCCTGCATGTTTACATATATGAATAACTTAAAATTTCAGCCTGAAATAGTGTAAGCAGTTTTGACACTCTGTCATTTATCACACAACTCGTGACTGTCTCAGTCTTTGGTACTGTGGACTGAACACTCAGTGCATTGGCACTGCAGCTGAAATTGGGGGATTGCACATGTGAAAACGCTAAGGAACATTTCTAAATTCAGAAGACTTGCTTTAGGTCAGAAGATATAATGTCATCTCTATAAACAAAATCGTTTTTATCACGGCTTGTCAGGGGAACAAAGGCCATGGAAGGAGAGAAGTGAAACTTAAGGGCATCTATTTTCACTGAGTGCTGAGACAAAGAAGGAGAATGCTCAAGCTTCAGCTTTAATCATCCTAGAGCCTTGTAGGGGAACAATTACAGCACTGCTGTACAGCCTTTTTCCTTTCCTCCACTCATCTGTAGATGAATTTGGCTCAATGAACAACCATGGGGAAGAAACGTGCATCCAGATTTTAAAAAGTCTAATCAGCAGAGAAGAAAATTGGTGTGGAGTGTATCTCTTGATGGGAGAGCATAAAGGAAATACTCTAATCTATGGTGTCTGCAGATGTCTGGGGAACAACACAGAACAGCACTACACAGCACAAAGGTTTAAATGTGCACATGTGAAATCATGGAAGTGTTCATAAGACACATAAAGCCAGCACAGATTTTTCAGCACAAATCCTACATAACCTTTGGAAATACACCAGCCTGAGCCTGCTTGCTTTGCAGAGAGAAATCAGTGCAGTGAAAAGTTTCACCGAGCAGGATAACAATATCTGGCAAGACTAAACTCTCAAGACAGTCTGGGAAAATCCAGCCAAGGAAAATACTGTGGTCTACTTCTTAAAAACGATGTGGTTGAAAGGGCACAGACTGAAAAGTGCCTGTGCAATTCATCCAGAACACAACCTAGCACCAACTGGATCCAGCTTCGGAGAGCAGATGCCATCACCAGTGCAGGACAGGGAGAAGCTCTCTTACACAGTGTGCTGGGGCTGGTGAAAACTTCTACGAGCTGAAATAAGGTCACCTGGTTTTCTGTTCTGGAAAATAGTAAAAAATGATGAAAAATTTCCAACCAGGGTTTTGGAGTTTGGATTTAAAAACTCAATGAACTGGTTTGAAACCATATAACTTCTTTCCTTCATCTGCTGGTGGTTACTGGATAAGGTGTTCAGTAACACACCTTCACCCACTTTCTGGGACCTTAATTAGCTCCCCTATGCCTTGACCACGGACTGTGAGGCTGTACTGTGCCTCCTCTACCTCAGTGCATGGTTGTGCAAGGGGGAAAACAGCCCACCCCATGTACAATGACTGCAGTTGGGGTGGGTTTCTTGTTTGTTTTCTTTTGTTTGTTTGGGTTTTTTAAACAACCTGGTATCCACTAGGAAGAGTAGAGGTAAATTTTCCTAGAGAGATGAGGCAGGAGAAGAGATGGTCTGCCTTAGAAGTGAGCCTGTCAAAATCATATGGCTGGAGGTTTTCAAGGCTCTGGAGGAAATGAAGAGATAAATCCAGCTGAAAGTCAGAAGAGGCGAGTATCAGTAGACTTATATGTCAATTCTTCGTGGGCTAGACTGAAAAACTAAGGGAAAACAATTGAAATAATGTAATACGTGGATTTGACAGCAACAATTTGTATATTCTGAATATTTGAAAGGAATGATTTTGTTATTAGGAGAAATCTTGTAACAAGACATGAGAGTAAAACCCTATCCCAAGCTTTGGGAGATTAAAATTGGATCAAATTTGGTGGTTTGGCACTGTCTCAAGCTGAATAGCTTGGACTGGGAAAGAGGCCAGTAGAATGTCTATTGCCAGGAGAAACAAAGAACAAGAGGTACACGATGTAGCCAGTGAACATCAACTAGTGGCCCATGACAGCTTATCCTAAGGGATGAACTGTGGGTTCTCAACCTGTAAATGTTCTTTTTCCTCCAAAGACCTTTATGTCTGTTCCCCAGCTCTTGTCAAGGGCTTTCCAAGCTCAGTGAATGATCACAAAGTCCTGTTTTAGTCAGAGACTATAGGGATTAAAAATGTTCCTTTGTCAAAATCCACATGTAGTTATATTTTTAGAAAAGTCAAAACCAACAGAGAGGGATTTAAAGCAAATATGGAGGAATGTTATTGCAATTTCTTTAAAATCACACTAGTTAGGCTGTGCATAAAAAGGAAGCCAAGCAACCAGGATACAATCAAACATCTGTGCTCAATTGACAAAGAGGCCATTCAGCAGTGGGAATATGGTTGCTACTGGCCTGATTAGGTCTTCATTCAAATACATTCCTCTTTCCTTCAGCAGGGTTGATGCTGTCATCAGTGGAAGCCCCAATTAATAAAGCTAAAAGCCTGAGCCTTCCTTAGTGAAGCTCACCAATGCATGATGTGTTCAGGATAGGTTTATATAATCCATCTTCACGTGCAAAAAAGCCTACAGCAGCATGGTGCTGAAGCTGATTCCTTGTGAATTCTCTCTCTGTCTTGGTATCAGGGCCAGATCCCAAATCTGTGGCTCATTTTCTGTTCTGTCTGCTTTAACAAATCCCTGCTCCACTTTGGTGTGAAGGACTTGGTGCTGTACAGGCTGACATCCTCCTGCACCAGCAAAACCAGCAGCCTGCATGGTTGCCCTGAGTGTTAAGGCTGCAGGTCCCAGAGCCTTGTTGCCAAGGCTGGCTCTGCTTTTTCTGCATGTGCCTTGGGTTGAAAAATGTAACCAAAAATGTGTATTCTATTTTCATCTGTTGAAACTGGTTGGGATATATTGTTCATCTCTGTAACTCTAGGGGTGGAAAGAGGGCAGATGCCGTCTGTTAATGGGACAACTGATAACACCAGATAAGGCAGTGACTTCTTATCTCTTCCTCCACCCATCCTCCTCCGAGGGACATCACCTGTGAATGGGCCATTGAAGGCCTCTCACAGGACGGATAACATCACCTCATTCCATTTTGAGATGCTCCACCCAGTGGGAGCAGCCAAAGCCTTTCCACTGGGATAAAACCAGCAATCGCAAACACCAAGGGAGCCTGTTTCCTCTGGATTCCCAGAGGATGACTGGACCCTTTCTTGAGGATCATCTCTACTCCAATGGAGGCAAAACTGTCACTCCATGAGGATTTATTTTGGGCTGCTTCCAACACCCTGACCAACAGGGTGTCAGGTTTGTATTTGATTCTGTCAGTGGTCCTTTGTACTATTGCATTTATTTTTACTTTTACTTTTTTTGTTGTTGTTTGTTTCTTCTTTCTCTATTAAATTGTATTTCTGACTTGAAGTCTCACTAGTTTGTTTTCAAACCAGTACAGCATGCCAGTGGGTACTCCTGTGTGCCTCAAGGTAGGGTGCTGGACAACAGTTTTGATCAAATTGAGAGGACAGGATGATTGATTTTTGTCATTCTCTGCCCTTCCTAACAACACCAGGCAAAGGTGATGCTCTGCAAAAAACCCCAAACCTTCAGAGCTATCTCTGTTGGAGTCAGCCTGGGGACAATATTGTAGTGGCTACTCAGCACTGTGCCCAGGCTCCCCTCTTGGAGTGCTGCCTCAGCCAACACAGGAGCAGCAGTTTGGCACAACCAGGACAGATCCAGAGGGTGAGGAACACATTGCTGAGGGCACAAACACACCGCAGGCAGTTTTACTTTGGACTAGACACAATGCCACTGTTTAACCCCAGCCAGCAGCAAAGCCCCACACAACTGCCCATTCCCCCTGGGTGGGCTGGGGAGGGAATTGGAAGAGTAGAAGTGACTGTCCCTCCTCTTCCTTCTGCTTCCCCCTGGTTTATATGCTCAGCATGACAACATTTTGTCTGAGCCATCCCTTTGGCCAACTGGGGTCACCTGTCCCAGCTGTGTCCCCTCCCACCTCCTCGTGCTGGTGGGGTGATGAGAGTGGCAGAAAGGTCTCAACTCTGTGTAGACTCTGCTCAGCAGTAACCAAAACATCCCTGAGTTATCAACACAGTTTCCAGCACAAATCCAAAACACAGCCCCATAACAGCTACAGTGAAGAACATCAACTCTTATCCCAGCCAAAACCAGCACATATAAGCCTGGAGTGCTGAACCAAACATCCCCAGTGCCAGTATGGCCACAGCAAAGTCCTGATGCAATTTGCCAAACTTCAAGCATTAAAGAGAAATCCTCTACTTTTCTGTCTGGAGTCCCTCTCTCTGTATTGACTTCCAGGGAATAGAATGCACTGAATCTCCATCTTAGCTTAAACTTCAGTGCCTTGAGTCTTGCCCTACTCCATGAACCTACTCTCACTTAAAATGGGTTCTGTCAACATTTTAGACATATCATATGAACTTTGTTTTTGTTTTGATGCCTTGCCCTTCTCCTTATTTTGTGTTGTCCTTATTCTTAATGTAAAAATTACAAACCAGACTAATTTTTTTCTCCCTGCCATTGAACCATCCCTTATATCTCAAGGGACTGTTAATAAAAAAGGGAAGTTTTCCAAGCAGCAAAAAACACAAGTTTTCAGATTTCCTTTTTTGTTGTTTATTAGAACTTCCGACAGTCTTTTATTTTTACTTTTTAATATCCTTTTTCCTTCCACTGTCTAGCATCCCTCAGTTGTTTTTATATTTAAAGCATGTGTGTCCCAAATATGATTTTATGGCAATGCATTTTGTCCTGACCTGCGTTCTTGTTTGTTTTCTTCTTTTGCATTCAAGAATTTTCTTCCAGGCTCTAATTTAAATGGCTGTGGGAAAGCAGTGCAGCTAATAAGACACATCTGATGCTTTTTCCTGTCAGAGGGTAAGCCCAGCTGTGAAGCTTGAGCAGCTTGGGCTGTGCAGAGCTCATTAACCTCACCCTTTAGAAGCAGTGTGCTGCAATTACTGAAGCAGCTGTGAATAGAGGGGCTGAGGGGTGGCTTTGAGCTCCCTCCACAGCACCAGGGCCAGACTCCAACAGTGGGAGAGCACTCCAGGCACTGGAGGAGGAAGGATACAGCACAGCCCTCCTCTGACACAGATTTGTACTACCGATTCTCTTTTAAGATAGTGGGCTGCTTCCCCCACCTTTTTAAAGTCCCTTTTCTCTCATTTTTTTCTGCCTCATGACGCCTCTTGCAGCAGGATTCCTGAGCAACAGCAGCTCAGTGTGTTCATGTCTGAATCTCTATTTGAAAACATCACTGTTCCAAACTATATAAATAATCCCAGGATTCGCTGTAGAGCGTTTGAACTCTGACCAAGACATTTGTTGCTATTATCTAGGTCTTATTTTTTACTGCTAATATAACAGGATTCTCTTGGCTATGAAGTCTCGTGGGCTTGCTCTTTGCCAAGAATCACAGAGACTGATGCTCCAATGATACAACTTTTCTTCTGCCAGTTCTGATACTCTTTTTTTCCCTTAATTTTCATTTATGTCTCCTCTGATCAACCTGCTTATTCTTTTCTTAAGAAGGTTCCAAATTAGGATGGTATGAGTTAGCTAGCCTGTGCTGATTTATTTTGGGTAAGAATTAGCTCACTGTGGAAGTTCACAGCTGGCTGGGAAAAGTCTGCCAGACTGGCACTTTTCAGTAATAAATCACCTGGCTGAGTTTGTCTTCTCAGTCTTAGAACTACAAAGCCCACATAAGTGTTTGAATCAGGAAGTTGAACTTTGAAAGTTTTGGTCCTTCAGTGCTCAGGCTGGGGATTTCCCTTTGCATGGTGACCTCTTGAACATTCCCTCAAATATCTGATCATGGAGACACCTGCATTTCATTGTGCATAATGTATGTGTAGGTATGGTTTGCTATTTTCTGCATTTCCCCACAAGATGGCACAATTTTCTTATGAACAGTGCATGCTAAAACATGGAGCACTTTCTGCTCTGACAGTAACACAAGGAATTGACATACTCTGCAGAAGTCAGATGCTTTATTTTGCTCAGAATTAGTTGATTTACCCTGAGTAGTTGTCTTGGAGAATTTTGCTTTCTCTCTCAACTTCTTGTTCTCCCCTCACTGCTTCTTCTCCAAGTCCTAAGGAGGACCTGTGTCCATGCCATGAAAAGGTGGCTCCCCACAGCATTGTGTTAGTGGCATGAAAATGTCCACAAGAAATCTCAGATGCTGTTTTACCATTTGCAATGGTAGAAAAATAGAATATTTCATAGGATATTGGGTCTTTGACACTGTTTTGGACGAGTTATTAACCAAGGTCATGTGCACTGGGTATCCCTGTCATAGAAAATAGAGAACCCCACAGCAGCATCAGTACTTAAGAGAGTGAACTATTACATCCCCCTACCCCTCCACTCACATTAACAGGTTATTCCACTCTTCTCCTCCTTTAGTCTCAATAAAGAATCATTTTCCTTGGAAAAAGAGTTGATTACATCAAGTGAAAAGGAATTATTTTAGGGAGAAGGAGAGAGAGAAAGAGGGAGGAAATATTTCAGTACTCTACCCAGTGCCTGAATATGTTGAGCCAATTTGTTCAGAAGCTGGGGGAGAAGGACCTGGGAGAAGCAGGCAGCTAACCAGTTGCTATTCTGTTGTCTTCAAGTATTTTTCCCCTCAGACCTAATAACAGTTACTGAAAAGCAGGCTCAGGCCTGCTTTTCCTTTTTTTCTTGCACACCATGAACTTGCCTTCTCTTCCTTAAAGTTTGCTGTGGATTGTTTTTGGAACAAAACCCATGCTGACCTGCTGCAACAAGTTTCAGTGTCAGAGACTCAGCACTGCTCCTCTCTGGGTAGGAAAGTCCTGTTCCTATGCCTCTGTCATGCCAGTACATCCCTTGTCCCAGACAGAATGACTGCAGGACTTAATCATCTATTCAGGAATAAGTTCCACTTGAACCCTTCAAATCCTATTATGTCAGAATTCACATGACTTATTTATCATGCTCCATTACAGATTCCTTTACCCCACCCTGAACTTCCCCTAGGTCACTGCAGCTTCATCCCAAAGCAAGTGTGAGCCAGGGGCCTCCAGCACCACTGGCAGAGGTGTGCTCATTTTGAACTGACTTCAAATAAAACTCCAGCTGAGTTCAGCAAGACAAACATTCTGATTTGGGAACATCAACATTGTTCATTTCAGTCAAAAATGCTAAAGCAAAATACGTCAGCTTTCCAAGGCGTTATTTTAGAAAAGGATAAAGCAGTTCCTCTGGAATGGAGATAGTGATTCACATCTAGCCTGTCCATAGGCAAAGAGAACCAGTGTGTGAATGGGATAGAAAAGGACCTTTTGGGACAAACCAAGGGAAGGAGCGTTAAAGAGCTTTGCTGTTCAAGGCCTTCACTACTGAAGGACAAATCTGGAAGGCAGCATTCAAGGAACCCATTGATTGTGCACAGTGCCAGATGATAAGATGATGGGGAAGTTCATGTTTTCATGGTCTCTGGCACTTACATGCCAGCACTATACAACCCCCTAAATATTTGTTTGAAGGGAATGATTATGATTGAGCAGCCTAAGAGTGATGGAACAACCCTTCCTCACCCTCACAAGTTTGCCAGTCAGGCAGGGCCAATGGAACAGGGATGTTCTGTCCTTCAGTGATTGCTCCACAGAACACTCAAAGCTTTGCCCTTGCTAAATTGCCATATTCTATCTCACTACTTGTATTTTTTCAGGGGCTTACAGACTTTTCCTCTTGGTATTTTAGTCTTAAGCATTTGGATAACTAAATTACTAAAGTAATTCCATGTCTCTCTTCATTCCAGTCTTCTGTTGCAAGGCTTTAATTACCTTTCTGCTGCTTCATGATCTTTCCCAGCAAGCAGAACAACAGTGAGAGGATAAGATGCCATTTCTAAAACAGACTTTAAGAGGTGTTGTTGGAGGTTGGTAATTTTTCTGTCACCCTACACAATCTTTCCTTCCTGTTCTTCATTCCTATCACTTGGGATTTAAATGTATTCAAGTCATGGAGAGATAAAAGAATGAATGTGATTGTAAGATTTTGTTTCCTGTATCTCAAGCACAAACGAGCTTCCTCCTGAGCAAGGTTGTTCTTTTCAGGGTGGGGAAGGATAAGGAGATTTGTTTGTTTGTTTTATTTTACTCAGTATCCAGATGCCAAAAAATGAGCTTCATGTGAAACCAACTCAGGGATCCCAAGCACAGAGTTAATAGGGTTTCATCCAACAGTGTAGTTGGATGAAAGGGCTCCATTTCTTGCAGCCATCACTTAGATACTTGACATTGGACCTGGTAATTCCCCTGCAGCTGGTGGGAGCCAACCTCCAGATCTCCTTGCTGCTTTTAATAACAGAATGAGGAAATCTCTTTGTAGATAGAACTTCAGAGACAAATTGCTGAAACACAAAGAGTGATCAGCTTCTTGACCTCGGGCCAGTTTGCAGGGTGGAGAATTAGGTCCATGCTGAGATCTGAAAGTCACTTAATGAAGCAACTAGAAAGGTACTTGGTGAAACAAATGGACTTTGCCAAGCTGGGGAAATAAAGCAGTCCCAAGTGAAGTTTGTGGAGCATGAATGATGCATTGGCATTGTCAACTTGGTAGAGCATCCAGCATACTAAATTAAATATATATGAGACAGAAAATGGTAAGAGACTTGATTTCAGGGAGTGCAAAACATCACCTAATGTGGTGACTAAATTAATGGCTTAATTTTACAAATGGGAAGACCTCCCTGGATAACCTTGTTTTATCTGAGTTTTCAAGAGCAGGCACCATTCACTCAGACAAATTATGTGTAGGCACACTTGGGCAATGCTGTAGCAAAAGATGAATGGATGTGGGATGGATGAGTGGATGAGTGGCCCCTTGACAGCACAGAAACCCTGGGAAGAGCTCTGGTTCCACACCATCACCTCAGAGGCAGACCCGGAGTCACTGCAGCAGTGAAATATTGATCCCCATTTAGAGCGCTGTGTTGTATCACTGATAGCTGCTGGTTATTATTAATGTCGTGTTTATCTGGAAGGAAAATGTGCTGATATAAAGATTCAGTAATCTTTTTACAAAAGCCAGTTGTGCTCAGTTGGGGTGCCTAAAGTTGGTATCACACAAAGTTTATTATTTGGTATTTGAATACTGAGTAAAACAAACCACACCCAGGTGCCATCTCCAGTGTGACTCCAACTTTGCCAGGAAGACTAAAACTGTGTGTAACAATAACAGTGCATCTCTTTTTGACATAGTTGTGAATATTAATAACTAAACAACATTATATTGGGCATACAAAGCAGCACTTTCTGACCTGCAGAGAGAATAGATTGCCTAAAGATTGTAATTCAGTAAGATAAATTTGGATCTCAACTAAAGGGCACCTCAGTAATGTAAATGGTAATGCTTCTCTCTGTGGATTTTACCTTTAAAGAGTACACATTTCTGATTTCTCTGTCCCTCTATAGACTGAGGAATATTCATTAACATACAGCTCTTATTGTTCCCATCAGATGCTCACTCTCAGAGCTGCTCTAACTAGGATTGTGGTGGAACTAAATTAAATTTATATATTTGAGAGTATATTCCAGATGTTGGGTTTTGTTTGGTTGAGTTTTTTTCAAGTATACTTTCCAGAACCAAGTCAGTCAAAAAGAAAGAAAATAAAAGGGAGTTGGTGTTGCAGCAAATCCTTTGCACTGAAACATCCCTAATGTAATAATCTAGACCTCAGCCCAAATGCTAATCCAGGCTTGTATTGTCCCAGTGGGGAAACTTTAGCAATATTGCAGAAACCGTGGTGAAAATCTTATGAAAGGGAGAATATCTCATATTCTAAAAGAGGCAAAGTTGTTCTGGGCTTTGTAATTATTGCCCTTTCTGCTTTTTAATATTAGAAATATCCAGGACAAGGCAGAAATTTCTCTCTCTCTGCTGCTGTAAGGTGGGATATGAAAATCTATCAATGTCCTACCTGCAAATTTCTCATTTGTGAAACTCATGTCAGTTCTGTGTCTGATGAACACCTTTAAGTTTCATTATTAATGATGATAAAAAATACATATTTCTCTTTCACGGTAGTTTTGAGCATGCAAAACTGCATATAAAAAGAAATATGTTCATGTATTTCCTATGGTAAAAGAAATGTTTAAATTCCAGAGAAATAGCAATATTTTTTGTTTGTTTTCTTGCAGAATGCTCAATAGAGCACAGAGACCAGCTACTGCAGTTTACCTTTGACATCTTTCTTGAAAAGTCAAGGTTTAACCTCCAGAATTTATTTTTTTTTTTTGTCTTCTGGTTCTTTGAAGAAGGTTTTTATCATTTACTTTCCTCTCCCAATACGGTTAAAGATTATTAATGGTGATGTTAGCCAGAGATAATATGTAGTGTTTGAGTTTGGGTGGGGTTTTCTTGTCTTGGTAAGGATTTTTGTTTCCTATCATTGTTTTAAATTTGATAATTGTCCATTTCCTGATTCACTTGAAAACAAAAGAGAAGAGCCTGAAGGGTTTTATTTCCTTTTTATTTACATGAATGTGTAGCCCTAGAAACTCCTTTGAAATCAATAATCTGAAAGAAGGACAAGTAAGGTATAAAAAGAAATAATTAAATAATCCAGAGAGATGGCTAGCAAAACATAGCAAAGGCCTTATGTTATAAAGTTACATTTATTTTGGGCAGTTATGACTAACCCTGTGCTGAGTAATAGGATAGGAGGGAAAACAGGATTTCTCCTGGCTCTGTGGTGTTGACAGGCAGCACTTGCACTTTCTTGGAGATCTATAACCTGGAACTGAAAGTCAGAATTTTCAAGGATATTCTTAGAACTGAGCACTTAGTCCCAAGGGAAATTTCTGACTCCTCATTGCTTATTGTATGCTTGTTCAGCTCCCACCTTTCCGTGTGCCAAATCAGAGACTTTAATCTCTGTTCTAATTGCAATATATCCTTGATTTAATCAGCAATCATATGGATTATACAAGGACAAAAACAAACATGAAGATGTTCAGTATTTTGGTCTTGATCTGGCAAAAGCATTAAATGGAGTCTTATCTTCAGCACGGACACAGTTTCCATGAAACAAGCCTGTTGTTTCTGCACACAAGACTTTTGCTCTTTTTGAGCCAGCAGCAATCTCCAGGGAAGGAAAAACAAGGGGAAGAGAGCGGGAAGCAGTCACAGTGCCTGGGAGCACCATGTAAAACAGCAGACACTGTGGGTCCAGGAATCTGGGAGCTCATCTCCCACCAGTCAATGACCTGATTGCTCCCCAGCATATACAGCTTGCTGGATGATTTTGGAAAGCATGACTTATTTTGGCAGTTTCTGACCTGCTTCCCAGAAAGCTTTTTTGCAAATCCAGACATTGAGAACAGGCAGGTGCTCTCGACGCTCTCGGGTGCTGGAAACATCCTCTGTTGAGACTAGAAACACTCCTACAGGGAAATTTGCTAGGTAGTCTTCTTTTGGAAAACCAAAACCAGTCTGCCACGGTTTGTAATGATTTTTCATCATTTCACATTATTTGAAATTGTTTAAGAGTGCTGTGAAATGACTGCTGAGAGCTGTTCATCCTGGCTCTGTGCTGGTGGAGCCAAACCTGTGAACTGCCAAGGTACCAAGTACCAGCACAGGAGCAGGCTGGGCTAAGGGCCTGCAGCAAAGTAACAGTGGGAAGATCAAATGTGAGTTACCTGGGCTAGTGCTGTTCACAGAGATGAGGATTTCTGACTCTCAGAGTGATGTTTCTCTACACAGCCCCAAGTGAGAATGAACAGCTACATCTCAGTTGATGTAGACAAAGAGCATCCCATGCCATGGAGCTGAAATTTTGTGGGTGTCTACTTAGGTTATTAATCTGCTGGAAAGAGAGAAGAAATCACACAAAAAGCCTAAAAAGGGGAGTGAGACTTTTTCTATGTGTTTCTGAGCATTTTGTTGTATAACCTTTATGCTTCTTCTTCCAAAAGGAAACAGGATACAGCCTGGCTCTGTCAGTGATCTTTAAAAATAATTTGATTTTAATCTCTGCCACTGTCCTACCTAAAAACTAGACTGACTGACAGAAAAGAAAGAGTCCACAGGACTTTGAACTGCAGCAATCATTACTGTATTAATATAACAAAAGATGAAACTAACAGCACTGAGAAACACAGAGAAAATTGTGAATAGGCTGATGTAGGTATGAACTGTGCCACAGATTCCAGTAAGGCTCCTAACAAAGGCACAGCAGAGCCACAGACCAAGGCACAGTTACTTAAAGGCAGTAGAATTGAGAAAAATTAGCAGATGCAGCCCAACATATCCAAGGCATTGGGCTTAAAATGGGCTTAAATTAGAAGGGATGGATACACAACCACAACCCTTTCTTTTTCTCTTTCTTACTTTTGGGAGGTGAAAGAGCACTGCCTTATTGCACTTGCCATTTCCAAGCCTGGATAAACAAACTCCCTCTAGTACAAAGGGTGAAGAACATGAAGACCAAAATGATATTTCACTGTTAGCTACAATACCTGCTCCTTGCAGATAGTAGTCAGGAGATGTTAATTCACGTCTCAGCCACACATTTCAGTCCAGCAATTTGTCTGTCCTGCTGTGCAGTAAACAAACCCAGACTCTGCAGGGGTGGGCAGCTGCAGGCAAACCCAGACAGCTGTGAGCATGCAGTGAGGCTCTGGGTGGTTCTCCTGGGTGAAGCCTCTGGATTTCTGCAGAATTTATCCTGTGAGTTAGATATACAATGGGAGGCCTCTGCATGTCAAATGGCTTTAAAAAGGAGTTTAAAACTCTGTTATTTCAATGCTTCTTTCATTGTTTTGTTGTCTTTCTTTATTATCCCCTCAAGCATGGAGCAGGACTCAGGGTCCAACAAAATGCATGTCAGATGAGTGGGCAGCAGAAAGTCAGGGAGAACCTGTCCTATGGACATTGATGAAGAGAAGTCCGGAGGGAGAGTCTTGGGAGTAACTTGAAAATTTTCACTCCAAGTCCATAGATTTAAACAGAAAAATTTCCAGGTGGCAGGCAACCACTCCAGGGGCTAGGCATGCTGATGACTTACATCTCCAGATGCATCCTGCCCTGTTCTCAGCTCTTTCAGAGGCTGAAGGTGAGAGTACAGCAATTTAGTGAACCAGTGGCTGATATGCTGAGATTTCTCCATTACAAAACTTCACCATCCCCCTATTGGTCATTACTCTGCTCCTGGTGGCCTTTCAGACCATGTCTTTCCCTCTCTCTTCTAGGTGGAACAAAATCAAGGAGACCCTAAGAAACAAGGATCAGAAGCCTCTTTCCTGTGTGTTTGTCCTAGAGCAGGGCAGAGTGAACTCATAAGCACCTTTAAATTGCTCCAAGATGAGCACAGTGGCAGCTTGTTCTTTCCAAAGTTAGCTGTGCTGAGTTGCTCTTTTTTCTCCAACAGGAAAAAAGTGTTGCTCATTGTCAGTGTTGCTCATTGTTACTGGTACAAAAGCTCATCTCAGAGCTCTGGCAGCTTTTGCAACGTTATCACAATTTTTCATGTAACTGGTATTTGGTTGCATAAGGTAGAACTACAGTAGGAACAGTGAAGCTTTTAAAGCACAGAGTTGTCTGGTATATAGGCTCTTTTGACCACCTTTATGCAGTTTAGTCTTACTTAATGGAGTTTTTCTGGGTGCTCAAATATGAACATTTAATATTTAAAAAATAAAGGAAGGAACATTTCATTTAGAACTGAATGTGTGAGCTGGTACCCAAGCTGAGAAATAAATCATTGTATTATTGTTGTCATCCTCCATCCATTAGGCCCAGAAGATTTAGTGTGTAAGCTGTATTTTAAAAGTTAACAAATTTTCATATAGAAGTATAAAGTAAGATGTTTAAACAACTTTTACACAAAGAACTTTATAGAGGTATTATTCAAAGCATTATTGATGGAAAAATTATCATTGCCCCAGAAATAGCTCCTGGGAAAATATTTTCCCTACTCTGGAAGCACAAATATTGAATATCTTTTATCATAATCAATGGTGTTTTTCACCATTGTGGTGAGGAACAATCACCTTAAATTCTGAATGATCCAATTCTTGTGCCTGTTTCTCATATCAGTCTGGCATAATTACACTTGCAGAGTGAAGAAAACACAGCTTTATGAGGTTATTGTCTCCAAAGTAATTGCTGTTTACCCTGGGATATAAAATTTAAATCACATCCTTTCTGACATAGACAACATCACCCACAATAAGAAACTCTGCAGTCACAAGCGAATAAACAAATCTCGTGGTTAGTCAGAGGAACCAAGCCTCCAACTTCAGCTTTGTGTCTCTTCTTCATTTCCCAAAACCATTCTAAATACAGAAAAAGGTGTCAAGTTACCAGCATGCTGAAAATAGAAGCCCTCAAAGCTCCAAATCAAAAGGAACTCCAAACTCAATCAAGTGGCCTTGTGCCTTCCCTTCCAGCCCAGCCCAACTTGGCCTGGCCAAGCCCAAGACAGTCAGAGCTGGGTGTCCTAATGCTGCAGGTTCTGTGAATACACTGGGACAGTAGCATAAGTTATAAAAATAAAGCTGTGTACACTGAGGGGAGACAAGTTTTTTTTAAATAAAGTGCTTAATAGGACCAGTGGAGTGATGGAATTATAGCTGGCACAATTTCTTGCAAGTGTTTACTTTCACAAGCCAAGTGTTTTTGTTAAGACAAATTGTGTCAAGCAGCATGTTCAGCCCACATACTTGTCTGCTCCCTGAGGATACGCGGGCTGGCCTTGATATCCAAAGGAGGTCAGAAGAAAATTTCCATCCCTATACTGTCTTGCTGCTTTTAAGAATTGAAGAAGAGAAGAAGGGACCCCACAGGATTCCCACCCTGGTGGGGCCTGGTGGCTTTCACCAGGGCCAGCAAAGGTGCAGTGTGCAGACCTGAAGAGCCCTGGGGGAGCAGCCTGGGGTGTCTGGGTGGTGCAGCTGGAGCTGCTGTGCTCCCTGGAAGCACAACCTCCCTGGAAACTGAGGGACACCGAGAGCGAAATCAAAGACGGCCAGAGGGACTCGGAGCTTTCAACAGTAACGTGAGACTGCCAAGGACATAGCTGTGGATGACACACCTAGGGTTATTTTAGCAAATGAGTGTTTCCACTGCAATGTGGATGCACACAAAGATGCAGCAGCCTCAAGGAAAACAGCGTGACTCGATTATAGCAGTATGGGTAAGAGAGGAGTTATTGAACTGTATAGCTGCATGAGTCACAAGGTAAACTATCCCACGCTGCTTATGGAACAGCTTCAACTTCATAATCAATAAGAAATCTTCTTCCCATTTCCTGTTCTCATTCTAACATAATTTGTATGGTAATGGAGCACTGAGGCCTCAATCAGGACAGCGACCACACTGTACCGAGCGCTGAACGACCCAGGGATTGTTCCCATTCAGTGTTTGCAACTGCTCTTCCCTGAAAACCATTTTATGGGCATTGAAATGCTTCAATTAGGACACAGAACCTATCAAATATGACCCAAGTTGGGGGAAAACAGCCTAAATGTATTTTCATCAGAAGCACAGGAAGCAGTAGGCTTCTCTTAAAACTTGTCTCACAAAAAGTAGGCGTGAATCTCTTGTCTGTGTGATGAAGCTGTCCAACGCATTTTTGGGGATAATAAATTTGCATTCCTTGGTGCAAATCATAATATGTGCAATAACACAGGCACAGCTGAATTGAGGAATGGCTCAGACACTGAAGACACTGGCCCTTCCCAGTCTCTTCTCTTGTTTTGGAAATCAATTTAGAGACTGATTGATTTTCCTGGGCTACAGGCAGGTTGCAGGCAGAGTTTTCCCCACTGTTGTTTGTTTGGCTAGTTTTTAATTACATCTTTTTGCCTTTCTTTCCTCTTTCTTCAGCACCTCCAGGGCTGCCTGGGCAGAGGGAGAAATGCAGCATCCTGAGACATTTCTTACCAAGGAGGGGCCATGTCCTTGAATTTGGGTTGGATGCTTACATACAAAAGTTTTTCCTCTGTGTGTGGGTTGCTGTTTTTCTTTCTTTATGACAGCCAGACTGTTTTAATCTTTTCAACAGTAATGATGTGTACAAGGAGCAATTTCTTTTTTTGTCTACTAAAGCAGCTGGACCATAAATGCAAGGAGAGGATAAATGAAATGGCTTTTTGTATAGTTCTTGATAAAGTTTTATGGTAATAACACTCAGATTGCTATGTTTGCCAAAGAACATACATATATATATATTTATATGGGGGAAAACCACAAGCAGGGCGGGAAAGATGGCTAAGGAGAGTGATGAATTTAAAATGGCTGGCTTAGTGTGAGAGGGTGGGAATAGGTAGGACAGAAATTGCAGGCTTGACTGAATTCTTCCCTGGATACCTGACATGAGAAGCAGTGTTGGCTACAACTCAGCTGATGGGACCATTTCACAGTCTGACTGCAAGCCAAAAAAACCTGTTGTGTTTCTGAGCTCCGCTTGGTTTGTTGCCACAGACAGAGAAGACAGCAGCCAGCAAACAGCCAGCAATGCTGACCTCCCTCTGCAGCTGTTCTGTGCCTGCATCAGCAGATGGGGGCTTTTGGTGTAAATTCAGAGAGCTACTGGAATGATGGAATGATATTTTCTCTGTTTTGTCATACAAGCATATTTGGAGGCATATGGGGGACATGATCTGGTTATTCCTTTGTCTGTGATATGTTAATTTATGCAACACCTGCTGAAGTGAAGGGAAAGATTAATTTTGCTTAAGTCTAAATGCCTGCCAGGTATTCCCTCTGGATTCTTTTCATGCTTGCTGGACAGAATTTCGCATTTTTAGTGAGCAGATAGTCTTGATCTCCTTAAAAGTCCCCTTGAGTTTGAATGAATTAGTCAGTGTCTTTTTCTCTCCCTTGACCTCTCAGGGTGGTTAGATAAAGAGCCCAGACATAAGTGTCTATGCTGTAAACAGCTTAAATGAGATCCCACAAGAGATGTCTGGACCTGGCAGAACCACGGTGAATCCATAAGCATCACTCCTGCAGTTAGCGGTAGCCTTGTCTCTCCAGGTGAAAGAGGATTTTCAGGAAGACTTTTCTGGATCATGGCAAGAATACCTACCCCAAAAAAGTGGGAGTTTAATGGGCAATGCTTTCTAATTACTAGAGTAATGTTAATAATACCAACACTAATGCTAATAATATTGTGCCTTGGCTTGCTATCTTCTCAGTTTGTTTTTTTTCCCTGCAACAAGTCATTGCTGAGATCTTCTGTCACTATAAAGTCAGAATGTCAACATTTTGTTTACAGAATTGAAGACACATTTTAAGGAGAAAAACAAACCCAGTAACAGTCAGAATGTAGTTAAATCTCCTGATTCAGCTTGGTTTTATATCTTTTGTGGAAGGCAAACATGGAGAGAGCATCTGTGCTGGACTCACGTACAACTTTGTGCAAAAAATATTATTTCTCCAGGTTACCACCTAAAAGAGATATTATTCCAGTGTCTTCATTTCCATTTTTAAAGGGATGTTTCATTCCTTTTTGATTGCAAATGTATTTCAGAGACGTTTCAACTCTCTTTTCTGCCCTTCATATTTCCCTAATCACAAAGTCTCATGCTCTTTTCGGCAGCTGCCAGACACACAGGGCAGGAGTAATGAGATCTCTTCATGCTTGCTTCAGAATGAATCTCTTATGAATAAAGGAAGATGTCAGAATTCTAGGTTTTATATTTTGTTCTAAGTATCTTTTTCAGAAAGTAACAGTAATTCTGATTATATTATAATATAATGGTATCTGGAAACTCTGTATCACAAGAGGTTTTTTTCCATCACCAGCAGTTCCTCTTTGCAGATCAGAATGGCTTCATGTGGCCAGTGTGTGACCCTTTAGTGCAAGCTACTCTGGATTCATCACATCACACACAACAGGGCCAAGTCCTGTATTAGTTAATTTGCAAAAGAGCCCACATTCCATTTAGGCTTGAAAAAGTGCCTGACAAAATGAACTCCTATTATGTCCAGAATGTAATTCCATTCTGTTTCCATCTGCAAAGTTTCTTCCCCTTTCCCTGAGGTGAAGGGAAAGTTCTGCACAAGTGTAACAACCACTTTGTTTCTACTTCAGCATTTGGATTGCTGGGTTTTGTCCACCTCACAAATGGTGTCAATGGGGTCACCTGTGTTTGATCATTAGAGGGAATGCATGTCCTTATCTGCATCCCACACTTGACTAGGAGTGTAGGCCTCCTCATCAGGCTGGAAGTGATTAATTCAGCAGGAGCATCCTTTTCTTGATGTCAAGGAAAGAAAGGTCAGTGCCAGCAATTGCTGATTAAGTTTAGCAAAGTGAGGAAAGAAGATTAGCAGGATTGAGCTTTGTCACCTCTTGCTTTTTGGTTCAAGTCTTCAGTGAATGAAAAATCATCTGTGCCTGTTTAGAATTCATGTCTGTCAGAACATATTTCAAAGAGACAGTAACTTCTACATGGCTCAGGCTGAGATAAGTCTGGAAATTTCACCTCTCTTTACAGACAGTTCAGCAAAGACAAATGAACATTGATGAGACTGGAAGATTATTGGTTCAGAGGAAGCCAGTGAGAAACTTTTCCTGAAGTTTAACTGAAGTCAAGGATTCTTAAGGATGCTGTGGATTTTGACTGCCACTTCTCTGCTACCTTCCATGAATAGCATATGAAAGTGGTACAGAGAAAGCCTTCTTTAATGATAGCTAGGAGTCCAGGCTTCTTTTTATTTAATTTGATTTTGCCATTCCCAGGGAGATAAGCCCTGGTTATTTCATTCAGGAAATAACCACACATTTTTTGAGGAGTCTGAAAAGTGAGCTAGATCCCTTAAAGAAATAAAGCTTATAAAGGAGGAGGAGGGGAAAATATCAGCAATACTAAGCCTGCAAAAATCAAGCTCATTTCTCATGATAGTTGCATGAGAGTAAATTTTGGCACAATATTTTTAGGGCAAATATGATATACAGGAGGAGTGGGCATGGAAGCCAGCCTATCTAAGACAATCTGCCTGATACTCAAGGGATTTATTAGCAAATTGCACAGCATGAGAGAGCATTGCTGTCGTGTTACTGTATCTTACTTTTGATAGATATTGACTGATTGCAGGGGCAGTTCACTGCCCCCAAAGAACAGAGAAACTGGAAAAGAGAGGCAGCTTTCTGCTTTCCTTGAAAGAGCTCTCATTTTCTGTCTGTATGTTCTAGAAATGTGAACAACAAAAGAAAAAGAGAAAATTGAAAAGAGCAAGACAACATCTGAGTTCAAGTTCCATGTGTACCTTGTTAGTTATTTGTACAGTTTTACTTACAGCAATTGTAAAGTGCTGAGAACAAATCCCAGAGGATAAACTCCTTATGGAATTCTTAACCTGACATAGAAGAGCTGCAATATCTCACAAGCCATCCATGTCAGAGTGAATACTATGTATAAAATGTTAAATGGGAAATAGATATTTCAGTGACCTGTGACAGTCACATCTTCCAAGCAAGCCTGGAGCTCTGGTGACACCATGGTAGCTATTCTAATATAGCCAGCACATCTCTCATCCTAGAGGAGCTGCTGATGTGACTGCCTTCTCTTAGACAGAAAAAAGCAGTCATGTGTCTTAAGGCAGAGGCAGCAGTGGTGAAGGAAGGAAAGATACTGAGTGATACTCACATTCATGAAGTGCTGGTTCCCATAAAATCATCTGGAAAGTATGTGCCAGGACTGCTGTTAATGTTGTCATGATTTTAGCCTGGAGCATTTCCCTGTGCTCCTTGCAACCTGCAAACAGAGCAAAGGTGGGAGCACCTGGCTAGTTCTGCTGACAGTCAAAGCCTGTTTGACCAGCTCTAGACACAAGTGATGTGACCCAAGCAGCAATAACAGAACAACCTCTGAGAAGTTTGGAAACCAGACTCAGATAAAAGCTTCTGGGAGCTAATATCCTGGAGAAATACTTCCTTTTGTTTTAGCAATTTCTTTACTCTTTACCCCTGTCTAGGACTGTACTGTTGTACTTTACATCAGTTTGTCTTCCCTGTATGAATTATAATTCAGTTGCTCACAAACACATAACTCAGATAACCAGGTAGAATGAGTCACTTTTCACCACTGGCCATGTCCAAATGCCTGATTCCATCTGCCATGAAACAACGGCTGTGAACAGGAGAGCTCATGAATATTTCCATAAGGCCTTAAAGGATTTTTTTTCTCTTGGCAGCACAAAAAAAGAAGAACTTCATACTGCGTTGTAGAAATCTCTGAGTTTGGAAGCTCACAAAGTCACAGGGACATGCAGATTACAGAAACAGTGAGACAAATTCACAGAAGAATGCTCCCATCAGTCTTCCCCCATTCCTTCTCTCTGCTCTCTACCTTGGCAGGAACACTGAGCTTCACTCTGAGAAGTCAAAAAAACTTCCTTTCAGAGAACAACAGAAAAAGAGCAAACAATTCTTGTCCTGAATGACTCTCTACACTCAGCTGTCTGTGAAAGGTCATGCAGCCCTTCACAAGACTGCAATTACCTTGGAATTCCTGCTTTGAAATAGACACAGCATATTTAAAGCTAAACCCAAACTTTGGAGCAGTATCTTTGAAAGTCAGTAAATTAACAGTGTAACTCTGTGCTTCCTGTACTGAAGTTTCATAATTCTTTGAGTCCATTTTTCCAAATGACTGATTTATCTGCTTTGAACTGAGAATATGTACAAGATGTGGCAGGGTGGTGGTCTGATGGGAATGCAGATCTCTCACAGAGCTAACCAGACTATTTGTATTTGCCTGTCTCCATGACTCATGCGCTGATTTTAAGTCATTCTCCTCTGAGGGCCAGAGGCTTCCAGCTCCTGTGTTTTACTGCACATGGAATTTCACTTGCACCCTCTGGAAAGCTTTCTTACCTAGATAGCTCTGTTGCCAAAGGTCCCATTTTGAGATTCCACATTGTTTCCAAGGATATATTTCATATTTAAGTTCAGTGTTTGCTAAATCAGCTTGTAAAATGAGGTTTAAAGAGAGAAAGCCTATCCACTCCATCATGATTTTTTTTTGTTGATTCCACTCCTCTACCTGTGCCCCTAGAGACGCTGTCTCAGCACTGCTATCAAGATAATTCCCTGCTTTCTTTGGCAGGTCAGATAGTCTCTGCAATGTGTGCAGTTACCAGCATGGAAAAGTGAAAGGGAAGCAGAGCAGAGACTTCAGACATCAACCATTTCCTCGTTTTTCTAGTCTAGAAATGTCTGGTTTCAGAGGCTGTTTCTTCTGTAAGGCAGCAAAAGAAGCCAGCACAGAAGGTTGTGGTTGGTTCACCCACAGCAGCAGGAAATACCTGAATATCCTTTCTCTGAAAACCTGATAGCATTCTTTCACAACAACCCCAAAACCAATGCTGAGGTTTGTTTTTTCTCTGAAGTGTTCCTGTTCTTGAAAACAGGCCCACCAGGACTGGGACCGGGACCTGCGGTTTCCATAACCCTTAGGTGACCACTCCTGGAACTTGCTCCTAGTTCCACAAATTCCTCACACTCATGATTTTCCCCACTATGACAAAGCCAGTTCTGAATAAAAGTATAGAAATAGATAAGTTTTATTTACCTGGGAGATGGTCAGAATAGAGGTCATTTTTACTAACTTTCAGCTCTCCAAAATCAACGTGGTCTAGTGTCAGTCCTAAGAAAACATTTCCATTGGTAATTCTATATACCTATGGATGTTTTTGCTTTGCTTTTCTAATCCTTTCCTGCAGTGGTAAAAAGCATTTGATCTGCTACTCATTTTAGGAGTTTGGTACATATGCAAAGAGAATAGGATGTAAATCAGCACAGGATGCTGTTCTCCCAGATGAATAGCCCTATGTAAATGTAAGGAATCAATAAAATATTTCCTAATCTACTTTATTTATGTGGTAAAACATCTTGGACCCCACAATTTTTTTTTAAAGACTAAGGAAACCCACCACTTTTAAGATGGATTTTCATTTGATTCCACTTATTTCACAAATAAGTTCAATTTAAAAGAATCTCATGAAGAAGTTTCTAGTTTGAGACGATCCAGCTGTAGACTCTTTGTCATGCAAAGTTTTAGGTAACATTAAAACATAATTTTCCATTACTGCTACACTTATACCTAGTTTGACTTCCCGTACAAGCTTTAAAACAAGTGCCAAGCAATTTATTGGGATGACTCAAACAATATAGATGAACCTTAAGTAAGATGTTCTTTATCAGTTGCTAACAGCATCTATCCATTTTCATCTCAGAAATTATGTAGGTAAAACATTTCACATGCTTAAGAAGCTTTTAGTAGGCCTATCCAGCATGTGTAAGGAATAAAAAAAACCACAGTAAATTTAAAACAGAAGAAAAAAATGTCCTATGAAAACATCCTATGAAAAAAGGAGGTTTTATTCCTTTTCAGTGGTTTTACATTCCACAGACTATGGAGGTTTTTAAACAGGAAAGGAAAAGATTTTCTTGGACTTTCTGGGAACACCCTGAAAGTGAATTCAGAACATAACTTAAATCTCTGAACACTTCAGTGTTTCCAGCCAGATAAATAAGCGTTGCAGCAGGATGTAACACCTGCAGATGTATTCTCCCAAGTCTGTGGCTGTCTTCCACCAAACAAACATTGTGAAATTGCTTCTACAGGTGTCCCACAGAATTCCTGCCATCCCAGGTCCCTTTCCTGTGGAAAACACTCCACACCACAGCCCAGGCTCAGACCATTGCTGTGGGCAGGATTACAAAGGTATTTTCAGGGTAAACTATTGTCAGCCAGTACAACCAGCAAGGCAGAAGGAATATTCACCTCCCCACTGTCCCACTCGTGATCTGAGCACATAACAAGGCTCCAGACATCCAGGAGAGCACCAAGGACCCTGATCATTCATAGCCTGGGTGACGAGCAGAAGCCTTCTCCTTGGGATGGTGAGCAATCACAGAAAATTAGGTTTCCGAGGGACCTCAGTCTAATAATCAGTTTATTCATCTGCCGTAAGGCAAGATCTACTGGACTGTCCCAAAAATGACAGCTACTTATCTAACTCCAGTGTATAATTAAAAGCTATCAGTAGCAGGCACACCACAACAACCAGACAATTTATTCCTATGTTTTGCTGTACTTTTAGCTGCAATTATTACCAATACATTTTTCCAGAAGTTTTATCACCACCTTTCTCAGTGCAAACTTAAATTTCAACAGTGTTGTTAAGAAATCCCACTCAATGTCAGAAAAACATAATTTAATTTCCCTTTTATCACTACTGGAAAATTTTAACTCTATTTCAGCAGGCCATGGAGATACCAGAAGGTTCTGATGGATTCCTCAATGGTCCTTTTTTTAATTGTTTGGAAAGAGATTTTCCTTAAAAAATTACCAGAAGAATTAGGCTGCCACTTGTCTTGGTTTGGAAAGACAGGTATCTGTCAGGGAAAACTGGAGTTTCGCTTGGAACAGAGAATGTAAACCCCCCTTGCTCCTAATTATTATAATTTTGCAATTAGGAGCTTTCAGGCAAAAATATGGGAATAGGAAAAACAGTTCTTTACTAGGAATATTAAAAATGCAAATGCAGAATACAAAAAAGAGAAAAAAAAAACAAAACAAGCAAGGAAACAAACAAAAGTCCTAGAAAACCCTGACGAAGTCAGGAATACAACCTAACACCCTGTTGGCCAGGGTGTTGGAAGCAGTCCAAATAAGTCCTCCTGGAGTGACAGATGTGGTTCTGTTGGGGTAGAGATGATCCTGTAGATATGTTCAAATGTTCAGTGGTGGTGAGATGAGTCCAGTCTTCCTCTGGGAATCCAGTGGAAAAACAGGATGCCTGGGGTCCCTGTGTCCCCATTTTTATCTGGGTAGGAATGGTTCGCTCCTCCCCACTGGGTGGTGCATCTCACAATGGGATGGTGTAATGTGTCATGGCACTGGTGAGCCTTAATGGCCCATTAACAGAAGATATCCCCCGGAGTGTGGACAAAGTTGATGAAAGAGATAAAAAACACTGCCCCACCTGGTTTAACAGCTGGTGCATTATCAGAAGGCATCCACCCTCCTCCCCCCTGGAGTTACAAGAGATAAAGAAAAAAAGAAACTATCTCCCAACTGCTTCCTACAGATAAAATAGAATACACTTTTTTTTTTTTTTTTTTTTTTTGGTTACATAACCCAAGACACCACTCTAAGTTAATAGTCTTGGTTATTTACTGATAAATGTAGGGGATTAATAAGAACAATACTGGAGAATTAAGTCCTTGTTGTTTCCTGTTTTTTGGATATTTTCCACCTGGAGTCCAAAGGGTAGCCACCCTTACTGGGTAGGATGTAGTTGTTCAATAGTACAAAAATTTTACCTAAATAGTAGAACTGTTGAGAAAATTAAGGTGGTGTTTGGGTTAACCATGAAGGTGTTTTTAGTGCAGTCTCTGACATTATTATGCTTTATGAGAACCATTAAAATTAATGAATGCCTTAGAGTAATAATCTTGGTTTATATCTGCTTTTATATCATATATATATTCCATAATTCATTAATTTCTCCCTATAACAAACCTATAATATTTGACTTTATAACTGTAAACCCCTATAAAATGTGGCTTTATAAAAGGAGACAGAAGACAATAAACAACACAAAACAGACAATTCCAGGGGGCAGGGTGATCCCACCCTGTGACTGGTGTTTTGCAGAGGCAATAGATGAAGCAATGCCTTCCTGCAGGCTGTAATTCAAAAAGAGGTGCCAAAGCATGTCTGAGAACAGTGCACTTTGTTTCCCTTCAAACATTCCTTTGCAATTAAATACATTATTATTTCAAGCATCCACCTCTTGCATTGGGAAAATTTTTGATTCCCACCACAGAGATAAGGAGGAACATAAAGAAGACCTGGGAAACCAAGCAAAAATGTTACCTGTTGGGATCTTCTATGGCCAATAAAGTAATTAACAGCACAGCTGTTTGCAACCAGTTGGAACTAGTTTTCATTGACCCCTGCAATCAGAAGTGAAGACAAGGAAGTCAGGAAAGGGAGAGAAACTAGAAGTTTTCAGCTGTCAGAGGAAAATAAATTGGCTGGCTCTACCCCTTTCTACTAAGCTGTCGAGTAGGCACATCTTATATTTCCCAGCCAGCCATGCAGGCTGCAGGAAAAGAATGGTTTGGGGACTTTCCATTTTCCCTCATCAAAATCCTAATCTTCTGAATAACATGTTTGCTGCAGAAGCCACGAGAAGGGAACAGAGAAAACAGCTGGTGAGAGACCGAGGCTGCTGGAAACCACCTGCTTGAAAACGTGCATGCACACACTTCCTCATTTTTTATTCATGTGAAAAAAAAACCCTCACTCGTTGCCACTGGAACTTTAAGCTGACATCCTGTGATTAGTCTCCTGGGCTAAAAGGGTAAGGGAGTCAACATGTTGTTTAACACCAAGCATGGTGCTTCAGTCTTGTATTCTGAGCAGGAAAGCTTGGTTGAAACAGTAAAACAGTATTTTAGAGATATAATCTGAATTAAAGCAATCAAGTGATGGCAACCAGTGAAAACCACAATTCTTTACAGATGCCTGGTAAGAATTTTGCTTGAGCTACAATCAAGCCATACACCAAGGGGGTGTTTGCCATGTGTGTGCTGCCTTCCAGGAGCTGCCTTTCTCTGGAAGGCAAAGAACTGATCTCTGGAATCATAGAATTAATGGAAAAGGACTTATTTAATGGTGTGAGAAACACAGGTACAAAGCAGCATCTTGTTCATCTAAGTAAACACTTATCATTTTCAGTATGAAAGCAAAGCTTTCCATGGAGCAGCAAAAGTTGAGTGGGTTGGGAGAGATCAAAGGTGAGAGTAACAACCAGTTGTAACAGCAGGGATTGTGAGGCAGTCTGTACTTTTTCCTAGGAGTTAGGAACTGAAACTAGCATTTCCATCAGTGCATCATGGAATGAGCCATAGATTCATTTGTAAAATTGTCGGAGCATTTGAATTTGACCATCTTTGGCTTCAACTGAAGCAGATTTGAAGAGGAGGAAAACTCTAACAGACTAACATCTAAAGATGTTCAGTCTGCTGGATGAGTTATTTCCACTTTGAGGTTCATAATAAGTTTTTT
Source organism: Cisticola juncidis (assembly GCA_013400215.1). NCBI lineage: Eukaryota > Metazoa > Chordata > Aves > Passeriformes > Cisticolidae > Cisticola > Cisticola juncidis. The sequence continues at coordinate 2,217,578 of VXBR01000476.1, read as the reverse complement.
GCTTTGCTACCCTTTACACCAATCCTGCTAAATATTAAAAATACCTGACAGAGTAAAAACCGAGTCCTTTCCACTGTGGACTTTGGCATATGACAATTCCCTCTAGACACAGCTATGAGATGTGGAATTTCGGAGCTCAGCACATGCCTAGGGAGAGGCAGAGGAATCTGTCTGTCCTCAGTGGTGACCAAAAGGAGATGAAAAAAGAGAGGATGCTGACTGGGGCTTGAAGTGTGGATTTTTTTCTGCCCTCCAGAAATAAAAGCCCAAAATATTTGTTAATTTATTCTATTACTATTCTAGTAAAGGTGTGAAGAAAGATGATAAAAATGTAAACTGGTAAATAATTCAGAATTCTAGTCTAAGAGATAGAATTTATATTGTTTTAACAGAAAAAAAAAGGGATAAAACTGTCATAATATAATCTGATTCCTACCATCTCTCTCTTCTGTAACAGTTTTTGTTGAGGCTGAAACAAGCACGTCCTTACATAAACCTCTGTGCTAATGATTTTAGTATTTCTGGTTTGCAGGGTATCCACTCTCATTAACAGACAAATCATTCCAATGACCAATCATTCCCTCAGTTAGAGTGCTTTTCTCATCAAATTCTGGTTTCCACTCTGAAATCTTAATCTATGGTGTGGCAGTTTGGCAATATTTGGAGATATTTGCAATACTGTCACAATGATGTTGGCTGATACTCATTATGTTCCTGACTGGAAGAAATCTGAGAGAGAAACGAGTGAGTAAGCAGTTTGTGTAAGTCAGCATGAGGCAAAGCTCAAAGAAGTTCCAGGAAAAAAAAAAAAAAGTAAAATGCTGATGATCAGCTAACAAATCAAAGTGACATTCCAGTTTAGCTTTATCAGAACAAAATAACTGATGCTGAGAGGCTGCCTGTAACTCTGGCTATCCACCATCAATCTAGGAAGAAAGATGCCTACCAGCCTCGAGAACAGCAGCTCAAAGCCAAAGGGTACAAGTCTCCTTGCCCTGAAGTTGGCTGTCCAGGGAATATGCCCTGCCTTCCTTGGAATGCTGAATATCTGGATAGCACTCACTCACAACACCTGTCCTAGGCTAGAGGGAGTAATGAAATAGTTCCTGTTCTGCTTTCAGAAATGGGTAAAACAAAAGAGCATCTGTCTGTTAAAGTACAAGAAAAGGGCTTTGAGTTACAGTTAAAAGGCTGAAAGGCAACAGAAGTTGGTACATGTTCATCACTTGTCATGTAGCCTTGTTGTAAATCTACATAAACATTTAGGGTCTGAATTTCAGAAGAGTTTTAATAAATAAATAAATTATTAAGTAGGTAATCTAATGGTCATATTGTGAACTGTCTTATAACTATTCCATAAAGGGAAATCTTAATTAAAAAACTCAGGCCATTATATCAAACTTCTGTCTATATTGTGTTAGATTTTGCAGTTCACCAAAACAACAACAAAACAAACAAACAAAAACAACAACAAAAAAAACACCCTCCTACAACATGGTGAGAGGCTGGAAATGGATAATCTTTAAGATACCTTCCAACCTACACCATCCTGTGAGTCTATGATGATTCTATGAAAAACAACAGTTGAAAACACAATCAAAGTGTATACCAGGACACAGAACATTAGAGGACAAAATAAAGCCTCAACTCATTGTTATAGGATATGTGAAAAAAAAAAAAAAAGAAAAAAGACAGAGTGCCCTGACTCGAGTCCGTCAGGGGTGGGACAAAACAAACAACACCCCAGAGTGACTAAGGATTTAATGTTTGTGACAGGACATATTGTTCAGCTACAAAAGAACTTCAGAGATTTTCAGAAGCATCTAATGGCCCTAAAAGTATCCATGAATTTCCTACAATGGAGACATTCTTCACCAGGAAGAACTGTCTCAGCTTAATAAATCAGTACTGGATGACCTGAAGCAAATTGAGAAACTGAACCAGTGAAAAACTAAACAGATCAGATGATATTTATTTATTCAGGAGCTTAAAGCACTTCAGCTGTGGAGCTGCCATGACCTGTGATCTACAGTTTAGCACTGACAAAGTGCTAGAAGAATGAAAGGTGGCAGTATGGCACCAACCTTAAACCAGGGCTCCCTGCCACTGGTGGAAATCACAGAAGAAATTTCCCACCGAAGAAAAGAACGAATAGTAAATATTATCTGTATGATCTATGTATCCCCATTCATTTTGTGCAGGGAAGACATCCATGTCATCCATCACATGGACAATCAGTGCTCAAGTGATGAGTTTGCCATCTTCCAACAGAGGTGGCAACAGTGCTCCTTATTGAAAGCTCTTCAGCCCTCTCAGTTTGAAAGGAAGGATTCCCTCAAGGACTGATTTAAGAATTAGGAAAGAGAACACTGAACTAAACACAGTGGAAGGCAGTAATCATGATGCTCCCAGGTTCAGTGCTGGGATATTTATTCTTTAACATATCAATAAATTACATGAAACAGGCTAAAAAGCCACATAATGCAGTTTTCAGATGAAACAATGATTTCTGGATACTGAGATCATGTGTGGCCTTCAGCTCTGGCTACTGTGAGCTGCTGCAGAAGGATTGCATCACGTTGACTGACCAAGCAATAAAATGGACAATAAAACTCAAGAACAATGACTGTAAAAGTAACACACATGTGCAAAAACTAAAGGAACCCCCCACAGCCCCCATACAGACTTTTTCATAAATTGAAAATGAGGTATTTTCATTCAGGACAGAGCTCTTCCACCCACAGTACATGGTGCTCTGGGAAGACCAGCTGGATTTTCCAGTAGGTGTCAAACAGGCAAAAATAGAATGTTTAGCCAAGTAAATATCTCATTACTGACAAAACTTGGAAGCCTTACTCCATCCTAGTCCCTCTTTCTTAGCTCTTTCCTTCATTCCTGTCCAGCCCTCCCTGCTCCTTCCTCCCACATCCACTGATCCCGAGTGCGTGACCCCTCCTGGCGCCGGGACCTGACGGATCAGGAGGCAAGCCAGCTCCACTCACCACAGACAAAAGCACTCCTTTTTGTTATTATTTAAGTGACCTTTCTGCCACTGCAGTAAATTGGCTTACTGTGTGTCTGGAGGAGCACCAGCAGTGCACAGGCAATCTGGGGTTTACGGAGCCAGGAGCTGGGGGTGCAGAAGCTGAAAAGCAGGGCAGGACCTTTCCCTCTTGGCAGCAGCCAGCTTTTATCTTGGCTTAAGCTGTATTATGAAATCATAAGCTGGTGCTCATTTCTAAGCATCTGCTCCTGGCCCTGGACAGCAAATTACCTGAATTAATCTTTATTTTAATCCTGCACTGAAATAATTACACTCAATGAATCAGTCTTGGAAAGCAATATGGATAGTTACCTTCTAACAGTGTAGATAATTCTGTGAACAATGTCCCAGAAATTCAATAGCCTTCTCCCATTAAGTCATCATTAAGTTCTCCCAGCACTTCTCCCTGTTTAACAAATCATGGGGAAATTTAACCACAGAAGGCTATTATAAACTTTATAAATGTGCACAGGTATTTTTGACTCTCACAATTTGTTCCTTGCTTTAAGGTGGAATACATCCATCTTTATTGGATTTTTTTCTTTTTCTGAGCACAGATATAAACATGTTGCTATATTCCCAGTGGAAATGTTACAGCTGAACTCATACAGACATTTTGGAAATGATTTCACCATTATTGTGAAGTCCCATGTGTTGCAAAACTTGTCAAAAAATGAAATGCTTTAGGGATTAATTACAGGCTCTGAGTCATACTTTTATAAAGCTACCACAAAATGGCATCCAAGGAGCACTCAGAGATGAAACCATTTTAAGTTTTGAAATCTTACAGCCTGAGATGACTTTACCTGGAGACAGCCTTTATGGCTCTGCCCTGATGTACCAAATCCAAATTTGGAAATCTGGGGGCCAATCAGTCAAAAAGATCCTCAATTTGAGACGAAGATAAGGTCAGCAAAAGAATATGTCATTCACAGACATTACCTGCTCTTTCTTCAGGACATGCAAATGCAGAAAATACCTGCATAAACCTGAATGCTTAAACTGAAGAAAGCCCAAGAAATAGAGTCTCTGTTCATTTTTCCAAGAATAATGCATCTTACACTGCTGTTACTGTGACAGACAGTGAAACTCAGGGGGTCCATGCACAAGGTTACAGAAGCTCAAGAAATGTCAGCATATCCAACACCAAGACTTTTGAGTGCTCATTCCCTAAGTAAAAATGAAGCATTCAGCAGGTGTGCCAGCTCATTAGCTGCTAAAGACACATTTTAAAGACAGTCAAGTTTGCCCCACAATAAAAATATGAGCTTTGGTATCTTTGTGCTTGTGTGGGATTTTTTTTTTGTACCCTTTTATTTTGCTCTGGAATTGCTATAACCATACTGAACAAAGCACCTAGAAATTTTATGTGTATTCTTGCTGGTGTAGCCTGGCACAGAACTGGTCCAAACCATTTTAAATTGAGCCACACCTCTCCTCCAGCAGCAGGTCTGTATCCAGGTTAAGTGCAAATATAGCCAGGCTTCTATACAGTGCTTGATTTTTGTGTGAACAGGAGGCCACTGCAGCCAGGATATCAGCCTGTCCTAGAAGGGAAGATGCTGGAATTTAAATTAGCATTACAGTCCACTGTGGTAACCCTCAGGAAAGTAGCCACAGGCAGCTAACAGATTGGTTAAACATGCTTCACCTTCCTGGCCTAAGTGGAACTAAGGGAGTGCATTAATATAAACATTTGCATTCAATATATTACCTCATCCTGGAAAAATGGTCATGAATAAATACAAACCCAAGCACAAATTTTATTCATCTAGTTTATAGTGAGAAAAACACACGATCCTGTATTCTGCTTTTCAAAACTCCTCAGCCTGCAGGAGCCCAGGCAGCCAGCGTGTGAGGCCATGACAAATTTCTGCTACAAAACATGAGAGAGGGAGGGAGCTCAGGAACAGCACCTGGTGCACATCCTAGAGCTGAGATGGGGCAGCTCTGCTCTGGCTCCCACCTTCCCTCTGACCTTGGATAAAATGCTGCCTCTCTCCAGCTTCTGTATTCTCTCCTGATTTCTGTTTCCCTTCCCATATGTCAGGCATGTGATCCAAGGTGCAGGAGTTTGGCTGAAGGATTCCCCTGAAAGTCCATTTGGGAATTGAACTATATGTCACTAAAAACTAAATTCTAGGTCTGAGATTCACAACCAGACACTACCTAGGGTAAAACCAGCTTTAAAAAGTCTTGTCAAAGAAAACAGTTTTCCTAGCCATGTAGGAAAGCCACTGCTTAAGAGAGGCAACAGTTTGAAATCTCACTTTGCAGTTAATTCTCAATTTAACAAGGCTTCACAAATTCAAAGTTTAAAAAAGGGCATCTTTGTAATCTGGTAGTTGAGCATATGGGTTCTGGGGAAAGAAAAGCTATTTTGCATTTCTGTTAAAGCTGACAGTTATGAAATGTGTTTCTAAACAGAGTAGAAGCTGTTGGTCTGCTGGTAGGTTGTGTGGGGAGCAGGGGGAATATCCAGAAGTGAGTAGGAGGGTTCAGCCTGGCTTCAGCACTGAGATAATCACAACTGATGTGAAGCAGGAGTGATCAAAGGCCAACACCAGACAAGAGCTGGAGAGAAAATGTTGCCCATTGATATAAAAAATGTTTCTTCTTCACTCCCAACATCTTAAGGGCCATACAACAATAACTTTTTTTAATGGCTAATGGAAGGCTGGGGTGAAAGAATGATCCTCTCTGTGGTTTTTGACAGTAGCACTGTTGTAGCTTTGGTGGCCAGAGAAAGTGAAGCTTGGAGCAGAGCTGACATCATTCATCAGAGCAGATATAAAACATTTTCAAAGCACTGAGTCACCTGCAGAGTCTCAGAACCTGACAGCATATCCGGTTTTTCCAAACATATCAGCAAGGCTAGTAAAAAATGTTGTCTCTCCCTAGAAATCCTGCTTTTCTGAAAATATTGTTCTATACTTTTCTGCTACAACAAGTTACAACACAATTAAGTTGTGCAGAAAATGAGGTCTGGGGAAGTTCTTGTACCAAGACTGAATAGAAAAGGGAAAGAGAATAACTGCAGATGGACACATCAACTTTCCACTTCATAGCAATGTTTAAGGGACACATCTTTTAGAGTGTTGATCCCTCATCTATTACTGGATTCAGAGGATGTGACACAAGTTAGACAGAAAGAATAGTTATGCTTAGTATAAAGCAGACATGAATTTCAGAGGGAAATGCATTCGGAAACAAAATGAGAGGCCCCAGTCAGTGCTAAGTGAAGTAACTGCACCTTTTTGGGTGTCAGTGGAGTTATTGCAGTCTGTCATACAAACATGATTCTTCTTCAGACACTGCCTCACAAAACTGATTCAGGGATACAGTGATTAATACTAGCAGCAGTCATTTATGTTCTCCTGGAACAGCAGCCATACCACATTTACCATGGTGGCTGAATGATTCCCCACTGGGGCAGGGAGCCTAATGACTGAGATCAGGAAATAAACCTGGGACAGTAGAAAGCCAACAAGGTCAGCAAAAAATCTGAAGGAAAATAAAAAGTAAAAAAGTAAGTAATTAGTAAAACCAATCCAAATCAATTTCCCTGTTTTGTTACCTGCTGATCCCACTTCTTTCCAACCAATGCAGGAGGCCACACGCCAAGCCAGTGTAGGTGTGTTGTACTCAGAGTATATTTATTCCCTTAATCACTGCCCTTTCTCACTGTTTGAATGCATGCTATGAAGCTGGGTCTGACAAAGCTCTGAAAAACACTTCCCTAGACAAGCACAATGTGACAAGAAACCAAACTCAGTTCTCCTTTATGACCGATTTTCCTCTAACCTTTGTTGTCTTTGAAGGAAATATCAGAGTAGCAAAAGTCACTTGCAATGTCAAGCAAGTTCTGAAAGTCGACTCTAAAACCTGGCTTTCCAAAATAGTCCTAATCTCTGAAAATTGCTTTCAAAAACTGCAGTATAACAGCCAGCCATCCCTTCTCAGCTCTTGTCACAGTAACTCAGAGAGATGCACAGCCATGCTGACGTGTTGAAAGCCAGTCAGATTCCAGAGAAGGCCATCTGCAAGCAAAACTTACTCTGTTTTTGCTGTCTCAAGTAAAGCCTGCTTCTATTTTCTTAAGTGATTTTTGTGTGTGTGTGCCCATGTGTGGCTTGCAATAGCACTTGCTTGAAACAGGCACGGAAGAAAACAGGTCTCAAGAACAAGGCTGGAAAAATGCCCCTGAGTACACCCACCCCTCTAGCTCCAAAAGGCAAAATTCTTAACAGTGTGGTCATTGCCAGGAAAAGATCACATTTTAGGACTTGGTATTTTTTGTACCTTAAAATAGAGAGATTTATAAGCTTTTAAATCCTGATTTCATCCAGTTTCTGTTCCCCCTCTCCTGGCTGTGCCTTTTCTGCTGTTCTTATACCCACACCTCCTCCTCCTTTTAATTCCATTTCGTGACTATTTTCTCTGGATCTCTTGAACTATATCTTCTTCTAAAATATTCTGAAAATAATTTATTCTGAGAATAACTTATCTAAAATTTTGTGATCTATGCTTTAAATTAGTTATTCAGAACTAGAAGATCTCCAGATCTGTGGTTTAAAGACATGGGGATAGGTGGAAGAGTTGTCAAAAATGGCAAAACAATTCTAGTGTTCTGTGTCAGGGAAGGCTGCTCCAGAGAAGCAGGACTTGCCATCAGTTTAAGGCACAATTCACATTGTATTATTGGTAAGAAAAGGATCCACAACTGTCATAGCATGACTGCACTAATTTCAAAGCAAGCCAAAAGCTGAATCATTTTCATTTAGTCCCACAAAAAATGCATTTCAGAATCACCCTCACAGTGCACAACCCACATGTACCATGCTCCTTCCCTAAAAACAAACACAAGTGCTCTATTATTAGTAAAGGGCAGCAGCAGAGCTGGGAGAGGAGCACTGGCAGGGCTGGGGAAGGCAGTGCCTGTAGCTGAACTCGTTTGCTTGCTCTTCAGAGAGCCTGGCCAGGACTGCACAGCTTTTGGGACTAGCAGCCTGAAGGGACAGGCTCCACAAAGTTGCAACAACAAAGCTGTTCTGTGCTTATTTAAGCAAAACTCTTCCTCTGAGGCAGAGTCTGAGAGCTCCCCATGGGAAACCTATTTACATATTTGAGTGAAACCTCACTCAGTTACCGAACACTTCTCAGGACTGTGAATCTGTAGCTAATCTAAATCTGTGATCTTGCTGCGGTTTTTTAGCTTCTTCCCAGTTACAGGCAGAGAAAAAATACCAACTGATAAACCCTTTTAAAAGCGTCTCTTTTTTTTACTGCTGAAGGAGAAAGAGGAGCAAGATGAGCCTTAAATTTTCATCCATCTGGTGGTGAAGTTTGTGACTGTTTTTAGCTCTTGAACCACAGACCACAGGCTTTGAAGGCTTGCAGGCCCACACAACTCTCTCTTGAAAAATTAAAGGGGCAAAAAAAAAGCTCTTTCTTCTAGCTAACAAGGCTGTTGTTGGTCATGGAAGCAGAGCAAATCTAGAAGAGCAAAAATCTGGTTAGGATTTGAGGAATCAATTGAGATTCTTTTAATATCGAGTGGTATGGGATGGAAAGGCAGTGCAGCCTTTGAAACACTGAACTCAGCTGTTACAGGAAAGATCACTGGACATCTGTGCCACACATGCCTTATGCTGCACTGGGCTGGGGGACAGACACAAAAATGGCATTTACAGGAGAGGAGCTGCATGGGGTAAGAGAACAGCCGTGGGAGTTTATCAGCAGCAGTATCCTGCAGAAATGCACTTCTAGAAAAAACACAGGAGCAAGCTCTTCCCTCCACACCCTTTGGAGGAGCAAAGCTTTAACAAAATTCTCTTTTTCCCTTATGACTAAAACAGAAACCTGGAGAGCTGTGATTCAGATGCTGGCTCGGAGAGGTGGCTCACAGCTCTGAGAGCTGCAGCAGAGCTCTGGCCACAGCAAGAGCAGGCAAAACCCTGCACAGCACCTGAGACCACACTGGCTGCTGCTCTGTGCACACACGAGGCCCCCAGGGCAGAGCCCTGCTGTGGAAGCCTCCAGTGGCTCTGAGCTGCTGAGGGGGTTACACAGACACTCTGTAGGGCTGTGCAAACACCCCTGTGGGCCTTGCTGGAAGGGTTTTCCAGTGGAAGCAGATTTCCTCTTCTACTTCAGAGCACAGATGGAGGACAAGGAGCCCTACACGAAGCCATTGGCATTCAGAGCTGGCCCTGCTGGAGCTGCTCTGGAGGCAGAGGGGAAGGTCACACAGCTGTCACCTTGCTGATGACTTGTGTTCCACAGGGATGCCGCTGTTGATGAGTTACTCAGTACCACTGTCCAACCCCCTAGGCTGGATCTCCCTGGTCTGGGGCTGTTTCTCTCTCCAGAACTGTGCAGCCCCTGGGACCAGGGCTGGGAAGCTGAGGGAATGCTCAGATTACTGTGAGGCAAGGGGGGGAGAGCAGGTAGAATTGTAAATAGGCACAGAGAGGAGGCACAAAGACCTGAGCAGGTAGCTGTTGTTTCCAGCTACTAGCATGGTCAAGCTATTCTGTTCAAGGCCAAAATTACAGCTAAGGCAAGGAATCCTGTCCCAGGGAATCCATTATTACTGGAGAAAAGAGAAATTGGCACCAGCCACCTGCAGGCACTTGTGTGAGGGAAGCAAGGGCTGGCTGATGACAGACTTCACCTGGTGACCTGGCTGGAGAGAGGGACTGAGATTGCCAGGGACAGGGTGGAGCAGGCTTGAAAAAAAAAAAATTGAGAAAGGAATGAAGGAGGCAAAGAGACCAAAAGGGAGGGGTGGGAGAAGGAGCAAAACCACTGTAAAATCCAAAGTGTCTGTTCATCAGAACAAGGGTACATTGCCTTCCGTCTGTATATACCCAGCTCTTATTTGAGACATACAGCAAGATAAGGCCCAGCCCTGTCCTTGGCAAATCACTTTATTTTGCTCTGTGTTGTCTGCATCTGGAGATGTCTGCTGGCTGCTCTTTAACCATGGGTGTTGTTTCCTGACCATGCCTGGCAGCAGCTGTGGTCCCTGTGTCCCAGATGAGCCCCAGGAGCTGCTGTAACACATCAGTGCATGTGCTGCACTGAGAGCTCTGGTGCCCTTTAGCTGCAGCAGCATCCAGCGGGATCTTGCTGAGGCTGAGCATCCTCTGAAGCTGTCAGTACCAAAGCAGAGAAGAAAACATGTTTAGGAATAGGTAAACTTTCATCTTCATGAGTTCTTAGCAAGGAAGGGAAGAAGAAGAATGGACAAGCAGATAAACAGCAACTGAAGTAAACAAGGTACTATCATCTACTGAGGACAGGCAGATCTAGGCCCAGGAAACTGGAGTAAAAAAATCAACTTTTTGATTCTCCCAGAGCAGACCTCTGAGATAGGTGCCCATACTTCTTACACATGGTTTGGTGAGCTCAATACCTCTCTGCAATTCTTTTCTTTAGGGCACTGTAATAGGGTCAGCATCGTTATTCCCAGTTTGAAGATGAGGAACCTGAGGCAGAAAGAGGTGAGTGAGCCAAATATGCAGGCTGATCCAGCTACAAGCTTGCTCAAACTCCTTTTATTATCTCTTGCAAAGAAAAGAGAGCATCATGCCATCCAGGAGTACCCACAACCCAAATGTATTTACTTGGTTCATCAGCAACAAACACTGCACTGTCATCAGTTACTGCTCATCTTTTTGGAAAATTATGGTTTGAAGGGATGGGTAAAATGTTTTCCAAAATCAACAGAGTGCACTCAGAAAGGAAAAAAGAAAATAAGATCTGCTACATAAAAATTTCACATCAGAGACAGAGCTAATGTTTCCATATGAGCTGAGACGGGGCAGAGCACAACCCTGAGGAGGGTGGAGCACAACCCTGCAAAGAGCAAGGCTTGTTATGATATTTAGTTTAACAATATCAAAGGGAAATGGGAGGTGAGGTGTTTTCACTTATATTTGTGGTTTTATTCTGAAGCACTGCTGTGGAGGATGTGGCAATTCCCAAGCTTGCTCTGATCTGCAGAGTTGTGAGACCTGAGGGGTGAGGCACTGCTTTGTGCAAACTGTTCTTCCACCAGCTTCTGGTGCTGCTGCTCTCGGTTGTACTGCTTGTTTGGTTTCACCTCTTATCAGAAGACCACAATCTATACTCTGGCAGACTGCATAAACAGGATCAGAGCCTTCAAAAATAGTACTGTTTTTGATACTTTTTTCTGGTATGCAAGCTGAAAAATACAGACACATTTCTGACTTCTGGTGCAAGTCAGATGATTCAGAACTGGAAACAGACTTTAACTGGAACATTTAACCTTCAAAACTATCAATGTCATATCGTTGACATAGGACATTTTTCAGAATGGCCTGTGTTTTTGAAGATCTATCTATCCATCTATCTGTATATATGTACTTTATTTTTTTCTTAGAAGAGGTTCACTATCTACACACTGTATGTATGTCAGGAAAAGCATAGTGAAGATGCATATGCTGAACATGTGTTGAAAATAAGGATGTCACTGCTAGGGTTCCAGTGCTTAAAGCCAAGCTGGAAGAGAAATAAAATTTGTTTCCATGTAAAGCTACTGGAGCAATAGAGGGAGTCTCACGTGAAAGGACTCTGGGAAGAAGCAGCAGAGGGCAGGGTGTTGGAAAGGCAAACTCCTCTAAAACCTCTTACCCTGAACTGCAATTATAAACTGCAGAGCCTGCAGCAGGACAGGAATGAACAACTCAGTGTTCACATACCCTGAAGGTGCCGGTGCAAACAGCTCATTGCAAGGGGATAAAAACATATAACCTTGACTCAGAATGCTACAAACCCAGCACGACTCCGCAGAGATGTTGTGGTACTGACATGCTAATTCTGGTGTCCCAGAGGAGCTGCTGAATCCATTTTGTAGGAAAACAAAGGGAGAGGTAATTGCACAATATGCAAAGGCTTTTGTAATTTTCATTAAAGGCTGAAGAATCCCCAGGGTTTTATTTAAGCAGAGAAGCAGTGGTCAAAGCCATTTCAAATGCACAGAGGTACTAGTGCAGAATGGGAAATGAACTAACACTAGCTATAGGTCAGTGAAGGCTGGAAAATTTATTAAAAAAAAAAAAAAAAAGGGCTGGGGAAACCAGATAATTATCCTTTCTTTCCTAATTAACCCTTGTTTTCAGTTTCTGCCTAGCTTTCCAGCCCTGAGGGAGAACGTGTTTGCAAGACAGATGCCAGGTGATCCAGTTCAAGGTGTCCCTGTCACTTCTGAAGCAGAAGTAAATTACCTGAACTTGAGAATAAGCTGGCAACTACAGGAAAATCTGCTGTCACTTGTTATTTTTAGATCAAGAAAAGGAGATATGTGGCCACAAAGGAAACCCCACCTGCATGCTTCGATTCTAAGGCTGAGGACACTTTTTTTTTTTTTTTCTCTTAAAGGACACCACTCCCCTATGTAAGACAATTTTGACAGGTTTTCAGAAAGTCAAGCTGCCCTCTGCAAGCCTCTGCAAACTCTAATGAGTAATACTGAAACAAGTTTAGAAGCAGCTTTCCCTGGTCTTTATAAAAGAACCTGTAGAACTGTGCTTTTCTATGCTTTTAAACTGATCTATATTTCTCCTCTTTCCTAGAAATGGTCATATCTAGTAAGATCATGTTTGTGTTTTTTTAATTTACATGGAAAAAAGATTATTGCCTGGCATTCTCTAAAAAAGAAAAAAAAAAAAAAACCTGGAGAAAAACTAACAAATGAATGTGACTCATAATCTTCCAAATCTCTGTTAGGGATAAACCCCCTATCCTGCAGGAAAAGGAGTAATCATAGCTTCATCTAATCCCCACTAATTGCAGAAAATGCATAAAATCTTCCAGTACTACCAGAGGTAGGTTCTGCATCAGGAGAAAGAGGGGTTTGCATGCAGCCCCTGGCTTCATAGCATGGAAATAATTCTTACATGTCACAGAAGAACATAAAGAATAAAGAAAGCTTGAACAGGACATGAAGCAATTACTGCTACGAGCTCTTTACAGCTCTCTACTTCTCAATCACTCCTCCCAGTCACAGCCTCCTGGAAAAATTTACATTTCTTTCCCATAGCTCAGACATATATTCTACAGAGCAGGAAGAATGATGGGAAAATTAAATCCACACATTAGACTAAAGTGCTTCCCTGCTGGAGGAAGATGTGCTACATCCACAGGAGAAGAAGAACAAGCAATTGATCACTGTGTCACAGGACAGGATGGAGCTGCTGAATTAGTATTGAGCTGGAGTGTTCCTTCTCTTAGGAAGTCAAGCTGCATTTCACAGATGTCATTTATAATGAAAGATAAGGTTGGTACTCATCTGCAGCTTAGGTCTGTAAAGAGAGTCACTTCCCTGGCCTCTGAGTCACCGTGAAGTGACTCCAGCTCTCCAGCAGGCAGTGTACTAGCCCCAGCCATGGACCTCCCAAAAATCAAATACTCAGCAAAGCACCCTCTGGCTGTCCCTTATCATCACATATTCACCTAGGGTATCACACCTCCTGTCACCACAGAGCCATGAAAGTGTGACACTGGCGGGTGACCAAAAGGAGCTGTGTCTTTGGAAAGTGCTTCAAAAACCTCCCCTAGGGGAATAAATGGTGCAGCTAAAGAGCACTGCCCAAGGGAAGGCCTCTCCTAACACAAGGCCTTTCCTCTTCACAAATAAGGGTTGGTTGCAAAATAAATGGAGGGGAAAAGAAAAATCTAACCCTGAACTAGATCTTGTGTCTGTGGTTGTGTGTTCTAATACAGGACTTTGTGTTACAGAGATGTCGGCTCTTCCAGTGCTCCAGATGCAGAATTTTAGGCAGCACTTCAAATTAATGCAAAAGGAAGCTTAATCCAAGTTGCAATTTCTCTTTCCTAATTTTTGATTCCTTTGACAATGTTCCCTAACACCGTGTTTAGGGCCTGTGACTATCTAAATGTGATGTCTATTTGATGAATCCAAGTGCTGTTTCTAACCCATGCTTACCTTGCCACCACTTTAATAACTGCACTTGAATAATTCATTGTGCACCTGCACAGAGGCTTCACATGATCTGCTTTGGAGGTGTCACCCAGAGTCACACAGCACAGCCCACCCCTTTGCAACAGCCCTGGTGCTGGCCATCAGCAGCCAGCAGACTTTCTTGGCATCATCCTCAAAAAGCCAGAACTTTTCACAGGTTCAGATGTTCAGCAGCTTTAGTCTTCTCCTCAATCTGTCATACAAGAACCAAAGAAGGGAGTAGGACCAGACAGCCTGGGGCACAAGAAGTAGCAGAATTGTTGGGGCCCTAAAGAAGACTATTTAGTGGTTTCATAATCAAAGTTCTGTCTCTTTCCATTTCAGTCTTTCATGATATATCCCAAAGCTCCTAAGTGTGACTCACAGATAAAGACAGCCAGGTTACCCAGAATGGTTTGAAGCTGGCTTTTATGATACTCTAAAATATTTAATATGCCAAGGGAACTTGATCCACTAATCCAAAATGCAAAGCAAGGAGATAGCAAAATGAAACTGGTTACTTTCCTTTCTTTCTTTCTTTTTTGCCATAGCTGTTTGCTCCACTGCTGCTTATTCCTAGGACTGGCTGAAATAAGGAGTGCTGGAATATATACAAAATAAGATACACTATTTCCAGACACACCAAAAATACTTGGAAGCCAAAGCTTAGCATGCAACACTGTTCTCACTAAATTCAGATGAAGATTAAAGTCAAATTCAGCTTTTGGGAACTCTTACTGGTTCCCAAATGAAATTTCTAAACTTGATAAGGTTTGCTCATTGTTAGATATTCCACTCCAAAAATGGCAGTGGTGAAACTTCATGAAAAGGTAACCCAGGATTCACCTTGCATGGAATACATGGCTCTGCAAATAATACAAAATCCTCTCCAGAACAAAACATGAGTTGTTTTAAACGTGACATCACATGGTGTGATTCTTGTGGTTGTCCCTTGTGGCAGGACCAGAGTTGGACTTTGATGATCCTTGTGTGTCCCTTCCAACTCAGAGTATTCTGTGATTCTGTAATTCTGAAAGTTATTAACAGAGCCCACATTTTTTTTCACAAGTCTATTATGCAACAGACTTGTAGAAATAAAGTAAGATCTTGAAGCCAGGTTTTGTTTTCCTTATTTTGCTAATGCTGGGTATGAGGACACTCAGACGTTTTGGGAAGTAACCAAGACTTTTTTCATCAACAGATTTTTTTTTAAATAAATTAATAATTAATTCCCTCATAGCTGGGGAAATAAATAACAAAACCAACAGCTTTTTTTCAGTATTGCACCTTCATAATAGCAAGAAATCCTAAAGCTGTGAGGTTTTCTAAGGTTTCCTCTAGTCTTCTCCTCCTCCCTACTTGTTTCTTTTATCTTAGTTATATCAAAAATGTCCATTTTAGAAGGCAGGAAATTTACCTTTCCCTAAAGCCTATTAATCAAGTGAACTTTTTTATCCTTGAGGTATAGGAGGTCCTTTCTTCACTTTCAGTGTATCTGATGTCTTCTAGGGTCCCCATTAAGGCCTTCTGCAAAGGCAAACTAAAATTGTCCAAGTCAACAGGAAGCAAAAAACCTGGGATAAAAGGGGTGCCTGCAGTACCTTTGAACTTTTCTCTGTGTGAAGAGAGCTCTCTAAAAATGAAAAGGGCAAATCTCATGATAGCTGAAACAGAGCTTCAGAGCCTGAAGACATTTAATATCTCAGCATTAACTATTCATTATGAGGCCATATGGATCAGTTCAATAAATGATGAAATAAGTTATTGAGAAGCCAAACCAAGAATACTGGAAAGAAACATTCCCTTACCCAGATCAGCCACAGACTTACACATTTTTTGTTGAAGACCAAAATGCTCTTAGCTCACTGAAGCTCTAGGTGTATATCTAGAGTCCCATAACCATTTTTCCCAGGTTGTGGGAAGCAGCTTTCCCATTTTTCTCTTTTTCATTCCTATGTTTGGCCCTTTCTCTGGTGATTGATCCTCATCTCCTTTGTCAGCCTCAGAATGATAAAATCTGTACTAAAACTGACACTGAGAGCTAGATGATTGAGATTGTTCACTGATGATTCAGATCCAGCCATGTGTGGCATGGAATGTGTACACGAAAAACCTGCATTTTATCACATCCAGACATTACAGCTTTCACAGGTGAGTACAGCACAGCAGATCATTTTTCTAGGAAGGAATATGTTATAGCAGTGATGCTGTTAGGTGTTGAAACAAGTGTTTTATGCGTTATCAGCTGACAAGCAAGGTGAGAAGATCCTTAAAATTAGGTACAGTTAAAAGCTCTGCAAAGTCAAAGCTTTATCCTACTTCCAGATATCCTTACAGATGTAATTATTTGTATTTGCCTCTTGTAAATTAATAAAAACCTAATTAGTAATTAGAGAACAAAAAGCGTGGATTTGTTTACAGCAACATGAAATTTAGAATTAACTGATATTTCATTGCAAGTAGAGTTGAAATCACCTTTCTGATTATTTACAGCTCATCATTTTCTCCCTAATAATGTAGGACTGGCTCAAGGAACCCACTTTCATAGCTGATATGCTTTTGTATCGTGGAGTCTTTTCAGTTTCTGATATTTATTTGTAAGCAGGGTTATGATATTTATTGTAAACAACTTGGATTAAGCTTCCTATTGCATTAATTTGAAGTGTTGCCTAAAATTCCACATCTGGAGCACTGGAAGAGCTAACATCTCTCTGACACAAAGTCCTGTATTAGGACATACAGCCACAGACACATGATCACATTCATGGTTGGGTTTTTTTTCCCTTCCATTTATTTTGCAACGAACTCTTATTTGCAAAGAAGAAAGGCTTTGTGTTAGGAGAGGTCTTCCCTTGGGCAGTGCTTTGAGTAGCACCATTTATTCCCCTCGGGAAGGCTTCAGGTGAGCAGAGCACTTTCCAAAGACACAGGATTTTATATTGCCTCAGATGTGCTCCCTGCAGACCCTGGGGCTGTTGGAGCCTGCAGTGAGGAGCAGGATTTCCATCACAAGGCTTCTCCCAGGGACCTGAAGGAAGCCTCACCTCCTCTGCCTGGTCAGAGAGGCTGCACAGACCCCACCACAGCACTGCCCAGTCTGGTCCCCAGTGCTGAGCAAAACCTTTGGGAAGGAACCAGTGCCACCCCCCAGCCAAATCTCTGCTCACTCTGCAGGATGAGGCAGGGGCTGCTGCCAGTTTGGTTTGCCAAAGCCCCTTTCAGTGGCTGAGCTATAGAGACAGGTTACAGGTTATAAAAACTGCATGTGTGCAGCTGCAAAGTGCTACCTAAAGTCATTGTTAGGGTTGTTTCACCTGCAAAATGGACAGCCTGGATCAAAACTGCAAGCATATGTTTGACTGATTCACAGAGACTTCCAACATGCCAGCCCATTTACAAAGGATTGCTTGTCAGCTCTAGCAAGATTGTTCTTTAAATATCTGATTTTAGCCTGCACTTGACTTGAAAACCTGAAAGTACACCATCCACAGTTTCAGAGGAAAAACAAGGATAATGAGGAAGAATCTTAGGAAATGCTCCTTTTCCATGAGTATGAATTCAAACCATAAAAGAATGAAATATTAACCCTCATGCAAAATGCAATATATAATCTGAATTATGGCATGGTTCTTATGAACCTCAGGGGTCTAGTTCAACCTCCATGAGAAAGCTTAAACTACAACCCATGTGGATGCAGTTCTGAACCAGGAGGGATGTGGTATCAGTGGACATATCTGGCCACTGGAGGTGATGAAGCAGATCTTGCTATACCAGATCTTTTGNGTTTGTTTGTTTGTTTTTTTTGGCTCGGGGTGATGTCTGGGAAAGCATGGTTTTGCTACTGCAGCTGTGTTCACTCCAGAAAAAGTTTTCTAGCATAGCACATTAGTGGTCTTGGTAATGTAGACTGCAGGTAAAATTATCATGTGGTCACACACTCAAAAAGCCCAAAGTTTACACACAGACCGTGGTGCTTTCATTTGCACATCATTTGCTCCTAATAAAAGACAATAATAACATCAGATTGGTACCTTAAGCACAAATGGATAATAGAAGATAAATTATCCTGAAATATTTTTCAGAATTCAGGGATTAGTAGCCTCATAGCTGAAAAGAAAAAGGCTTTTACAATCCCAAATGTGTTTATTAAGAGGTAAAACCATAACCCAGGCTTTGTTATTTCAAATTAATGGGGCCTTTTAACACACATTTCTTGATACATCTTATTTGTATCTGCTGAAATAATATAGAGCTGTGAAGCATGGCTAGAAGTGGTACTCTGCAGACAAATCTCTGCTAGAGAAGCTGCAGAATTTCTATAATTTCAATTAACTAAAATGAATGGGGAAAATCCCCAAAGCTAGTTGGCAAATGGTTTGTTTTTCATAAATCACATTTTCCTGGAAAAAAAGATCCACTAATCAGCGATGCTACATCATGAAAGAAATTAAAACCTATTAAAACAACAACAACAAAAAATTCTGTCTAGACTTGTAGACCTGTACAACTAGAGAAGCACAACCTCAGCACTGTGGATGCAGCTAAGTATGGCACGAGTGAAGAGAGGCCAGTGGTGTTGGTGGCAGACATCATTTCTGATGGGAATGGAAATAAACTTTACTGCTAGAAAATGTTTTCACATGAGAGTACTAATACAGCCAGGGTGAACACACACACACAAATGAAGTGTTACACTTTGAAATTAATTAATTACACCAGCATATAGACTGTGCCTATGTAAGGCAACAGAACTGAACTTTGATTAATTGAACAGATTTGTGTTTTTAACACTTTGCAACATCCAACATGGCTCTCAGAGTCATTTCTGAAATATTTTTCAGGTGGTTTGCAATCTGATTTTCATAGACTGAGCTGTCACAGTGACTCAGTAGGATTCTGCAGAGTAGTCAGTGTTAGAATCAATACAAACAGCTGCAGGGGATGTATCCTTGGAAGAAAGAAGACAAAAACCAATCCCATCATCAAGATTTATAATTTTCTTTTTAAAATTCCAAGCCTTTGTCGCTTTTCTTTTTCCATAAAGTCTACACAGAGGTTGCCTTCAACAAGCACAGTATCTGAAAACATCTGAAAGTATCCATAAAGCACACAGAATTACTCCATTTCAGAGGATGCCAAATCCAAAGTCAACCTGTAAAAAGCCCAGAAAGACAGCTGAACTTACTATTCTCAATGTGACTTTAAAATATGGTAATCCATATAAATTGCATAAATATGCATCCCTTGCATGTATTTTTTGTAAGGCATGTATTTTAATGTTTTGTAAAAAAGTATATATAGCTGCATTAAAATTTATACATCCCTCAAGAAGATGAAACTTCACAAAATTGCTGGACTAGGATGGGTTTTGAAAAAAACACATTGTTTGAAAAACACACAACAAAACAACAAAACCCCTCATATCTGTTTTTAAAAGCATTTAGTGATGGAGACTCCACATGCTTTCTCAGAAATGTTTCAGAAATTCTTGATGCCAGATTCCTCACTGTAGTTTATACCCATTTTTATCTCATCTGCCACAGTCATGGAGAAAGACAGCTTCCCTTCCTCTTTGCAAGAGTGTTTTACATTTCAGAAGGTCTGTTATTGCATGTTTTCAGGACCTTTGATCATTCCTGCTGCTTTCCACTGCGTGAAGAGTGTTCAGTTTATCCTACTGAAACGGAGGACTTTTGATCTCCCAGA
This sequence comes from Cisticola juncidis, assembly GCA_013400215.1. NCBI lineage: Eukaryota > Metazoa > Chordata > Aves > Passeriformes > Cisticolidae > Cisticola > Cisticola juncidis. The sequence continues at coordinate 2,197,839 of VXBR01000476.1, read as the reverse complement.
ACTATTTGAAGTGGCAGCTGATGTCAAACATTAGCTTACTATAAGCTGTTTACCTGTGTGCACTGTATCACAGAACAGGCACCACTACTGGGCCAGGATTTTTGGACACCATTATAAGGCCCTAAAGAGATTTAGTAGCAGCAAGCCCCCGAGGAATTTGAATGAGAATTTGGAGACTGTGAATTTTCCCTCTATTTCTGTCCTTGACCATGGTGCTTTTATCTCCAAGTATCTGCTTCCTCTGTCAAACCTCCCACATGCAAATGGTGTGTAAGAACCAGGCATTACTAATTTTATTTTTCAGCTCTTTGCCCATGCTATCCTTATAGCAGGTAACTCATGCAAAGTTTATACATTTCCATTCAAAGTATTTCTTCAAATTCCAAAGGACTGTCTACTTCATTCATGGACTGATGATATGTAATTGAAACACAAGACAGTCTGATGGTTTGTCACAGGCTGTCTGAAGGGTCAGCCTGCTGGAAACTTTGGATTTTCAGTTGCAATGCATTTCTGGAACATACTGCAGAGATACAAGTTCACTCCATTCCAGGGCCTGCAAAATTAATGATCTGTCCAAACTTAGTTTAGATGGAGATGAAGTCGTGCATTGGAGTTGCCTTTATAGCCACTGGTAATTTGTTGTTCACTACAAGAGGCAGGGGCAGGGAATCAATTAATTCATTCAGGAAAGGAATTGATTGCTCCCCTAAGCATATGTTTACCCTTGTAAAGAGCAGTTTATAGAGTAGGATGCTTCACAAGGACTTTGGGGAAAATGAGAACTTTTAATTGCCTGACCATTTACATGTTTGGGATGCTGGCATCCTCTTGCTTCCTTTGAAGTCAGGACCCCCAGCCCCTAAGGACTGTAAAGTTACAGGATAATTACTAATTGCTAAGGAAATATGCTTTGTAAAATAATTCTCCGTATTGTTTCTTCTCTATTGCCCCTCACCCCTGTTAGCCAATTGATTTTAAATAGAGGAACTTCTAGATAGAAAATGTTTAAGCTTTCCAAAGACTTTTGACAAAAAACAATCTCCTTTCACAAGAAGCTATTGAAGAAACCTGGCAATCAGCACGGACGAAAGTCGTGGCTCAGTTTAAAACTGGAGACAGAAAGAATTGGACATCAGTAGCCATTTCTCACTGCTGACAGAGGTTAATACTGGGGTGACCTAGGGACCAGCCTCAGGACTGGACTGAGGACATTCAACCCAAGAATTAATGAACTGAAAGGGAAGGTGAACACCAAGGTGACTATTTCTCCTTGATTATTCTAGATTCTTGTGACCACTAAGGATTACAAGAAATTTTGGAAAGACCTAGCAAAGACCGGGGGAATGTGCCAGATGTGATGAATCCAGAGACAGCTATAATTTTTGTCAGTACTGTAAATTAAGAAAAAAAAATGCTTCTTCTCCTTAGCAGCAGTTAAAATATTGTCTCAGGGTTATCATAGTTTTGCTGTTGCTGTTAGGCTGCATTTTCTGCTATTTCAGCTCTCTTTGGGACCAGGTGAGAAGTAGTGCTAACGCAGGAAAAGAGGTTGGGGCTCAAACCACAAAGAGGAGGGGGGGAATTCTGCTTGTTGAGCAGCATTTTTTATTTTAACTGTTTCATCAAACTGCAGCCCAAATGATTTGTATGAAGATCAAACAAAGTAACAAGGAAATCAACTCTCCTGAATCCAGAGATGGCCACTTAATCATTTGAAACATCATTCCTCTCAGCTGGGGAAAGCACTGGACAGCAATATTCTCCTGGCTGCCCACTGTGTCTTTCTGTGATATCTGAAACTCTCCCACCACTGCTGCAATGACAGCAACACATTTGTAGAAGCCAGGACAGCTCATGCCACTGTACCTCACTCCAGCTGCATGAGGATCCTTCACACCAGACCCCCAATAGGTTACCCTTGAAATAGATTTTCCTCTCCCTCCAGTGTAGCATGTGGAAGCTCATCAACCAAGGCCTGCAAGACCATAGACTAAAAGAGGTGTTTAGCAGAGCTTAAAGCCATCCTGGAGGTGACAACTGTGAAAAATGAAGTCATTTGCAGCCACCCTACCCAGACACCCCTGTCCCTGCGAGGTGGGAGGCAGGGAGCTGCCTCAAGGACAGGAGAACCCACAGCTTTGTCACAGTGGATTAGCTCACCTTCAGCCAGATAGATTTGTACTTCCCAGCCTCCACCAGGATGGCTTATTACAGAATGGAAGAGCTTAGTGCTTGTTTATTTTGTTGAAATACACATTTATCTTTGTTATTTCTGTATTAGGGATTACTGGCTTGGGTGAGTGGTTCTCAAACTTTTCTGTATAATCGAACCAGAAGGAAGTTTAACAACTTCAAGCCAGCTGTATATAAATTAATAGAACGTGGTCATTCTCAGAAAGAGTCTGAAAGTGTGGAAAGCCTGTGGAAAGCAGTCCTTGGTAATTATTGTTCCCTTATATACTGCCAATTTTAAATAAGCTTTTGCATTTTAGAAGGGCTGCTGTGCTCGTCTCTTTCAGGAAGAAACATTACAACTGCTTTCCTGTGCATTTTGCAATGCTATATTTCACAATGCTCTTTCAACTCAGCAGAATATAGTGGTTTTACAGTTCAAGATTAAATAATAGCACCATTTAGAAAGCAAATACTGAGTCAAAGAACTTCAAAGCTGCAGCATTCACTAGTTCAGCTTACATGCATTTAAAACTATTAACTACAATAAAAGAAAAAAAGCTAAATGAAAAAGCAAAATTAATTAATTTGAAAATATTATAATTAGCATCTCAAGTTTGTACTTTTTTTTTTTTGCTCTCCCCCAAATTGCAGCACAAAAAGTCCCCTGAACATTATCAACCTTTGTCTCACTGTACTGAGTCAGATTCCTCTGCAGCAGAAACTATTGTGTAAACCTCAAATTTATTAGTGAATGCATTGCAACAGACACTCGTGGTTCCTTTCCCGTAGGGTTAGAACTCTTTCTCTTGCCCCAGCCACAAAGACAGCTTTGCTGCAAGAATCATTTTGCTTTTTCTTTTTTAACCAAATTTTTGCCATGCACACTCTGCCTTATTTTCCTCTTTATTATGTCACCTGATAAGTTTCCCTGGTTTCCCTAATAACACAGAAAATATTCTGCTTTTCCCCTCTTATGTATTACCTCTAGAGATGTTTTCTGTAGCAACACCTTCCAATGCAATTTTCTCCAAAACTCATCAATTCATAATCAAAAAGAGAGCAATGATTTGGAGCCAGCTGCTTTGCCATCACAGCCACATGAATTGCACATGACCCAGAACACTTCAGCTTCTTGTTTTCTGTTTATTAAAAAGTCCTCCCCACCATTTTTTAACCACATTTTATTTTCCAGCTAATTATTATTTCTTGACATGCATGCAGGACAAATTTAGAGTTCTTCAACTTGTCAGTAATATCCTGGGCAAATGCACTGCACAGGTTAACAGTGCTTAAACTCATGAGCATTTCCTCTTTTGATCTTATCTTTCCAGAGGGAAATCATAACTGGCAAGGTCAAACCAAATCTTTTCAAGGAGGGACTTGCTAAATAACTCTGAAACTGAGGGAGGCACAGATTTTCTGGGGCCTGAGTTTATTTATACGTTGGAGAACCAGAAATCAAAAAAAATCTCTTTTTTCCTCTCTCTACATATTTCTTGTATGAGTCTGAATTCCTTTGCTGCAAAAATAACTTGTTGCAGGAACAACACTCAAAGTTCAGCTTTATCTTTGCAAGAGCTGAATGCCACAGATTAAACCAGTGGAATATTTAACAGCCTCCCTAATATTTTCCCCTAGTATTTCTCAGGTGATGGATGCACTGCATCTCACAGAAGTAGGAAAGATGAAAGTTTTTGAGAAGAGCTGGCCTCCTGTAGACAATTGGCCTGGATCTCAATGAAAACACCACACAGAAACATTTGCCTCCTGACATGGTGGAAAACAGAGCAGATTGCTAATACAGGAACCTTCAAGGCTGAGTATCTTGTATTTCTCTGATGTAGTCACACAATCTTGGGGAAACCAGTTTTAAGATGCTACCAGTACTGGGACAGGTATCAAAACACCAGTAAGAATTTGAGTAAGTGGCAATTTCTCAGGCAGAAACAAAAAATAATTTTTTCTGTGATTTTTGTTTGTTGTTTGATTACTTTTTCTTTGTCTTTCTTTTATAGTACTTTTTTTTTTTTTCTTTTTTTTCTTTTTTTTTGAGAGGGGAGGGTTGTTTGTTTTGCATTTGGAAAGGAAGTGGCAGAATACCAAGGTTATTTTCATACCAGGTTTTCTTATTTCTTACCATCTGCCTCTCAAACCCAAGTACAACCATTTAATTCCTCATTACAAAGGAAGTGCTTGGATGAAATAGCCCCAAATTCTTCAGTTCTCAAGAGGAAATTCTTGTATGATAGGTACCAATTGTGATAACAATGACGTCTGATGTGATCCATTTATGTAGCATTCAGCTGTTACAAAAACTTCATCAGTTCTTATACTAACCCTGCCAAAGAAATAAAGTATCATTTTTTAACCACAAAATTTTATCAAAGTCCAGGAATCTGGAAAATTCCTGCCTTTTATTACCTGGCGATCAATGGTCCATGAGTAAGATGAATTACTCTTTCTCTTTCTTCCTAAAATGAAAGAACAGTAATTAAGGGGAAAAAAATCTACTTCTGTGCTAGATGTTACTCTGCCTGTTTACACATAGAGGTTTCCCTCAGGCAACAAAGGATTATTCTATTTTAATCGAAGAACATACACAATATAACTATCAGCTTTTAAAGAACCAAAAGACACAGAATAATGAATTCATCTACCATTACAAGTAGGTGAATTTCTGAATACAAGGGAAAAACCTTGACAGAATTCTTCATTATGACAAAAGAAACACTGAAAAATAATCCCAACTGCTGGCAACATATTAAAAAGTGACATTTCTTACTATTAACCTGCCAAAAAATAGATATGGTATGATTTCAAAGCCTCTGCAAGACAGGCTTTGTGTTTCCTCTTAGTGAGACACTTTGCAGAGTTGGATTCTTGACTAGATATTTGCCATTATCACTGCTGCACATACACTAAATGAAACTTAAAATGAAGCTTGCTACCCTCTCAGCATGCATCCAAGGTGATTTCCTAATGGGACTGCTGGCAAGAGTGACAAAGCTTTACACTGGGGGTTTTGGCCACAGGCTTTTTAACAGTGGGACACAGAACCTTTGAGCCTTCCAAATCCTCAGAAAATCCCTGAGCCGTGACCCATCCATAGGTGCATCCTAGCACAGGTATCTACTACATGGCAAAGGTTTGAACCTTTCCTTGGGAGGGATTCCATAGGATACACCGTTTTATCTGCAGGAAGGTTTCACCAGACAGGTCAAACTCAAACTCATGTATGTTTTTTCAAAGCAGCATTTCCTCACTTTGGCAGGTTGTCACTAGATAAAAAGAACAACAATCTGGTTGAAACCTTTTTTGAAAAGCTTTCTGCCTGGATGGCCATGAAATTATTGCTGGGTTTTCCCAGTCACCAGTGCATTTGGAGGTCCACGTGTCACAGCTGCTGTCGGAGTGACAAGGCTTGTGTGTGCAGCAGGCAGCTCTGCACTGACTCGGGGTCTGCTTCACAGCAAAACTCCAGTGCAATGAAACCTGCATTTCCAGTGCAAACGGCTGAGGAGCAAGGGACACCTAACATCTTCTGAAAAAAACCCAAAACTTAAAAAGTAATAAAACCCAATTCACAGAGAACATGTTTCATCTATCATTTTGAAGCAGGAAGGCAATAAAAAATATGTTCAGCGTGAACACGCACAAGTACTACCAAACACTTAAACTCAAAATATAAAAACAAAAGCCAACAATTTTAATTCATTAGATTATATCTCACAGATGCACAAAAGAATCTTATTTATTAAATTACCAGGTGCTCAGGGAAGCAGGTTGATTTGTTGAACAGAAAAACTGAATGCAATACACCTTTCTTTGCCTTACCTCAACATGCACTGCCTTCCAACCCCCCAATGTGCAGCTCAGATTTTTATAAACTTGGCTTATAATTGTTACTGAAAAGCATTTAGTCTCCAATAGAAGCTGAAAAAATCAGCCTGAAATAGAAATTGGTCTGTGAAAAACTACTCAGTCGCTATGGGATTTTATTTTTTATCCTTCACTTGCCTGCCTTGTTCATTGGTGCAATGTTTTAAAATCCTGCAAAGCCCAACTCGAGCTTCTCTTGGGCTCCTATGTTTGTCTTTTCACTCCTCTACACTGCAGATGGTTTTTAAATCCTGATCTTTAATCAGAAACCTCTGCTTATGATTCATCCTTTGAGGTGTGCACTTGCCCAGGTGTATTCTGAATTATGCTGTACCACAACTTACATGAACATTCAGAATCATAAGGCCAATACAGCATGAAGAGCTGCAGGACAGTAACATGTGATGTCTTCTATTTCTGCTAGCAGTATGATGTATTATCTATCCATCAGCAGTTCAGTAGGATAAATTCAGTACCTGGCAGGTTTCAGAAAATTATCTTGCTGCAAAGGTTGAAACAAAATGCAATCATTTACACTATTCCTAGCAACCTGCTGCAGTACCCTAGAACAGCTTGGGTTAGAAGGGACCCTAAAGATCTTCCAAGTCCCAACTCCCTGGAGGGCAGGGACACCTTTCACTAGAAATTAGGAGCGAGGCCTAAGGGCCTCAAGAACTCCTACATTACTTCAGGGTAGCACCAAGGATCTCTGTGGCACCACTGACATTACTGAATTTGAAACCACTTTATGACCTAGTAGCTTTCAGGAATAAAACAAACATTCCCCACCCCCCAACAAAACAAAAAAGGATTAAAGTAAATAAGGGTATTCCAAATCTGCAACTACTCTTGAGCATCCCTGATGTGAAAAAAAAGAAGTAAAGAGATAAAACATCTGATATTTTTAAAAAAGATACAAACTACTAGAAGATTTAAAGAATATACCTGTAGTAGAAGGGAGGTAAGATGGAGAAAACCTTTCATTTACTTAATTTCTCCTCAGTCCTTCCTTGTGTGGTTTTAGTTCTTCCTTTCCCATTATAGATAGCAGGCAGCCTTAGATGGAGTTTTTTCTAGTAACATCTACTAAAAGCTCTCTACTTTCACGGCACCCATTAGAAAGGGAGAAGTGTGGTGGAGGCAAAGCACAGCTTTTGGAAGCTGTGCATGCAGGAGGGGCAGGTGAGGATGAGAGAACAGGAACAGATATCACAGGCCAGCTCTGGCACACGGAGAACAAATGCTTTTGACAGAATGTGATCTTTTGAAACCACTCAGGGAGGTTTGGGCAGTAATTTATAGCACAGCTCACTCTGTACATCTCTCTCAACCTCACCTCTAACAACAAAAACAATTTCAATCTGAACCTCTGAGCTTTGTAAATTGGGACCAAGGGAATTCTTTTTTCCCCAAAGCAGCTATGATAAGTAAGTGCCAGTTACTTTTTTCCTTTTTTTTTTTTTTTAAGCCTAAAGAAAGAATGGCCAACATACATTCAGCTTTATAGAGTGAGAACACAGCCTAAGAAGCACCTCCTTATTAAGTGCACAGGCTATGCAGCCTTCATTGCTGTAGGCTGGATCTATTTTCTTTCAAGTTACCATTTAATATGTCTTTGTAAATATTTCAATGTATAGCTACCTTCAGCAATTTCATTAATTTATAATTTTAGGTCTCGTTCTTATGTTTGAAGCTTCTGACACTAGAAATTTATGTGTGCTTCCTCCATCTGTCTCATCTCTCTCTCAAAGTGCTCTTCTGAGAACATTAATGACAGTGACTGCAAATTGCACTAAAAAAACTTTTTAAGGTGTATCAAGACCTGAGAGATGATCCGCCCATCAGCTTACATCTTAAGTGAACAAAGGAGGAGGAAAGAAGTTGGTAAGTGAAATACAGAGAAGTTTGTGCAGTCACAAAAAACCCCTACAAAAGTAGTGTTGCAAGACAAAGCCCACCAAAATATTTGTAAGTAACAAGAATAAACTTTGGGAAAGACTTCTGGAATGTAAAATCAAAATTTATTTGCCATAGCTCTGGTTTAGTGGCTGCACTGAGAAGTTGGCAATAACCAACCTGCCAACAAGATATTTTGTGTCAGTCTAACAGACCTGTTGGTTTTCCACTGAAAATAATTCAATAAATAAAAAGAATAATAATAAAAAAGGTGATTGGACAAGGTCACAAGATGCTGCTACTCAAATAAAAGGCTACAAATCTTAGTTAAAAGTGTATGTCAAAAGGAAAGAGGAAGCATCATTTAACTTCTATGAAGAGTTACATGAACTATGAGCTGTTTTAAGACATTAATCCAAACTAGATCTTGTTTATTTTACTTTGAGACAAAAGCTTTAGTTATACAAACTGAATGTTCTCTCAAATGTAATGAGGAATTACTTTCATTTAGAGGAAAAATAATAAGAAACACATAGACAGAAATATTTCAGAGCTGAATTATTTAACATATGCACCAAAATTGAGCTCATTGGCCAAGAAACTATTTAAAGACTGAGTTTTGGACCCTTCAAATTTATGTGCAGCTTGAGACAACTGAAATAAATTTTCCTTTAATGAATTTTGATAAACAGATTGAGACATGCAGTCTGTTGTGGTTTTGGCACATTGTCCTGCCTCTTAACTTGAATGGCCACAAGATGAACCTCAGTGCATGAAAGCCTCTATTCTTAATTCTGAAATGTTGCAAAATGATGTAATAAACAGAACTGAACAAAAAGCACAAAGGAATCATGTGTCCTGTGGCAGCCTGCAGTGCACCCAACCCAGAGACATTCAGGACAAGGGAGAATGGAGAGGTGCACTCAGGTGCTCTCCAAACACCACTTGAAGAATGAAGACCCAAGAGACTCCAGGATTTCTCTTTGAAAGAAGGCTCTCCAAAACAGCATTAGACCACAATACAACACAATGGTATTTAAATGCAACAATTCTGACTTTAAAATCAGAAAACTCTGTTTTGACTGCTCAGGTGGGGAGAGAGGGGCCCTGATCCTAGGAAAAAAATGTTCATTCCCAAGCAGACAAAAGTCAAATGTGTTTGAAGACTCTGAAGGCACTGCATGAAACCAAGTGCTTTTCAAACACTCATCTAGGAAGTTTATGGCATAGCATAGAGTGGAAAGCTGTTCCCAGATGTCAGATCACGAGTAAAACAAAAATATTTTCAGGAGAGCTCTGAGAGCATAGTTTTCTACAAACTGAGAGAAACAATCAAGTGGTGCAACTGAAAAAATTCTTTTCTTGGGCCAACATCCCTCTGGAAGGGGGCTGGGAAACCATTCTCTTTCAAAAGATCAACCATATTAAATGGCTAAATATTAAAGACTCTTTACCTGCATAGATGAATTTGGTTTGCCACTCACTGAGGAATGTGAGTGAAAGAAATCTGCATTTTGAACTAAGAATATTTCCTGCTGTAGAAAAACTGCCCATTAAAAAAAACCCCGTAAGTCACACCAAAAACACTCACACAAAACAAAGAATCAGTAACATGAACATGAGAACTGAAGCTCACACAAATCAGTTGCCACTGACCATTATACCATTTGAACTGCTTTAGTATTTACAGGAACACACACTTGTTAACCCCAACATTTGACTGAAAGATTGTGCATATAGCAAGAAAAGTTCTGTAAATTTTTCAAAGTTTAGCAGAGAAAACCAAGAAAATTTAATTTATCTTGAAATCGTTTTTTGATATTTATAGTTCTTCTACTTTGACACATCTTCCCGTACTTTTCTTTTAAAGTGTCTATTTTAAAATAAATCATAACACTTCAGGCAATTAGATTCAAATCTCTACTGACAAGTAAAGTTATAAAAGGAAGTTCTGACAAAGTCACTGTAAAGATATCACAAGAATAATGAATAAGTATTTCTATACAATTTTATTTATACTTCAGCTGCGATTTTTGTTTTCAGTTTCTTTGATCAAGTAAAGGAGAAAGTAAATTGCTTCAGTCTTCGGCGGTAATAGGAGAAACATTCCTCTCTTCACAGATTGTCTCTGAGAACTTAACATGAATGGAAGATCTTCAACATTATGCATTACCATTCAAGCAGGAAGAACAGACTACAAGAACACAAAAATAATCCAAACACCTTTTAAATGGATGTAATTTAAAATCCCCCAAAACAACCACAAAAACATTATATATTTCGTTTTCAAAACAGCTTCCATTCCACATTCCAGTCTCATAAGCAGCTAAACAGCTTAATCACTGTACATGTGAGCTGGAACTTACGACGCCTTCCAGGCAAATAAACAGCTGTAGCCCGAGGTTAATAAAATACGGGAGCAAAAAGGGAAATGAAATTCCAAATTCTAATATCGCACAATTCAAGTTTATTCCATTCATTCTTGCAACACAAACTTAAAAATACAGTATTATTTAGCATTCTGATGTCTATGAACCATGATAATGAACCTAACTGTGTCAAAACAGTTAACAGTGGTGAAAAGATAAAGTCAGATATCAAAATGCACAGAGCACTAGTTTTTCTTCTGTCACTGCGTAGAAAGATGATTGTTTATCCATTTACAAAATATAATTAAGACAAGTTCATTTTGAAATTTTGCATGCAACACTGCAATTGCTTGACCTAGAACACTCTATTCTTACCAGCCTCTTCTACAAATAGTCAATGTTATGTTCAGTTTCATTTAACTATTGTACTCCTTTTCTCATTTGCTCCCTGTAAGAAAAAGGGAGCAGAGGGTACAAAATCCAAAATATACTTAAGTTTATAACTTATTCAGCACAAATTTCAAAGGAAAGGGTTTAAGAACAGAGTGGATTTCCAAGTATATGCAATTCCAGTCTGACAAAGTATTTAAATTCTGTTTATAGAATGAAAAATAATTTACAGTTTGGTATTTTTATCTAGTTAGGACCTACTCAAAGATAGAGGAAGCCACCCATTATTTTTTCCACAAAATAGCTAACAAGAAAGAAACAAATGAACAAGCCCAGTCTCTAGACAATTACAAATGCATAAGCTTTTATTTTTACTTTTTAATTTTAAATCCTGGGCAAAATTATTAAACACCTGTTATGTAGTGCAAAAAGCAGAAAAGTATTTCTTCTTTATAAGCCAAACATTAAATGCCATCTTTTTAACTATCTCAAAAGGCAGCTTGGGTATATATTACAGCCAAATTAACACTTGACTCACTTAAGTCTGTTTGCTTCTTTCCCCCCGCAACCAAGGGTGAAGTAAGAAAAAAATAAGGTGTCCCCATCATTGTAGAAAAAGGGAGGCAAAATTGCCTCAGTCAATCTCCAGAAGAGTTAGTACAAAGATGATGTTTCTTTGCTCATTTAAATGAGAGTTAAAGGGAAGGGCAGGAAAAAATACAGAAGAAAAAAAAAACCCAACAAAAATACAAAATCACTATGGCCAGACAACTTGACAGGAATCAACACAAACTTGAATAATCAAGTTCTCAATGTAAAAACAGATTGCAGTTTTCTAGACTAGTATTTGAACAGCTAAGTATTTAATAGCATAATATAGAGGCAAATTGATGCCAAAGATTGTTACTTTCATTGCTGAATAAAGAGTTAAACCTATAGTCTGTATTCACACTGTTACAACAACATGACAATCCAGCACTGATCAGAGATAAGATTAAAAAATCCTCTTAAAAATAGCTACTAAAAGCACTGTTCACCAAATATTCTTGTTCTTTTATAAGCAGTTTACCAATTGAGTTAGCACTGATTTCCAACCCTTCTGTTCTTCCTTGCCACCCATCTCCAAGAAATAATTGCACTGTACAGTTTATGGCCAGAGTTGATTGTTTTCTCCATTGCTTTTCTTATGGTATGTGTAGATGTTGAATCAGTTCCTGCTCTCACTTAATGGTCCAAATGCAATGCTTTTCAGAGCCAAGACATTCAATCCTAATGCAACATTCTCCAAGTCTAAAGCTAAGTCTCTATTAAATATGAGTGGTAGTCACCAGTCTACTTTTATATACCCTCTCAATTCCAATAGTGACATCAAAATAATATCAGCTACTTTTGTTTAAGAATTCAGCATGAGACATTATATACATTTGTTTTTCTGTATTGTGTTTGTTACCAGGAAGTTTGAAATCTGTATTCCAAAGGAGAGGAAGATGTATAGTTTGTGGTATAGAACCTTTCACTCAATTTTAGGTGAACCAGGAATCTAATGAACATTTTCAGGATGAAAGCCAGAACCTCACATTCCTGAGGACCACAAGATGTGACGGGAGTCCCCTTTAAATACCTTCCCATGAATGATCAAGACTGTCATACTCATTGGTATAGTAAATCCTATCTAAAAGTCAATGGTTAATGTGGTATGATCACACTGGGAGCCTCCAGAACAAGCCTCATGCCTTATTGGAATTTGAGAGGTTCATCCATTCGACAATGAAACACTGATTTGAAGACGCGTACAATGAAAAAAATTCTGTAGTTGTTAGAGCAATTTAAGACTTCTGCTTGTACATCTTCCTGCTTCTACATCTGAACTTAGAAAGGCTCCATGTTTACCAGAAAAATTTAACAACAATATTCACCTGATATGAATGTCTAAATAACTACTGTTCATTTTCCACATTTGCCTGAATTATCCTTGTGTACCAAACAGCCTGGAGCTTTCACATGTGTCTAGGAATTTTATGCTGATGTGGTGAGTAAAGAAATTTCATCTTACATTCCTTTTGGAAAAAAACTACAGCAAAACTTTGACCTCTCTCTCAAAAGCAGTTACTTAAAATGTCTGTCCTGGACTAGAACAAATGTGGGATAGAACGACTTCAAATTCAAGCATCCAAAAGTACCTTGGCAGATATTTTGGAGTGTAACACCACCATGCCTCAAACGGTCTTTCTTGGTTTGCTCAAGAGTCAGAAAACATTAGTGTGACATTAAATTAGTCAATATAAGAACAGCTCCAATAGCTAGTATCAAAAGTCCTCAAAACTGCAACAGAAGCTTTAGGCAGAAGAAGAATAAAGCTACCCACAGAGAGAAGAGAGAAGAGCAACCCAGCCACCTACATTACTACACCTCAGATTATGGCAGACACTAAGAGACTATTGTCCCCTTCACAATTACTTCCAGGTACATAGCACAGCACTTCCATCTAAAGGAAGTACTTCCATCTATCTAAAAAATCTTAGTACTAATCTAGGAGGCTTACAAGCCAAAAATTCAGCATGGTCAGTCTTCCTTCTTCCATTTTCACTAGAAATGAGAAGAGATTGTGCATTGGAAAGAAGTCCTGCAGGACATGGTTCATAATAGATTTCAACCCTCTCCAACCAGATTATCTTTGATACAAGCCCCTAACTAGTCTGACTCAAAGAATTTCCCTCCCCCCAAAGTATTTAGCTGAAGAAGCTGGAAGATGCAAAGAGTGACAGACAGGCAGCAGTGTGAGGCCACAGGAGAGACATTTAAGATATCAGTCCATCCGTCACTGAAGAAGAGTCTTGATTGCCTGGTTGTCAGTGGCTTCAAAGGCAGTTAGTCCATCTGGGCCTTTCACAGTCTTATCAGCACCCTGGAAAAACAATGAGAATGACTGTCAATTCATAAAGCCAGGCTGCATCAGTACAAAGTGTGTCTAAAGTTACATACCTTGCATAATTATACTGATTATATACAATTTTTAATGCAGGACCTTGTTTTTATTCAGAAACCAAACACACAAGATTTATGTACAGAACTTTTCAGCATGCAGCTGATCTGAGTTTTCAACTTTGTCATTTAAAAAAACATAAGGAAAAAAGCCACGTAATTTTTGTTACACAGCAAATTGCAAGTCCAGCTAATTATCAGTTCATATTAGAAACACATGGATTTTTTGTTTCTAGCAAATTCTACACTTCCAAAAGCAAAAATTCAGTGTTACATACTTCTACAAAATCTATGGTGCAAGCAGCTCTCTTGTGCTGAATTAGACAGGTAATACTTGGAAGAGCTGATTTACTAACAAATCATACTGTATTTCTTCTATAGCATAAAATGGCCACACTCATCAAGGACTGCACTTCTCTTCCATTTTGAAAAAAAAGACCCTATTGATACATCAGAAAAAAACACCACAAAATCACTCCAAGTCCAAAACTGCTCAGGTTTGTTTTGAAAGTGTTATGTGTACACCTAAAAGTCAACAAAACAGAACAGGGAGGCAACAGGAAAATGAAGGACAATGCGCCAACTGGATAAACTGGAGGATAATGCACCAACTGGATAAATCAACAAATTAGAATAAACTGCTGCAAGTAAGCACAAGCACAGTGCCAGATTTATGGGAGGAGAACAAAAGAAGGGAAACAGAGTGATTAACTAGTCATGTTTGCTTTGAGCAGTGTGTAATCATATTCATGAAAGGGAAAACACAGACTACGCTGTAAATGTGGAGGCTAAATAAGGGGACAAAGTCATTAGAGATCACAGGACTGATTTCAGAACAACTCTGCAAGATGATATGCAAATCTTGCTTGAAAATACGTGTTTGCTCTATCAAATGACAGGAAACACTTTGGGTACATACACATTTTGTCAAAAGTATGTACAGCAGAGGGCTGTCTTCTGTTTATGCACAAGCTCTCCACAGAGTAAGTACAAATCCCTTCTCAATTACAAGGAAGATTGTTAGTTACTGTTAAGGACACTGAATAGTTTAAGAACATAATGGACCTAGAATTTCCATAGCTTCTTTACTGATTAAACACACAAAGCCTCACTGAACTTCCACACATAACGCCATGTCTGCTCCTGTGGCAACTCTCTCTTCCCTAACTTTTCTAACAGTCTAAGAAACTGGACCTGATACCACTGTGATGTGCTACCAATACTGCTTGGCACAAGGTAGGATATTTCCCTCTTTGAAACTTGGACACTCTTTACTTGCATGTACTCAACCTGTCATTCAAAAAAGATGGTTTTGCAATGGTTTTCAAGGCAGCACTGCCAGTCTTGTGGTCCAGTGGCCAAACTGATCCTCTTGGAGCTGCTCATCTTCCTTGTTGCCCCTAGAGACTCTCAAGTGCAAGAGATGCATTGAGTTCACTCCAGTGACAGGAGCAACTGCAGTATTTCCCCTCTCCTAGCACTGTGCAACATCCTTGGCCCTAACAGTACAAGGATGTTGCAGTTCTTTGGGATATGAACATGAGCTGAATTAGCCTGTTCCCAACAAGTGACATTCTGGTCACTGCAAACACACACTTGGGCTGAAACCATGGGAACATTGCTTGTAAAACATTTATTTTTCTCCTAAAAAACCCCTGAGAGATTTAGCAGGTACTCAACACTTATAATCTTAGCTGTCCAGGGAAAAGAAAAGCAACTAAGAAAAGCAACAAACAGCTTCTTTTGCAGGTGTTGATTATTTCTACTGCTTAGACAGCACTCAGATTAGAATCTGTGTGGAAATCAAGAAGGCTTTGAAGCTGTTCCTTGATGTTAAGCTCAGAAAATCTTGAAGAAAAATGGAACTGTGCAGTAATAGACCTGAGAGAATTTAAAGAACTTTAATTCACAAAACTCTCCACCAATGTACCAGCATTTAGGATACCAAAGATAACAGTTAACTGAGGTAACTGACGTATTAACATAGAACTGCTCCCCCTCAGAAAAATACTTCAGGAAAGTTATTGACATGCAAGACCTGGGTTTCTAAAACAGCTTTACTAAATGTAGGATAATAGGGTCATGACTACCTAAGGAGGACATAGTTCATTAAACTCAGTACTAATAAATTTAGAAAATGGCACATTAGCTAAACAGAAAGATTCCTGCCAACATTCAATAAAAAGAGAAGGAAACAATAAAGGTCAGGTCAAGAGGACTTTAATTTGCAGAAGTACAAAACTGCCTGGAAGCAACTTTAATAAAAAACTCATAAAAGTACAATGATTCCATAGTATTCTCTACTTCCCCAAAGTAAAAAGTTAGTAATATTTGTGTTATGTTCTACTCTGAAAACACACATGCACAAATAAATAAAAATCCTCTCTCCTTGGCAGGGTAATGACAAACAAGTTATTATTTGCCCAGGCAAAGCACAAATGTTAAACAAGCTCTGAGAGCCACACAGGAGCTACTTAGCTCCAGCTGCAGTTCTGGAAAAAACCCAGTGCAACAAACACAGAACCCATGATGGGAACTGAGCTCCCACCAAACTGTGAAACCAGAACTGGGGGCACTTAACAAAGCTGGGAGAAGATTGGTTTACACAGTAAACAGCAACCTGCTAAAAAGAGTTGCCAGATGACACAGGAGAGGCAGATGTCTTCTTGTTCAACAAGTACATGGATGAATTTGTGGACAACAGATCTGCCAACACTTCTGAACGGGGGACACATGTGAGCACCTCTGAAATCCCCAGCAGAGCAGCCATGAATGAGTGAGCAGATGAGGTCATACTCACAGCTCTTCCTTTTGCCACTATCAGAGAAGAAAAAAGGTGCTACACTGCCCAACTCAGCAGGATATTTCTTGTAACACAAAAGCACAACTATTTTGGAAGTTGAACAAATGGGTGAAGTTTGTTGCATCCTATGCAACAATTCATCCTCCATTTGAAGCTTTCAAACTGTTAATTGTCTGTTTTAACATATTGGTTTCTCAGACACTAAAGAAACACATCTTTTTACATTACAAATCAAACACCAGATTATTAAAAAAAAACATGGATCAATATTTGAAACATTTCTTGAAATCCTGCTCCTTCTCCTCCCCCTCAACAGCTCAAGAGTCTCATGTGAAAGGTTTACAGATCCCCAGTCCATCCACCATAAAAAGCAATGGAAACTGTTGGCTTAGTAACTGGGAAGAACATTAAACAGTCAGGAATTCTGAGATCTTTCAGTAAGGGTGGAAGGCCAATTCCCAGCTATCTGCTACCAACGAACATATGACTATAGTACAAAAAACAAGGGTCATAAAACAACTGTGTTAAGAGACAGAACAACCTCTACATATAAGCCCTGCCTCAAACAGACAGAGCTGATAAGCCAACTTCCAGTTTATAAATATTTCATCAGCTAGCTCATGTAAATGGAAGCAATCAACATTTAACTCTGCATGAAGAAATCTGAAAGTAATTTATTATTTGAGCAACTTACCTAGGATGGAAAATCCTCCAAACCAGAAACAGAAATAAATCAACATGGGATAAAGGATACCTCATTTTTTTGACGTTCCTAAATGAAGGCTCAATCTTCACAATGAATTTAAGCAAGTTGGATACATCATTTGAATCCTAAATTAACAGTCACTGCATTTGTTTACAAAAAAGCATAAGTAATACCAGACAAGATCAAAGAAGTGATCTTAAGTGAAATTCAAACAGTATTAAGGCATTTAAGGAAAACTTTACCCTGGAAGTGGCATATGAAAATTCAAGCAGTATTAAGGCATTTAAGGAAAACTTTACCCTGGAAGTGGCATATGAAGGTATTAGATAGCAAAAAATCCTCTGGCCAGATGACGTAAGTCAAGAAGGAGTGTATATGAATGGAGATAAAAGATTGCTTGAATTAATGACTAGCTTTGTAAAATTGATCACCTTTGTAACATAAATCAAAGTGCAAACAGAGACAGATTAAGCTTATTCTCCCCAGGACAAAATTTACAAGCTGTAGGACACAGAAAGCTTGGCTTCCTACATTTATTTCCCCTCTCTCTGCCAACCCAGATTGGTTCTCAGTCATCTGGCAAAAGCTGAGGGAAACCACACCTCTGAGCAACTTCACAGCAGAGATTCCATCTCATGAAACACTTAAACAGCTGCCAGAGCCAATTCCACTGAAGGAATGCTTCTTTTCCTCCCCTTACTGATTTGCAGTTCTAGTTTCTAGCTGGAGCCCATAATACTCTTATGGTCACTGTTACTTTTGCTACACCACAGAAGTCCTGCAACTTTGTCCTTCAGCCATCTTTCACTGTGACCAGAGTACACCCTCTGTTTTAGGAACACAAATGGCATTTGTTTGATGTTCTGAACGTATCATCTGGATCATCATAATCTTATTGGAAAAAAAGTCTCAGTAATATGCTTTGCTAATGGAGAACTTGTTCGAACCATTTGTATCTCACCTTTGACAGAAGCAATTTCACACAGGAAACGTGGCCCTCATAGACTGCTGATAGCAGTGGTGTGATATTGTGTTTGTCTGGAGCCTGTAAATTGAAACACAATTACTTGAAGGACAATTTCACACAGCATTATAAGGTTTCACAGAACTTTTTAATTTTAATCAATAGTAGAGGAAGTAAAAACTTAAGAATGTTAGCCAGAAATGCATTCAAATGGATTTTTTTATCTTTCTTTTTAAAAAAGGAAATGTTATCATTTAAAAAAGAGGTAATAGCAAGATATTTCTTCCACAAGACATCTAGGTATCCAAAGCTTGTCCATAATTTTAGGCCAGTGATGGAAATCAGGCAGTTTCAGCTGACAAATGTTGCCCAGTTTAAAAACACTACTCCTAACTCTCCCATTACACAGCCAGCATCACCTCAGAAAACAGTTTTGGCTGAAACATTGTTTTAGCTGCTTTCTCTCTTAAATTACAGTCCTGGAAAAAATAAAAAATAGAGTAACTGAAATGCTATTTTTAACTCCTCCTCAGCTAGGAAAATTTCCAAGGAAGAGATAATTTTTCCAGACACCCAGGAACAAAATCCGAGCATTTTTGTTATGAACTAAAGCTAAGATGTCTTACATGTTAACTTTTGGACTTTTTTGCATTCTAAGGCACAACATTTGGAGTGTATGGTTAAAGTATTTAGGAACTTAACTTCCAGGGAGCTGATTTAGCTTAGTCAAGTCTTTTCAAAACAAGAAGCCATGCTAAACAAGAAGTCAAGCTACAGCAAAATAATTTAAACAAGAAAGAATGCCTCCAAAGAAGAAAAAAAGCACACTAGTTTAAACAGCTGATCTTGCCCTTGCTCAAAATGTCTTCTGAAACCCCTTTCAACAAATGAAAATATGCATTGCAAACCTTGTTCTGATGTGATTACTGGAATAATTTTTCCGATCAGTCAAACTAAATTTTAACTTTTTATAGCTACAAACAACTTTTTCCAAGGGTGTCCAAAGAGAATTAAAACATTTAATAAACATAAGTGCAAGCTTCTAACCTCTAGAATCCCACCTCTCACATATTTTTAAATGCATCTAATTGTTTAGTTTGAATTGTATTTTTTCAGTGACCATTTAGGCACTTACACCAATCCCTTCGCTGTCTGTGGGAAGACTTTAAGAGCTGTTTGCAGATACATTAATACATACATTAATGTCAGCTCCTTTCAAGAGCAGAAATTCCAGAATCTCAAGCTGTCCACAGTCTGCTGCATAGTGAAGAGGCTTCCTCCCACCTTCAAGTGTCCGGTTGACATCTTCACCCTTCAATACAAACATAATCTAATCAGCAAAATGTTAGCGCTAACACACAAGGAAGAGCTTGAAAGAAATCCAACACCTTCAAATATGCTGAAGAATATTGCACCCAAATATTTCAGTCATTGCCCAAGAAAAATGAAAATTAAGTCACTCAATTTCTATCCCCTCACATCTGCATTTATGACTGCAAGACAACCTTGATCCCTTGTACTGTACTGCATCTCAGGTGTAACAAGTACCAACTGCAATAGGTAAGTCATGATTAAAAAACAAGCCAAGCCAAACCAAACTAATAAAAAAAAATCATTAGAGCTTGTACAAAATGCTCCCCTTGGCTCATTTTGCTTTTCTTGCCCCACAGCTAGAATTATAATTATCTGGCTAAATTCCTTTATCTGGTTCTATGAATACAGAAGTTTTGCATAATGACAAACCAGCTGCATAGAAGTAAGTCAGCATCATAACTACCAGTGAGTCCAGGCCATCCATAATTTACAACCCAATTATGAAACTGTCCACCCTGTTTTATAAATAGCACTTGCCAATTCTACATGCTATAAACAAGTCTGAAGTCAACCAAATCAGGCCACAGGAAGTTGTACTCTAATGCCTCTCGTATGAGTGGATTGAGACCTCTCTTAAGGCGTAAACAAAATTTAATTTACTGAGTACCTAATCAGCTTTGTTTCCTCACCTTGGGTTGTGCAACTAAGGATAAACTGATTTACTGCCCTTCATTAGTGACAAGAAGTTACTGGAAACCAACTAGAGAGAAGCTGTGTGGTAAGTGGCTTCTTGCTCCTATGTGCAAGGAATCTTAGTATTTTAGGAGTGGCTAAATTTAGCATCATACCTCAAGCCCTGCATCTCCACAGAAAAACAAACAAAAATTTCGGCTGCAGCACCAATTCACACTTCTCTGTAGAGCCCCTGCAGTTCCCTCACTCCTGCCCCAAATTTCTAGAAAGTGCACAGAATAGTAGGATTGACATATATCTTCCAGATATTACTTCCCTTCTTAGAAAGGAAGAGAAGATTGCCAGAAGGAAATCTTATTCTGCTTTTGGTGTTCTATATAATCAGTGTTTTACACTACTAGTCAAATAACAAGATGACCTCGTTATTCTCCTCTCTTCTCAATAGGATATTCAATTATTCATCATATACCTTTGTAGCAGATAGCATTGTGATGTAGCTTCTCATTTGCTGAATTTCATCGACAATTAAGTTTCAATTAAAAAAAAAGACCCAGATCAAAGTATGCTAATAGTACATAAATAGTGTGGGAAACCATATAAAGAAGCAGTATATACTTATGTTGAACAATAAACTCTATCCATTCTTTTATTTGCACATGGACTCTTCTCATCAATTTTAAAACAACTGGCATTTACATAACCCATTATCTTTGCTGATACATTAGGGACTGGGTGGACAAGTTTGAGAAGTCAGCCACATCACAACAACCCCAAAACAGTCTCCAACAACCCTTGTAAAGTCTGACACATGCCAAAACATGGGAGAAGGACGGGCAAGCTAAGTCCTGGGACAGCACACAGTCAAGCCACAAAGTTCACAGTCCAAAGGAAAGTCAGAGTCATCACTTCTGAAGATTAAGACAGCCCAACAAAGCTCTCACTTCCTTAAGCTTATTAATATTATTTGGCTCACTAGCTTATACTATAGTAATTTTTCTTTGTTTTTAAAGAACAAAACAAAGGTCTGCTGTTTACTCCTAAGCTGGCTGTGGAATAAATTCCTGCTGGACAATGAACTTTCATAGGGAAAAAAACCCCACACAAACTCTTAGTTTTTTAAGATCCCTGTGAAGATGACGAAAACTTATTTATAGGGGAGTACCTAGCAAAAGGTATGCAAATAAAGACATCCAAAACACTGACTACATGGTATTGCATACTGGCACTGAGAACACATATCATTAACATTCAAAGGTAATCATCAGAACATTTTAGTCTGAATTAGCAGAACTAAGGCATCATGTAAGTTACAAAAATTTAAAAAAACCTCAAAAAACAAGTACTCCTATATTCTGCAATAAACCACATCAAATATCCAGTTGTTTCATATGTGTGAAAAGCCACTGTAAAACAGACCACTGAATGTTATGAAGCTTTATCTGGCCTATTGCCAGTCCAAGAAATACAGAAGTAGGAAAAGAAGATAAACAGATGTATTTAATATATTAGGATCAAACTCTGGCAAAACACTTGTTTCAAATGTAGTCACTAACACATGCACATTAAACTTGCAGGACTCTTCACAGATAATTTCTCTCTGGGCTTTAGATCTCCTATTTATATTGCCTAGGGCATCTCTCCATAGGACAAGCAGTGGTTTCCAAAGTGAGGTGTGAAAAACCAGAGAGGTGTGCAAGACAGTTCACTGAGGTGTGAAAAGAAAATATATATTGCACTATTAATAAAATATAAAAATAGCATTTATTTCATCTTTAGTTCCTCTTTAATTTCCATTATGGGTGTATATTTTATAATGTACAGGAGTACATATTGAAGTTGCCTTAAATATCAAGTCCCAACATCCCTGTTCAGGGCCAGGCTGGTCTAGTGGAAGGTGGCCCTGCCTATGCAGAGGGGTTGGAACTAAATCTTTATGCATAAGATAAAGACTTGAGCCCCTGCCTCATAAATGGGACAGCTCTAGTGAAGGTGTGGCTAATTGTACCAACACAGTGAGACAAAGTGGTGTCTCAAGCCCTGTCAGAGGTTGGTGCAGGAAACCGCACACAAAGATTCAAAGAAAAACATTATCTCTGCGTAAAGTTATCCAAATTTACTGTGGTTTTGAATAATGCTGGCCAATACATGACATAACAGATGTTATGAACTTGGCTATCAGTAATCTTATGAGGTGATGATTCTCAATACAGAACTCTGAGATAGCAAAGTAACCAATATATTGGTGGGCTGAAACTAAGGTGTTAAATGTTTGCATTAAAAATCACCATCCCCTGCAGAGGCACCCAGTCAGAATGCACAAGAACTGACAAAATGGAGCATAACTTTTCCTTTACACCACAGGAGAAAAATCTTCTGAGCACTAGACCAAAAGTGGCAGAACGACTATTCAAGGAAGTTTATGGGACTTCTGCCATCTTCCAGAGTCTAACAGAGCAGCAAGGAGGTTAATCTGTGTATTTGGAGGAGATACAATTAAGCCAGGATCAAGGAATCCCATCACTCTCAAAATAAAATGTAGCATAAGTCAAAGGTCATGCTTCTCCTGAAAGATTATTTATTTTCACTTTCTAGAGTGAAATTCACAAATTCACTAACAGTGGTGCAAATATTTGTGCACAGCTTCAAAAAGTAATTTGCCCATGCAAAAGAAAAGACATGATCACCTCTTTAATGACCTTCCAGAATACACTGAGTTTACTCAGTCAGCCATTTAAGGCTCGGCCTGGCATAAACCACATTAGTAACATTTTTCTTTTCAGATCAAAGACCCAGGGCACCAGCTATTCAGTAACATTAAAACCCATTCAACCCATGAAACATCAGTTCCCAGGTATCTGTTTGAATCCTCTCTATTAAAATCTGATTATGGGTAAAGAAAAGCCTCTGTGAATCTCCAATTACTAAACAAGATGACATAAAAGAAGACTTTTAGACGCTATTTCAAAAAAGTCACATAAAATGGCTAACATTTACTTAGAAGGTCTTTAAGTACCAACATCAATTGGAATATGGCTATCAACTTTTCACTGAAGGACAGGAAAATAAAACGTGGAAACTCACTTCCAAGTAGTTTTAAAAACTTTGCTTTTTAAGTAGCTAAGAGTAGGATTCATTATAGAATCCTGTGAATGCAACTATCACCCACTTTCTGTAATGGAACAATTTAATCTATAAAAAGATGTGTTCTAACTTATTTCTGAAGTGAATACTGTCAAAGATATTTACTCTTGAACTTAATTCTTTCATTACCCTCTCTCTCTCACATTTTCCTTGCTTTACCTTCTCTTGCCAATATACCTACACAAAACCCCTTGTTATATCTCATGTCCTTTTCCAGTTCAGCTCTAGTCAAGGCTTTGGCTTTTTTAGTTCCATTCCTGCACACCCTGGGAAAGTGCCTATGCTCTTCTTGGGTACCCATCCCCATTCCAATTTTTATGCTCCCCCTTTTTCTTCCTGAGCTTAGAGAGGAGATCCTGACAGCCAAGCTGCCCTCCTGTACACCTGATGGATGTCCCAGAGTAACCTGGAAGGATCTGCACCTTGACAGCTGCCCTGAATAAGTTGTGCCAAGTTTAATTCCTTTTTCTTTTGCAGACCTTGTTAGAAGAATGAACCCAAGTTTGCTGACTTTGTCCCTAATGCACATTATGACATCACCTCCATGAAAATGTTGGATGAACATGTTTAGTCATAAAGTACAAGTTCTAAAGCTCATTATTTTCCAGGGAGATTATTTAACCACACCAAACTGACTCCATCCTTCAACAGCCCCTGCCTTTCTGTAGCCTTTATTACACAAGGCTGTATTCTATGCCTGCCTTCTCCCTTTATCTGCCAACGCCCTCTTTTCCCAGCTCCTGCCAGTTTCAGAAGCATCAACACTTAAAGCCAAATGAGCTAGACTCAAGTTTAACCTCATCTAGCACCATTCTGGCATCCCTACAGCACACTCCAGGTGCTTCAAGCACTGCCTTATTTTGCAGTGGCACAGGAACTGAAACCAAACCTGAGCCAGGTGTTCATGTGAGCACTGTGGTTTGTCAGAAGTGTTGTTCTAGAACATTACTGCCAGGGTACAAATGTCACAGCTCACCCTTCACTTTCACACCAACTCTTTTCCTGTGTGGCAGCAACAGCGTTGCTACTTCCAGCCCAGTTTGACCCTTCCCACCTCTGCACCAGAATTAGTGGCTGAATGATGACTCCAATGAGGGAACTGATCAGTGTGAGAATTTATCATTTTCTTCATCTGTTCCATGACTTGGCACCTGAACACAGCAGCAATTAGTAGCTGGGATTTACACTGCAGTTCTACCACAGGAATAGAATTGTGGCCTCATTAAATCCTATTGCAGAGGTTAACTGTATTAGTAGAGCAGTGCCTGTAATACTTGTGGCATTAAAATGCTCTTTCAGATTTAGAAACAACTCCATATCCCCATCTGTACTTATCATGTCATGCAAAAATAACTGCATCTCCCCTTTTCATGCATTCCCTTCATTTCAGTTTTAATGAAGGAAATCAGGAAATCAGATTCCATGCAGTCAGATGTCCTTAGCACACAGGGAAGCGTCTTGCAGGAGCTACTGTGTAATTCCTGCCTTCACTATTCTAGGAAAGAAAATAACTCACTGTACAGTCTGCTGCATTACTTCCATCTCTTTGCATACAGGGGATAGCCACCCTTACAGTGTATTAGATAACTTTGACATTTTAAACACAGGATCAACTTCACCATTGCTGTCTCACTGGGAAAGAGGAAGAATAAAAAATCCTCTTTCTATAAAGAAAAGTTTAAGTCCTATGGATGAGATATTTTGACTATTTTGCTGCATACTGAAAATATTACTTCTAAAAACTTCGTATTTACTGTTTTCCCCACAGGCTTTGTTTATGCTGGTTGTATTATTCGTTTTTAAAAAATCAAAGAGATTAAGTGAGATGGCAGAAGTAAACTGTAATTTATGGTGTTGGATACAATCTCAAGATATGTTTTGCTATAAGAGAAATTATATTGGTATCCACTGAATGAAATCTTTCCCCCCAGTGTAACTAAGTTTTAGTTTTTAAATCAAACTAAGAGCCTGAAATGTTAAGTTCTATGTTTTGAAGTGGAACATATATAAAATGAGCTTTGAAATCACTTAAGAACAATGTATTTTTTAGTCTTCTGAAGAAGAGCAAGCTTGGATAAATCACACCTGCAGAAAAAAATTATTAGCCATATACTCAAACACTTTAGAAAACAATCTTGCACTTCTACAGTGGGTATGTGAGGGGCATGGATGAACCGATTATGTCTTAATCTTCCCCAAACACTCTATTTCATTTTCTCAGAGTTTGAGTCTGCTCACACCCCTTCAATTATTCTCTACTCTGACTTTCTCTGGATTCATTCATCACTGGAAAGACTAAAAAACCACAACCGCACTCACCCCCCCTCAAAAATCCACAAACACCTAGTAAGTACTCTGAAGATGAAAATACATTATTTTTGCCATTCTACTTAAATTCTCAAAATCGTTATATTTTAAGTACTTAAGTCAAAGTACTTCACTGCTTAACCTGTGATTGTTTCAGCTGTAAGTTCATAGAGTTGTCAAGTGTTTACTGCTGCCACATGTCAGCTCTGGGGCTCATCTAACCAAAAGTTACCTCCCTAGCACTGAAGATGTAAACACCTTGACTGAGAATCCCCAACAACAGTGCAGCAAAAACAACTGAGGAAACCACCCATTTTCTACAGACAAGGTCAATCATTCTACAGTTCCTAAAACAACTGTGAGCTTAAAAATATTGCAAGCCAAGCACAAACTTCAGTCCTTTCTCAAACAGTAAAAACAAGATGATGTTTTTTATATAGCTAATCCATGGGTCATAAACACTCGTGGTAATGAGGGAAAACTCAAATACCACACTTCCTGAAATCTGACTAATAAGCTAAAAATATAAGAAGAGTTTGATTCTACAAACTTGTCAGTCTAGTGACTCATGCCATTACAGACTATTTAAGGCTGAAAGGGAACTCTGGAGGTTATGCAGTCTAACATTTGCTCAAAGTAGGTCCAATCCTCCAAGGACTGAGGATTACAAAAGTTCTCCAGGCATAAGTTTTGATCATCCTCACAGGAAAGTATTTTTTCTCTTAACCTAATCAGAATTTCTTGCATTTCATCTGGAACTGTTGTCTCTTACACTTTCACTGTGCACAACTAAGCAAACTTCTCTACAGGCTGCCCTCTGTACAGAAAGATAATTATAAAATCTTCCCTTTATTTTCCTAAAAGGAAAAAAACCCCAAAAACTAATGCCAAAACCCAAAAGAACAAGCAACCACTATTCTAACAGCATCAACTTGTACATTCTTCACCCACCAATAAAAACAAAGGTAAAAAAGCTTTTATAATTTTTTCAGTAGGTCCTTTGCTCCATAAAGCAGTTGGTACAGGTCTTCCTATGCCTTCCAGATTCCAAATTAACTGAATTTCAACTGTCATACCTCCTCCATCTCTGTACTTTTGTACAATGTTTCTACATTCCTTCCAGTGGACCATTTCCTTTTCCCCATCTCAGTAACTCTGAGTATTTGTTACAGATTCCTCAAAATACGTGACCCGGGATGCAAGCTGCCACACTGAAAAACACTCAGCATTTTTCCTGCTCTCATGTAAGAAAGTTCCAAGTTCTAAAGAAAGGCCCCTGAAGGATCTTGAGCTTCTTCACTTTAGAAAGGCTGCAGTAACATCTTACTTGCATTCAAAGAGCACAAGTGCAGCTAAGCACAGGTACAGTCTGGGCAGAGAACGGATCGAGAGCTGCCCTGGGGAGAATGACTTGGGGGTGTTGATGGATGAGAAGCTTTGACAGGTCTCAGTAAAACCCTGAGAGCCAAATGTACCATGCACTGGACCCAAAGCCATGGGGCCAGCAGGTCAATCCTACCCCTCTTCACTCACCTGGAGTGCTGAGTTCAGCTCTGGGAAACATTTAGATAAGGAATGTGGATGAGAGGGTGGTGAGGCAATGGAACAGGTTGCCCAGAAAGGCTGTGGATAACCCATCCCTGGAAATTTTCAGGGCCAGGGAGGATGGAGCTCTGAGCAATTTGGTCTAGTGGAAGGTGTCTGTGTCCATGGCAGTGAGGTTGGAGCTAGATGATGTTTTAAGTTCTTTTCAATCCAAACCATTCTATGAAATAACACAAGAAAGGGCAATCTAATCCTTCATCATAGAAACCTAACTTTATATAGCTTTTCTCCTCTGAATTCTTCTTCCACAAATCAGTTGTTTCAAGCACAGAACTGGAATCTAAAATATTCTGCTTTTCAATTAACTTTGAAGACTTGAGAAGAACTAAAATGGAATATTATGAGTTCAAACACAAAAAAAACAACACAGTAGGCTGAGTTTTAGCAATGAAAATCAACTGCTACTATCCCAGTTTTCTTACTATTGGAATTTTATCACTATTGAAACAATCCTTAGGCTTATGTGTTAGAAGTACTGGATTTCCCATATGAGCTGAACTATAGTGCTTTGCTGCTCCTCAGTCTGCCTCTGGAGTGGTTCTGTGTGGATTCCATTCTGTAAACCTCGTTGTCACCTAAAGCACTGATTCACACACTGCCAACCCTATCTGCAACCTGCAAAGAAAGACACCCACAAACCCCAGAGATGTATTTTTATAAAATATGTTGAAGAAATCTGACAGCATAATTTCCTTTAAATACTTTGTTATGGTAACTGAAATGAAGCAGTTTTTATGGGGTAGAGAGGTTAAATATTTCCATCTATGATAAGAACTGGCACAGCTTTACACTGAAACAGCAGAGAGACCCTCACATCTGTCTTAATACAAATCTGAAGGTAACTGTACACCAGTCCAGAACTTTAGACAAGGAAATCATTTATGTAAGCTTTTGTGTATTTCATCACAACACTAATCCAATGTGCTGTTTTCACATTCCCATCTGTTTTAACTAAGAGTAAGAACAATTCAAATGACCAGCTCAAAACAAGTCAGTGCAACACATCATTTAAACTTCTGTACTTTTTTTCCTATAAATGGAAAAAACTCTTGACATATGATGTCTCAGGGATTGCCAACCTAAGAACTGGGCAGAGCAGATGGAAAAGATAAATTCATATTTCCACTCAACCTGTTTTATTGAAAACACTACTGAAACCATGCAGGAGGCCTAAGAAGAAACAAGTATTTTATAACTTCTGCTCAGCAAGTTTATTGAGTTTCAAGTTTTCTTGTCTCTAGCTTCTCATTCGTAAGGAAAATGATCAGGTTTCACTGATAGTCACTAATATTCAACTCAAGAGCAAAGCAAGAGTGGAACCTGCTGAAATAAGTAGTACCTCAAAGTTTGGGTTAAGCCCAAAGAGCAAAAAGGGAAGTAAAAAGATTATTGTTGTAAGCTGTGAATTGTTTATGATTTCAAAGCTGATTTCTTCAGTTAAAAACTTGCAATAAGATCCTGCCAGAGCCAAGGAAATTAACTAATTTTAACTGCAAATAGGCAGTTTCCAGTGGCAGCTGAAAAAACTTTGTGCCAGATCAAAATTTTCATGCAAATTTCCTATATTTTCAAAAATTACTTACCTTCAGTCACCCAAAAACATCAGTGTAACATGGCCTCACGGAGCCTGCACAGAGACAACTGCTGTTGCTGCTCAGTGGTTCAGCATATTCCAACCATTCCATGAGTTTTCCAACTGCAGCCTGAGTGGACTACAGTTGTCTGCAGACAACTGAACTGAAGCAAATGACCTAGATTTATTGTGTGGGATAACAACATTCCACTTGGAGAATTTCAGAAAACCTAGAGGATTGCTGGTTTTTGTTAAACAGCTGAAAGCGACTGCATTAGCTAAGCCTTCCTACCAATGATTTCTGTGCTTACCCTCAGAGATATTAAATAACATCTTTTCAACTCTTCTGGGTGTTTTACTCCTTGTCCTATAAATTTTATAACTTGAAGCAAAAATGAATTTTCTCCCAGATGTCTTCTCTGTACCCTGTATGCTTTGGGAAATATATGAGACAAGCAGATTTTACACCTCCCCCTTATCACATCTCACTGAAACAAACAGGAATAGCAAAAACATCCTCAAGAAATCCTGTAGAGATAGTGATCAAAAACTAAATCCAAGTTAACAGATGTTGAAAAGGGAACTTGAATACAAACAGTTAAACCCCTGTGGAAGAGGCTGCAGATACAAGTATCAAATTTTCATTATTTTTCTGGATTCACTTCTAGTATTTGCTATTAGTTTAGCCTGCAATACCCAATTGAGCTTCTGTTTTTAAAAATATGAAAAAAAGGCTACTTAAAGAATTTCAGCACAACATTCCCCATGACAGATCCTCATCAGTTAATCAAAAAGGGGCTTCTGTTCCAAGGCCAGTGTGTATCTCTCCAGGTGGTATTCTGCAGCAAGTTCTACAACCAAAGCAGACAGATAAAGGTGTCCATGTAAAAAACGGATATCTACTTTAGGAGAAGCCTTACTTGGTAATAATAACGCCAATACTTGGCCTATAAAAGTTAAGAAAATGAATTATGAACCTAATGATGAATTTGCCTATTCTGATATGATATCTAAAGTACTCTGAAAAAGCTTTTAAAGCACTGCTACACTTATTCTGGCTTAAGCCAAGAAAAAGGTGCTTAACAAGCATAGTTTTCAGGTTTTGTTGGTGGTAAACAAAGCTTATCCACCATAATCAAATGCAATCTGAAGTCCTTTGTCTCAGTGAAACGAATACAATTCCAGAAACAACTGCTAAATAAACTGAATCACAGAGCCATCTGTGCTTCAGTTGTATCAGCATTTTGGGAGACAAACAAACCTGATACAGGAGTTGTTCTGTGGAAGAGTAATGAACCAACTGTTTCCTAGCTACAGCTTCTGGAAGCTCATGCTACAATCCCAGCTTCAAAGATGTGCCAAACACATGTGTTACTGAAAACAGTTGTTCTCCCCTCCCCAAAATCCTTCATCTGTGCAAGACCCGAGTAAGAAATAATGTAAAACACTCACTACTTGCACTAGCAAGGGATGAAACAGAAATGAAGGGCCCAGTTGTGCAGCTCCTCTTAGCTCCTATGAATTTCCATTTAAAACTTTGGTCCAAAATTTCCATTTATAAATTTATTTCTTAGTTAGGCAACAATTCAAAGTAATGGCAGCAACTAGTTCTGACAGAATAAGCTGTTGCAGACAAAGACACCATTACTCTCTGTTCAGATTATCTCTTTAACTGATGAATGTTAGTGCACAAAATATTCTGGATCATGAACCAAAACAGCCAAGGATCAGACACTTTCCAAACTGTCTCTGCTTGAAAAGACTGTTAGAATTCAGAATTAAAGTGCTTCAGTTATAGCACCAGGACTCACCTGTCAGCCCTGATATGGGGGACACAAACATCAACAAAAGCCTTTAACAAATAATTCTAAAGAACTGTAGATCAGTCTAACAATTTTATACCTTAAGGTGATATGAACTAAATGTTCACTCTAAAGAGATGTGTTAAGCACTGCATCTATTGAACACACTGCACTGTCCATTTTCACAGGCAACACTGAGCTGGCCTCAAAGGGTTGGATTTTTTATTCCAGAAATGATTGGCCAGACTCTGTGTTTTCCCACTGCATTTTGGATGTTACCTACTCTAAGGGTATACTAAGCAGAAGATATTCCAGCTCACACGGGTGCCAGATGATTGCTAAACAGGAGCCATCAACCATACATAAACCAGGAATCAGAGCAATCATTATGTCCCAGTAATTCAGTACTATACCATCAGCAAACTGACAACAGATGACATGATGAAAACAAAAAATCTACCAAACACCACCTGGTCCGGCAAAAAGGATTTTTTTCCCTCAAGTTTAACATGTCAGAAATTGCTCTGAAAGTTATAAGCAGCTGAGCAAAGGATCCCAGCCATTACCATGCATTCTGCATTGAGCTGTTAACTCCCAATTAAAACACTTTCAGTTTCTGGAAGAAGCCCACATCAAGTTCTGTGTTAAACAACTCAGTACATGTTTGTCCAAGGAATGAACAGGAAGTGGATGTTTTCCTTTGAGGCAAACACACGGCGCCAGCTACTGGGTTTCAGTTTCAATGGATGCCAGCTTGATATTTTGAATTCTCTGCATGACCTAAAGACACAATAATTAAAAAAAGCCTGCAACAATAATAAATGTGAATTCTCAAAGCTCGGGTTGTACTCTATCAGAAGATATGAGAGAATAAACAGGAAGATGAGTGTGTCTCCCAAAGACTATTGCTATGGTTAAAACCCCCTGAATTTAAGTGCTTTAACTGGGGCTTAGCACCATAACCAGGAATTACTTCTCCAGAAACTGAACAAAAGATATGTCCAAGGCAAAATCAAGTGTTCTATGAAATCCAAAGCAATGAAGCTTAGCTTCTAAAATAGGTTTTCCTGTAAGATTAACAGGTGTTACTTTCATGTGCACACTGAATTTACATTTTCTTCATTCAGCAATGCATAAAAAGATATGAAATGTCAAAAGCAGCATTAATGAGCTCTAGAAGTTCTGTGCCTTAACAGAGTTTTGTTGACATGATGAAGGAGTTGGTGATTGGAATCATGCAAAAACAAAACACAGAAGCAAAAAAACTGCATCAGAAAAGCTATTTTGACATCCATAAAATAAATGCTGCTTTCTAAGCAGGATATACTTTAAAATATATGCAGTAACATCTACAGAATGGCTCCCTAAACCAATTATACACACTTGGAATAGTCAGCTTCATTGTAATACTTTCACTCAAACTTAGAAATATTGCTACTGCATTTATAAGTTTGAAATAATCCACCTACAAAAGTTAAGCTATTTTCTCTATATTTCCAGGAATTACTGTTGAAAATGCTTTAGTAAATACAGTGTACTAACTTGTCACACAAATGGAACTAAAGACTGTATTTCATGTTATACTCTAATTAGAGGACCCTGTTTTGAACATAATTATATTTACTGTCATTATACCTAAGATAAATTTAAATAACAGACAATTACTCTTCTTATCACAAGCTAAATTGAGGTTCTTTAAACCATGCTAAATAACCATTACTTTAGTCAAGAAACAGTTAATAGCATTACTGAAGTTATTGAGAAGTCAGCAATCCAAGAAATAAAGATTGTCACAAATGCCTCACTTGAGTACAAAGGATGCTGTGGGTTTTATGGTTGGTTTTTTGGTTTTTGTTAATACAGGGCACACACAGAAATGCAGCTCTCACCTCACAGGAACTCTCCTGACCTCTTTCTTATTTGACTTGAAATCTTCTACTTTCAATTGCACTACCTGAATCAAGACTGGAAGTATTTTTGAACAAACAGAAAAACACTTTTTAAACATTTATTGCCTATGGTATTTGCTTTCATAGTGTCATTAACAAATCAGTTTAAATGGGAGATGCTGATGGTAACTGCTCTATGGACAGCTCTCTCTCTGTAGTCTCAAATGGCCTAACAGCTCATCTTTCCTGCTTGAAGTTAATCACTAATTTATAGGTCACAAGTGTGTTAAAAAGCAAGTTCATAAATGACCAGAGAGTTTGGGAAACAAAAGTATCAGTCATTCAACAATAATTATCACCACTTGATCTTAGCTCATCAGAAACTTTGAGCACACTATTTTGTTGTATAAATTGAGGCAGAACATTCTCTGAACTTTGGCTGAAAAGTGTGACAGGGCAGACACCAGAACATCTATCTAGTGATGTTTTGGTCTGCTCAGCTTATTACCCCCTGCATGCAATTACTCTTTGATTTCCACAGAGTACCTAATGGCTAAGTAAAAGCATTTCACCATTTCCCTTCTGGCCTGTAACCACTGAGCAAGGCAGCAATGTCAGTAAGCAAAGATGAAACTGCAGACCATATTCTAATTCTCGGTGCACCAAGAAAGACAGAAAAATTCTTTCTCTGAAGAAATGCAATGCATTTGGCAGACAACGTATCTAAACTGAGCTACAGAATTACACCGCATAAGAAATACTAATAAAGTCTGTAAAAATGGGCAAAGTGCTAAAAACACCAAATCCCAAGCTACTTTAAAGCCATATTCATGTGCATTATGAGTTTTCAAGACCATATTTTTTTTTCCCATCCAACTCTCCCTCATCATGATTCCAGTTGCTGCTGGGAAAACAAATTATTTGCTACCCTAGTTTTTATTAAAAAGAGAAAAAACCCCAAAACCAAAAAAAAACCAAAAACAACCAACCAACAAACAAACAAACCCACAACAAAAAATCCCACAAAAAACACACACAAGTACATTCCAATCAGACAGTGAATTAAGAATCATACCTCGTTCAATAGGACTTATTAGTGCTGACTGCATTCCAAGTCAAAATGGCAACACTACAGATAGCAGTTCCTTAACCATTTAAATTAAAATATTGTTTCCCTCCCCACCTGTGGCCTGTGATTTTAGAATTTGCCATCACTGGTCACAATCAACATAGGCTTTAACACCAGTGTACTATAAAAAGAAGTTAATCTCATACCCAGCATCCAATAAAGGTTTTAAACTCCCTTTAATATGAGCTGTGCTGATTTGTACCTACCCCTCCTCATAATGAGCTAAAGCAGAAAAACATCTAATTGTTCAAAACTGCTGAAACCGCAACTTGTGAGAAAAACAACTGTTGTATAACCAACTGGCCAGTTATTGGCACTTACTAATTTCAACTCGTGCTTTTGTCCTAGCAATGTATCTGTCTATGGGAATGACAACTGCATCTTTCCACAGAACTGCACTGGGAAATTCAGCATTCATTTTGCTCTGAAGAGAATGAAAAATAAGGAATAATTTAACACAAACTTTCAACTTCAGACCTGGGCAACTTACGTGGAAAGAAGTAACTTTGCTCACACTTTTGTGCGGACACATTCAGAAGTACAAACAAGCATCAACATAAAGCCATAAAAAACATGCTAAACTCAAGTGATGCTTCATATAAAACTATATGACTTCAGCAATACCATTGTATACATCCCCTGGTTTTCTGTATCTTTCCTAGATTTTCCTCTTCTGACCTTTGATCAAACATAAAAATTCCTGGACATGAGGACCCTGAGTCCACAATGTTCTCCTTGAATTTAAGTAGAATATTTGACCTTCAAGTCCTGATATCTTACCAGCTAAGCCCATGGTCCTTCAGAAAAGCACACAGAAGTTGTCTGGTCTATTGAGAACTACCCAAAGGAATCCTTATTTAAGCATTTTGACACTGCTGCAAGATCCACTCATTCAGTCTTTTTTACTTAGGTGGCCTGCACGATTCACCAATGCCACGGCACACAAGTCGATATTCACTGCACAATCTTCACATCTAACATGCTTGCCACATTATTCCAAATGGATACAGATCCACACCACTGCAGAACTGTTCTCTTGGGGTTTTAGAAAGCTTAGCTCATCGCCTGTAAGCCTTGTTGTTTAAGTCAAAATTAACTAACTGAGCTAAGCTTGAAAAACAAGGATTTATTAAAGATAAAACTGATAAAAGTAAGAAAAGCGTGGTAAGAATAAGGGAGGGCAGAAAGAAGAGCAGTAGAAGTAAATATTTTCCTCACACCACTGCATTCTCTGCTTGTTATTCATAACCTATTCCCAACCTTGACTGTCATACTTAGGAATGCATATGCTGTATACCACAAACTTGGACAAAACAGGATATATATCAGAGATAAAATTTGCTTTTAATTTAGGGAATGGAATACATTAGCCTATCAGCAAAAAAAAAAAATTGATGTTTTATTAAAATCTGGTCTTAATAACTCTCTCTACTTTTCACAGCAAACACCCATGAGGCACAGAACAAGTCAGCATGGTAAGAACAGCCCAGACAGAATCAAGTAAGGAAGTGCTTAACTTGGGGTTTTTAAGCATAGATAGGTCAGTTATGAATCACTTAGGCAATATATTAAAGTCATCAAGATTTTCAGAGCACAGAAGCAAACTCAATGAACAAATACACCGCAGCCTGACATCAACAGCTCAAAGAAAATATCACATTTAGCAGTTCCAGATTCATGATCATTCAAATGATCACAGCTGCAATGAGCTGTTTACATTTCAAATTGAAATGGCTGAAGAATCAATTCTAGCTGTACCTTCACAAAAAAAAAAAAGGAGAGATTTGAGAATCCTGGGATGTTCATTCAGTCAGTGAGTCACATTCCACTGCAATGCCAGGTTTGCAGGCAAGTTTGTTACTCCATGCTGCTCCTATAAACTATTTAAAAATTGATGCACAAACTATTATTATCTGTGAATAATTCTTTGTCACATGTCCTCAGACTCTCTTGGATCAGACCGGGGAAATTAATTAGCCATCCTGAAGAGGTGGTTTTCAACAATCCATTCATTTTATTGTACACACTACTAAGTGGAAGTCGTGCTGTGTTTTTCTTAAAGTTTTTCTAGTACATTCCTGGAACTTTGGGTACAAGTAACTCCACCATGAATATGAAGCCTGCTAATGGTAGGTTACAGTAGCAAACAATTCTCTTGTTCCATGAAAGAAGGAGGTCATCATGTTCAAATTTGCAAAATGTAAACTGAACACTAAGTTTAATTAGAACTAGGAAGTAAAACAAAATTATCTTTACCAATCACATTCAGCAGACCCAAGAGTAATCAAGTGGAAAATAACAGAACTCCTAGAATCTGCAGATAAAGACAAACACACATAGTAAAAGTGCTGGCATAACACTGGGGAGTTACAATACAGAGGTACCCAAGAGGCCTCACAGGGAATAAGCTCAGTCCAGCAGCTCCCAGGTCAGGACTGGTATGTTCCTGGATAAACTAGTGAGGTACAGCTGCCCTGCACTGTAACCCAGACAGGCTTCCAGGCTGTCACTCAAGAGCAGGAAACCTGTTACCTGACCAGAGGCAATTCAGGTATCAACACAGCCACAATAATAATGTGCACTTCAGCATCCAGCATGATGAGACAAGGGGAATTGCAATGTACCCATGGTATGCTTGACCTGTAAATCAAGTGATCCATTCATATATAACAACCATTTAAGCACTCATGTTCATTTAGTTTGTAACTGATGGTGTAGAAGTTATTGGAATGGACACTGAAAAGAGCAGAGGTTACCCTCAAGAATTAAAAGCTATTACTCCACGTTAATCTTTCTTCTTGCAGATATATTTAATTCTCTTCTCTTTTTCACAACACTTAAGTATACCTCTAACTGCTGCTTCTATTTCAAAAAGGTACTTCTCAACTCTTTTTTTATTTTAGCCTTTGCAGTTAGTTAAGCAGTAATCAAGTTTTATGCATTTCTCAAGACATCTTTAAACTTCACTATATTCCCAAGGAACTGCAAGACTGCAGCATCAGTTTTGTCAAGAACTCACAGGTGGTCACTGTTGTCTAACTGAGTTATTGGAGGTCCTCCACGAATTCGCTTCTGTTTGTTTTGTTATTTAAAAAAACAAGACTCCACAGCAGAAATACCTACTAGGCCACTGTCTACAAACATCCATTTCACAGCCTGCCATCACTTCAGCCTCCCAGTCCCCAGGAAAAATCTGGTGCTTCCACTTTAGTTGCCTGTCCTATCTTCTTATGGTATTAGCTTAGTTGATTTACAAACTTAACTGTAAGCAGTGGCAGGTTCAGGAAACGGTGGAAGGGATTAAAGCAGCTCATGAAAGTGGGGAATTCTCAGTTAAGCTATGGGAGAAGAAATTACTTTAGAAAAAACATTTATTGAAACCTCTCATACAAATCTAAGTTTATCTTGCCAAAAACTTTATGCCTAGTGAATAAAAGAAATTGTACTCTGCCTCAGAAATCTACTGCTGATTGGAAATGCTTTGTGCACGTGCTGATAGAGAAGTCCTTTCCAAGCAACTGCCCAGTTTATCTAATTGCACTGGGGAAGAAGGCTAAAGAAGAGGAAAAAGCAAACACCACTCATGTTAAGCAATTCTGTAGGCTTAATATAACTTGCTCTTCTTCTAAATAGTACTTTTTAATCCACTCCCTACCTTGAGGGAGGTAAATTTCTTTCAGCTGCATGAGTCCTCCTCACCCATTATACTGCACATTTGATTCAGCTGTTCCCATGGAAGTTTCTGCTTTCTTGAGGAATTTTAAAAATTTGAGTGGATGTACGTGGGAAGAGTGCAAAATTCCTTCAATCCCTTAGATTCTTGTAGGCATCTCTGAAGCTATATGCTGGCTATATTAAAAAGGAAGACATCAAAGAAATCAAACAGTAAAAACTACTTTTTAATCTAGTCATCATAAAAATAGCTGACACTGTACTTAACTGCTGGCATAACACACTAGATACAGTATTCCAGGAGAAATTTGCATTTACCATAAAGAAAAAGTTGACACTGTTGCAAGCTGAGAAATGTAGATTCTAATATGATGGTTCTTACAAAAACAGAAAGAAGTCTTACAAGACTATTCAAGCTATAAAAATAATATTCATATTTTCATCAAATCAAAGCCACCAGTATCTTCCAAATGCAGACTGGCAACACTGAGATCTGTTTTGCTAAGCAACAAAGCAGCATCACTTGGCACTGCCTGTTTCACTGCCACCTCTCAGAACTACTCTTTCTGCATAAAGTCTTTTTTCCTGAAGAAAGTGCCTTCAGGAGAAGATCCCTAGGTAGAAAAACATGTAACACAAATGAAGTCCCTTGCTTTTGTTTCTGTATCTCTTCTTTGCCCGGGGAATTGTTCAAGTGGCAGAAACATTTTCTTTCTTCTTGGTACTTACTAGCCAAACGACAGATTAAAAAAGAGATTCTTAAGACTCCAAAGACAGAACCTCCACAGCTTACTACACACAAGTGAAGAAAAGTCCTGTCTGATTAAAAGAGTTTAACTGCTACAGCTGCACTGATAACATCCATTTATATTGTTATTTTTAAAGCACCCAGGGCCACCTAGTTAGCATTTCAAGCACTATCATTCAGTTAGGAAACAAAATCAGAGGTCAAACCCTTCATGTAGTAATTGGTGGCAAAACTGCAAGATCATAGCTAAAGACTGTATTGTTTCCAAACAAATAATGAGGAAACAAGACTAGAACAAGAAACAAAACAAATGAGAAGTTGGGAAACAAAAGTTTCAGGAAGACAGACAAGAAAGAATTTTATGAATATGCAGACTGCAAAGATATATGATTGCCTCCCCCATTTCAGAGAGAGGAAGTTTCTGCCACCGCAAAGTTTATATAAGTAAAATTCCTGAACATTAATCATACTGAGAGCAGGAAAGCAGCAGGGAGCAGAAGCCATATAACTGATAAGGAAGAGAGTCAGAAAGAACATACAGCACAGAACAGATACTTTCCTGAGAACTCTATCTACCAAAGCATGATTTGCCTTCATATATCTCATTAATTTCAGAACTGAGAATGTGAAGTTCCAGCTGAGGCTTCTCTTACATTCAGAAGATTTAGGGAATTCTCTTGCCCCTTCTCAACGTACATTTCTTGTTGTACAGCAAAACAAACTCATTCTTTCACTCTTATCTTCTCTGAAGGCACCTTCTCTAATTCCTTCACGGTCCCAAAATCCGTCTACCTGCACCTCTGTAAAACGTACAAAAAATTAGACCAAAAAATTCACAAACCACTAGGAAGGATGAGTATAAGTCAAAACTTGCTTATATAAGCTTTGTTTCCACAGGAAACCAGCCCAAGAGTTTACTAGCCCACAGCTTGTCAAGGAAACAAAAAGGACTGAAAACTTTGTCTTCTTGTAGGTTGTTTAACAACTGAAGACACCAGGACATACTTCCAAGTGGGAGAAAAGCATGAATAAGATTAAATCACAAACCAACAGAAAACACCCAGGGTTTACTCAACTTTTACATTAGAAGCAGTTCCACAATGTAAGAGTGCTCAAGGATTGCAGGCTCCTTTTACACTAATCATCTAACCCCTTAGAGTATCTCTCTTTTAAGGATTTCTGCCTCATTAGTGCAGTTAGATGATAGCCTTCAGCCTCTTTACTACAGCAGCATCCAGGCTGGCTCAAGCCTCATTCAGTAGCAGATGGAACCAAGTATTTGACTCGGCACTGAAGCAGATGAAGAGTGATCACATAAATCCATTTCCTACACGAGTTGCAGTGCCACTCAGGAAGAGTGGGAATACAAAAAAAAAAGCTTTCTAATTAGTACTGCAGTGGACTTGTAGATATAAACTGAACCAAAACAGTTACTGCCAAAGCTTTAAAGCTTTTGCCTCAGCAAAAGATACACAAAGATCCAATAATTAGTAGTGTGCAGTGAATTTTCTAACCATGGAAATCCTTTAAAAGATGTAGGAAAAATCCAAACATGCTGCTGACACACGCTGTACGTCCCCAAATCTGAGAAGATACTGAACATACCAATGTATTACCCAACTTTATTACACAGATACAGGTACACAACCTTTAGCAAACAGCTGAAGTGGGATAATGACATTATTCCCAGATATTTCCTCTTGAAGTTTATAGGCAGAGCATGTGAGTGCACAGCCACTTTGATGCAAAGTCCAGAAGCTTAGCTGGAACCGTCAGAGAAGACTATTCAGGCTAAGCTGCTGGACTTTGTACTACAGCAGCTGGAAGTACTTGCACACTTTTCTTTTTGCCAGGAGCGCTACAAGTTTGAAAGTTGACAACTGGAGTGGAAAGAACTTAAATCATCGCGGCAAGTTGTGTCAGCACGTGTCAAGCTCCCAGAGACAATCATTAACTTGTTCGCAGATCTAAATAATTACAGGTAAATGAGATGCACACCTCTGCTCTGATGTAACAGTTCCCAGAAAAGATTCCTGAACAGCAAGGGCTCACTGAAGCAGAACGTTGCCCTTCTGTACTTTTCCCACAAACCTCCGTGACAACAGGAGGCAAATGAGGACAGAACGCAGCTTTCAAAGACTGCCGTGTACCTGAGGACTGTTCTGCCATCACACAGGTGTCTGTTCCTGCAGCCCTGTCCTAACCAGGTATCAACACACTTCCCACAGGGTTAGTGAATTAAGCCTCAGCACACCCGGTAGCTTAGCATCACCCTATTAAGGATGAGCCCTGAGGCACAGAGTGGAAGGATAACCAAGCCGAAGCCACAAATCCACACGAGATCAGCGAGGCAGGACCGAGATCCCGGCTGTCGATCCATGAAGTTCCGCGTACTGACACGGAGCAGTAACTCCACCGGCATGCGCGAGGGGCGGCCGGGGGCAGCACAGCAGGAGGAAGCCGAGGAACCGAGAGGCCCCGAGGAGGGGGATGGGGCCCTCAGCTCCACACGGAACTCAGCCCGTGCCCGCCCAGGCCGCCGCTCCCGCCGCCCCGGCCCCATCCCGGGGGCTGCGCGCACATCCATCCCTCCCTCCCTTCCTCCCTCCCTCCTCCGCCCGCGGCGCCGCCTCGCCCACCCCGCGCCGCCGCCTCCTCCTACCTTGGCCACGTAGTCCTTCACCTCATCCAAGTCCCCGTTCTTGAGGGCCCACATGAACTCCTTGTCGGACATCGCGGCCGCCGGGCGGGGGGACGCGGGCGGNGGCGGGCCCGCCTCAGCCCGACACGGCCGGGACGCGGGATCTGGCCTCAGAGTCTGTTCCCCCTGCGGGAACCGCGTGTCTCAATAGCTGTTCTGCAAACCCCGAGGCTCTGAGCTGCGGGTAATTATCATAATGCTTCCAAAGCAGCGGCGGGGAGACATGAAAGGAAGGATGTGGTGGTTAATGAATATGTTGGGACTCAGCGGTTGCCTCTGTTTTCCGAAGCCATATGTTTTGCATATGGAACATGCAGCCTGTTGTGTGACTCAGGCTTGTCTGCCTGAGCAGGCAGCCGCTCTTCCTGATCCCCCCTGGCAAACAGCATCCCAAACACCCGTGGACCCGGAGCTGCTCTGCAGTGACCGCAGCCGGTCTGAGTCACAGAATAATTTGATTGCAAAAGAGATCATCCAGTCTGACCAGCACCACCATATCTGCCAGACCATGGCACTGAGGGCCACATCCAGTCTTTCCTTTAACACCTTTTCCAGGTGACTGGAGACAGATTAGAAAGAATGCACAGATTAGGAAGAATTTCCTTACTGTGGGGGTCGTGAGGCACTGAAACGAGTTGCCCAAGGAGGTTAACAGGTGCCCCAACAGTGTCAAGACCAAACTGGATGGGGCTTGGAGCAATGTGGTCTAATGTAAGTTGTCCCTATTTATTGGCACAGGGCTTGGAAATAGATCTATCTTTAAGGTCCTTCCAACCCAAACCATTCTACGATTCTGTGAACATATCATTCTATGTTAACGAGTTAAAATGTAGGAAGACTGCTAGATCAATGAACTGTGCCTTTTCTAGCCCAGTTATTACCTTTGAGATAAAATGCAACTTTCTGTGTACTGGTAAACTCTGTTTTGAAGTCCTACCTTACCGTTAAAGTGTCCCAAAATGTTTCAATAAATAAATTAGAATTCATTGTTGCAGTCAGTTATACACTTGCTATTCTATGATGTATCTGCTTCAGGAGTACAGTACACAGTGTAGAATAAAAGAGAATCTAATTAATTCAGCTATCCAAATAAAAAACCAAACCAAACACACAAAACCCAAAGAACAAACACAACATAAAAATCCAAGAAAGAGACTTGAATACATATTGGTTCCATATCAGGTTTTATTTAAAAACATGAGTTTCATCTCATACTTACTATTCCCTTTGTGTAATCCTGAACAATTTATACACAGCAGCTGTTAGGTCAGCAACAGCCAAGCAGTAACATAAAATACCATCATATAGAACTCAGTCTATTGAGGAGAAAATAATAAAGGTGACAGATAACAGCCTAGATAAAGTTGTGGAACTGACACAAGAGAGCTGGGAGTTACAGGTGAAAATTGGAGAGCTGATTTTCTTTCTGTTTATTAGTTTGTTGTATTTAAACTGAAGGAAGAGGGAGTGGAAAGGAAAAGGAAAGAAGAGTTATTTTGTTCTTTCCCAAGGACAAGTGAGGCTTACAGACAGAGAAACCCAACAATCGTTGGCTGCATTCATTGTTGGACCTGAAGCAGGAGGGGAAGCAGACAAAGTCAGACACACACCACCGTTGTTTGGTGCTTGTTCATGAATCCCAATGAGGCTGGGCCTTGGAAAGTCACTTAGGGGCCAGCTTTTGGTGGTGAGGAAGGTGTCATTCTGTGGAAATGCATCTTCCCACGGAGTGGAAATGCCTTTTCTTTGGACACTGTGTAGTAAACATGATTAGCAATTGCTAAACAAGGGGCTGGCTCTGAAAACCGAACCAAGGGATGATTCAGTGTTGACAAATACTCTCAGCCAAATTTGAAGGTGAATAATGGTTTGAAAGTTTGACCCATAATATGTAATCAGGCTGGACTTATTTATTAACACAGAGTACAAATCTCCTTTTGGCTGTAGGTTTCCTTTCTTTCATTATAGTTTTCATATTTATTTCACATCTGAGCACTGCACCTTCTTTTATTTACAAGAGTATGCATGTAAGTCACTGATACATTATTCTATTCTCCATGACTAAAGCAAACTAAAATCTTTGTGCCTTCACACATAACAGGTTACCTTTTATTTCAAATAACCTTATATCTTTTCAGGGAAAGGGCACAGGAAATAGAAGTTCAAGGAATTATCTTTTAATAATCTCTGTAATTTCTTTAAATCAAAGTCATAAAATTCTAGAAACACAGAATAATTCATATTGGAAGGAAGCTCTGGAGGTCATATCTGATCCAATCCCTGCTCAAAGCAGGCCTAATTTAGATGAGGCTGCTCAGGACAACCAGTCAAGTTCTGAATATCTCAAAGTGTGATGAAACCACAACTTTTTCTGGCTGTTTATTCTGATGTTTGACTGCTTTCACAAAACAAACAGAAAGTCCTTTTTTTCTAATCAAAATTTCTCTGCTGTAACTCTACCTGTTACCCTATATCTACCTCTTCAAGAATGTTCGGCTCTATCTTCTCTCTATATCCTCATGAGACAGGTGAAGATAACAGTAAGATCTCCCTACCTTAACCTTGTCATCTCAGGGCTGAATGAACCAATTCCTTTGAGCTTTTTGTCACAAGTCAATTGTTTAAGTCAGCTTATCATCTTAGTCATCTTCCAATGGACTCAATCCAATATGTCCCTGTCTTTTTCACCCTGGGAAGTGCAAACCTGGAAGCAATACATCCTCTGCAGCTTCACAAGGGATGACAAAAAGGAGCCAATCCCTGATTTTCCTTTGGAGGCTGGAATTGCCTTCAAGCAAACCTCTGCAATGAAGGGTTAAGCATCAGGGAATTTAACTGTGCCATGCTGGCAGTGAGTGTCAACACATCTCTGTGCCAAAGCAGGGGCTGTTCAGGACAGCTGAGCATCACAGTCCAGAGAACTTAGCCCAAAGCTTTGCTGATGGGGCCAGAGGCTGAATAGGTTGCAGTTTGGGTTTTTTTCCACAAGAGCTTGGGCTTTGCAGTGCTGACAGAGATGAAATCTTCTGCTAGTAAGCAAATGAGGGTTGGATGCATTAGGAGCTGATACTAACAAAGAGGAAATGTAACAACATCATTTCCCTCAGAGCACTCATTGTTGAAGCAATAAACAACTGACTACTAAAAGTGATACCAATGTGATTTTTTTAACTAAATAAAAAAAAATTATTATTATTATTATTGTTGTTGTTACTATTATTATTGTGTTTTCTCATCTGCCCTGGATAATACTGTAAGTGACTTTCTGGAATTTTACAAGCACTTAGGAAACTGAAAATTCCCAGCTCTTTAGGGAATAATTGGATAGCAAAATCCTGCCTTTTGTGGCAATGATGGCAATTGAGAAAAAAAATACACCTATGCATGTAATTTTAGCCTAATTCAGAAAAGGTTTTGTGTGAAAGTTGCATTTGCAAAGTGAGCATAAATATGTCCCAATTTATATGCTGGGTGAAGGAAGGACTGGAAGGGTTGGGTAATACCAGAATTGGACAAACAAACAAGAAAATATCTACAAGTTTCAAGGAAGCTGCCTCAGGATCTCTTGCTTGCTAGGTCTGCAATTTTCCACTCATGGATTACGTACTTCATCATGTGTTACAGTTTCTTTACCCTTAGTAGGAATTTCCTGAGACCCTTTTATTCATGGTGGCAAGACTTTTCAAGATGGAGAGACACTGACTGCTGGCTTCCAAATCTTGCTATTTTTGAAAGAGTTTCCTATTTTAAATGTATTAAGCACTATCTGAAACTCTATAGTGTGTATATTCTACATGTGTACTGTAACCTGTCATTGTTCTAGAAAACACAGGTTTTAATAACAAGATATGGAATAATTCTGCTTCAATCAAACCAACAGTTTTCAAGTTCAGAATAACCAAATTATTCATACAGATTATATACAGGGGATTTAATATCTGAGCGTTTGAAAACAGTGATTAAAAATTTCTGCCCATAGTCCACTAAGTGTCAAAATCAAATGGGGATTTGAGATACCACTCAGGGTTCCACCCTGAAATGAACACTTTCAGAGTTTCATGGCTTTGTGTAGGCTGGTCACAGCTATGCTGGTTATCCTATAAGCATCACAAGATAAAAAACCAAACCAAACCAAAATCCAAAAACCCTCCATCCAACTAAACAATAAAAAAAATCCCCAAAACCACAAAAACTCCCTCATTTCATTATGCATGTTAGTGCTAATTTACATAGTCTAATACTTTGAAGAATATTTTGA
Source organism: Cisticola juncidis (assembly GCA_013400215.1). NCBI lineage: Eukaryota > Metazoa > Chordata > Aves > Passeriformes > Cisticolidae > Cisticola > Cisticola juncidis. Next base: position 2,152,840 of record VXBR01000476.1, on the reverse strand, counting down.
ATATACCAATCTGTTTGATAAGCCAAATAGCTCCTTATAACTATAAGGGCAAGGGCAGTAAATTCCTTATTTTCCTGGGTTTTGCCCTATTCACTACTGGTGTATAGCAAACACCAGGCAGTAACAGTCACACTCACTGTGCCACGGGGAGACTCCATTGTCCCAACCATCATTTTCTATGCTTTCATTTTCCCCTCCATATTCCAGTGCTTTTCTACAATTGTGGAGAGCCTTGAGAATCTCAGATGGAGAATGTTATATCAGTTAAAAATATTGCAAAGATTGATGTGTTTTTTCCTGGCAATCATATGCTGAGATGCAGAATAGACAAGTGTAAGGAATCAGTTACGGTTATTATTACTTGTCTTTGGAGAAGAACTGGGGGAAAAAAAACTTAGGATACTCTGTTGACAAATAGATTTCTTCAGAAATTGCAACATAACCTGTTTTTTGAAACTCTTTGTTTCAAAAAATAAATATGTTTGAAAATAGATGCAAGAAAGATCATAGCCACACTACAAATTCTATTTTGTGGTACAACACTGAAAAGTTTACTTTTCTACATTAATAAAAATGTTTTTATTTCACAGTAACTAACCATATTCTTATGTTATTTATATTTTAGCTGTTTCTCCAGTCGTGTTTTTCCTGTAAAAATCAGAGAGGTTATATAAACTAAAAGTGCTTGAGAACTCTCTGTTTTTCAGCTAACTGTAATGACTTAGTGTCCATTTTTAATCAGCTGCCTTTTCCTATCTTTGAGGCAACAGTTGGGTTTTTTGTCTTTTGTCTTTTCATTGTTGATTTTTCCTTCCTTCCTTCCTTCCTTCCTTCCTTCCTTCCTTCCTTCCTTCCTTCTTTCCTTCCTTCCTTCCTTCCTTCNTCTTTCTCTCTTTCTCTCTTTCTCTCTTTCTCTCTTTCTCTCTTTCTCTCTTTCTCTCTTTCTCTCTTTCTCTCTTTCTCTCTTTCTCTCTTTCTCTCTTTCTCTCTTTCTCTCTTTCTCTCTTTCTCTCTTTCTCTCTTTCTCTCTTTCTCTCTTTCTCTCTTTCTCTCTTTCTCTCTTTCTCTCTTTCTCTCTTTCTCTCTCTCTCTTTTTCCATATTTTTCTCTTTCTCTTGTCCATTTCCTATTTAGTACATGGGCTATCCCTTTATATTAACACAGGAAGAACTGTGGTAATGCTCTTACCATAATCTATTTATGTAAGAGTTTGTGCCTTTTTTTGCAGAAGGGAATAGCTTCCTTGAGTGGGTGTTTATTTCATCTTGCTACATTGATTGTATGGATTACGAAACATTTTTCTCTCAGTTTGGAGCGCATCTCTGGTACAGTACAGTCTGGAGCAATGTTGTGTCACAATGCTGCCCCTTCTATCCTCCCAAGGAATGTTTTTGCTGCATTCTCCACGGTCCTAGCAGGCAGTGGAAGGACTAAATGCCATCCTAAATTGAAATGGCTTAAAATTTAGTCTTTCACTTTAATAGCTCAGTTACTGGAGGCCCCAGCAAACCTCTAGCATTCATTATTCCCACACTGTATATGGGAATACTGCAGGAGTATCTCAAGAGAACAGCTAGGTAATGCTCAGTGAGTTCTGTCAGGTTGCTGCTGTTGTGTGTGTGTCACACTCCTTTGTGTGCACAGGTTTGTAGTGATGGGCACAGTGACAGGGTACAGCCATCAGCACTGCTAACAGACTGCAGCTCTCCATCAGCACGGGCCCTTTGCACAAAAACATCTGCACTGCTCTTTCTTGTCCTAGGAGAGGTCTGGCTGGAGCTGTGGAGCCAGCTCAGGTGCCTCTGCACTGTGCTGTCCCATGCCTCCCAAAGTGCCTGCAGTACCCTCAGTAGTGGAAAAGAATTGCTGTGGTAGCCCCTCCTGATTCTCACAGTTTATTTGTACTTTCAGTTAACCAACCACGTGATAATAGATACTTCTGTTTATTTCCCTAACAAATAAATGAAGTCATAAAGTCTCAACTTGGAAAAGGAGAGGTACAGTCCTATGCCCAGAATATTTCTGCAGCTATAGATAATCTTAAAGTTTTGTGCTTTTAATTCATCCCCCATGAATTGGCAGAGCCACTTTTAATCCATGCTTTGCTCCATCCAGTCAATATGCTCAGGAGCTCTGTCACTATTCTTGTGGAGGTACCTACTCTGTCACTGCAAGAGGGGTTGGAATATATGATCAGTGTGTTAATACAGCCTCTCTGGACAAACCAGCACATGCTGTGTATGCCTTATCCCATATCTGTTCCCTCTTTCTGGCGTGTTCTTCCTTATCTTGCAGAATCACTGATGGCACCTGATTGAGTATTTAGAGTGTTTTCTCACAGTTCCCATTTGAAAGGCAATAACAGATTACCTTATGTACATGCTAATAATAAAGCCTGTGCACAGAGATGTGACATTTTTTTCTCTGTCCATCTACCAGGTGTTACTCTTCAATTTCCAGCTGCTCTGCAATGTGAAAATTAGGACCTAGCAGTGGAGGTGAAATACAAACAGGAGAAAAACAGTGACTTTATGTCTGTGTTTCCTTGTTCCTCTTCTCCATGGAAACTGATGAACAGTTGGCCCTCTGCTTCATTTGTTGGAGTTGTTTGTTTGTTTGTTTTAAGGGGTGTTTTTGTTTTTTAATCTAAGGAAACTGAGGTATACATGGATTTGGGCTATGAATATGGTTTAGAAACATTAAAACAGCAATGCCAAATATATATAATGTATGAGGACACAGGAACCAGAGCAGACTTCAGTAACACTTTTCAGTTTGCCTCTGTAGACCCTGTTCATAGTGGTAAGAGGAAAATAATCAAGTCACTTTAGCCAGTTCCAGAAACAAGTTTACACTGTTACAGGCAGAAATTAGACATTAATTTCTGTGTGTCCATTCGGACATAAACCAGAATAGAAGGGATCCCAGCTTTTCCTACTTTGTGTAATGTTGGTTCTGACACTGAAGCAGCTAAATGGAAGATTTTAATACTTTTTAATATCTGTTATAGATGACATGAGCTGTCAGAAACCAGTGAGTGTTAAAAGATTAGTAGATTCTCTTGTAATGAGCAACATATGTTTGCACGTTTTCCTTTTTTTTTTTTTTTTAATTTCCCATCATATTGTGGCAAGTAGGTGTAAATTTTTTGTGTTTCTGTTTTTGCCTAATACCATTAAGGAATTACACACTTCAGACAGCTAGGAGATGGCAAGTACTATACAGATTTTGGCTAACTTGAATTAAGTGATATTTCTGCTGGATGTGCTGTTTTTGACAGAGCTATCAGAGACAGGTATCACTAAATATAGATTTACACATCTATACTGAATTAGGAATGTAGGAGATACAGTTAGATGTGAAGCTTAGTAAACGCTACTGAGATTTCAATCATTTCTTCTGTTCTCTGAGGGTATGGTAGCTGATAAAATAAACATGGCTATTTACAAGGGAGTAAACAAACCAAAGCTATTGTAGCCTTCTTTTTGATAACTCAACCTACCTTATTGTCAGTGTTGGTGGAATTATTTTGAATGCTTCCTGGGAAATAAGCTTTCAGGAAGTATAGAAGTGCTGTTAGAGCACTCAGCTGAAAATCTGGCAGGCTGATGAGTGCACCAGGTAGTGAAGCAGCACAGCAGAAGAAGAAACATGATTGGCTGAGGAAATTCTCTGAATCATACTCTGAAGTGCAAAACACCACCTAACCTTTGAGCGTACAGCCCTGTGGAGGGTGCAGGGGAATATGGGTATATCGGAGGGGAGGGATATTTTTGTCAGGAGTAGCACTTTTCCTGTGGCCAGGAAAACCTGTGAGGCTAAAGGAGGCTGAGGAGCTGCAGATCAGCTCTCCTGCTGGCTGGTGCCACTGGTTTTGTGACAGGGAGTGGTCACCCCTGAGCCCATGGGCTTGACTCATCCATTTCCACTGAAGGAACAGATACCCCTGGGGAGATCACCAGAACAGTGGCAACTGAGTGGGAGATTCAGGGAAGCAGCTGCTGAACAGTCGTGCTCATGTCAGAATGATATTCTACATGGATTCTAAGACTGGGACTGCATTTCTCGTTCAGAGGAGAAAAAAAGAATGTTATAGTGTTTTTCTATGTATTGTCCTGCCCAGACACACCTTTGTATAACAAAATCAATGTGGAAAACCTGTTTCAGGTGGCAGCTGAAGATACAGTAAACAAGTAAACGTTGGGTAGATTTGAGCCCTTCCTGAGTGCTTGTTCAGCAACTGCATTGACTGTGAACAACTTCAATCTATATAAAATGCCCATGTTTACCTGCACACCTGTTTTCTATGCAGTAAAACTATTTCCTCTCTGATAATTTCATAACCGCACATATGATTTGTCTTGAATATATCAGTTTTCAAGAGCACAGTTTTGCTTCCTGACATGAAAAGTAGAAAAAGTAGGCTTTTTTTTTTTTTTTTAAATGTCGCTCTGATCCCTGGTTTTTCTTGCTAGTAGCACTCTGAACAATCTCCCTTCTCACTGTGGTAATGATTGTATCCCGCCTGACCTCTAGTGGTTTCTTCCCGAAGTGATTCTCCTGCGTGCAGAGAATGCAACACGGAGAGAAGCTAAACAGGATTTCAGGAGCTTGGCAGCGGCATCCCGGCGTGTGTCAGCCGAGATGTGGCCGGCAGGAGCAGGGAACTGATTGTCCCCCTGTGCTGGGCACTGCTGAGGCCACACCTCGAGTGCTGTGCCCAGTTTTGAGCCCTTGACTACAAGAAATATCTGGAGGTGCTGGAGCGTGTCCAGAGAAGGGCAGTGGAGCTGGTGAAGGGTCTGGAGCACAAGTCCTGTGAGGAGCAGCTGAGGGAGCTGGCAGTGTTCAGGCTGGACAAGAGATGGCTCAGGGGACACTTTATTTATCTCTACATCTCCCTGAAAGAAGGTTGTGGCCAGGTGGGGTTTGGTCTCTTCTCTCAAGGGAAGCAATAGGAGAAGAGGAAATGAGCTCAAGTTGTGCCAGCAGGGTTGAGGTTGGATATTAGGAAAAATTTCCTTACTGAAAGGGTTGACAAGCGTTGGAACAGGCTCTCCAGGGAACTGGTGGAATCACCATCCCTGGAGGTATGTAAAAGACCTGTAAATGTGGCACTCAAGAACATGGTTAAGTAATAGGACTTTGCAGTATTAAGTTAATGGTTGGAATAGATGATTTTAGAGGTGTTTTCCAACCAAAGTGATTTTATGATTCTAGGATTCTTTCTTTAGGGTTGTTGCATGAAGGGTTGCATGATTAGTTGCATGTAATAAAGACTTGAAGCCCTCTGCATGAGTTTAGGCCATGCTCTACACATCTTTTGAGTTGAAATAATGCCTGTCCAACTTTATAAAGTGCTTCAAGATCTATGGATAAGTTTTTCATGGGTTTAGGTTGACTTGATCTAGCAGAGATAAAGAGGTTGGACACCAAATAGAAGCTATCCTGACCTAATGTTACAAAGCAAGAATGACCTTGTGGAGCTTTGTAAGGGTGTGTGTACTCTCAGTGTGTTATGTCTGTAGTTATCACACACCAGTGCCTGGATACTCAAAGGTTATCTCTATTGCTTGTAAAATCAAATGAAGTGCTGTAATTACAGGTCTTATCTCTGTGCACCTAAGCCCATCTGTTTGCATGCACATGCATGTAGATTATGTAGAGACCTGTTAGAACATATTTCTGCAGGTTGAATCTGCATGCAGATTTCTGCTTGCTTTAATCCTATTTCAGTGGGTGCACAATCAGTCTGACGTCCTCAAACCTGGTTTTCTTATGAGGATTAGTCATGTTCCTTTTCTGTGAATTTAAACCTTTCATAACTGTCTGCTTACTTAACAATTGCTGTAACAAACTATGGATGACGCATAAATAATTCATATTTACCAGAATAGACATGTCCATAACCAAGTCACCTGAGAAAGGAATGGGCAGGTATTCACACTGCTGTTCCAGTCACTTGTGTCTCAGCAGCTCAGCTCTGCAAATTCCCAGATGCTGGTGCGCTTTTCCATCCAGAATCTTGCTGGCTACATTTGTCATGATAATAAAAAAAACAGTTTTGTTTTTCAATATGTACCTAATTCAGTATGTACCCAGTAATTCTAAAAACTGATCACTCTATATAGGTTTTTCTCCCAGAAGAATGAATGTGGCTTTAGAGTGGCTAATGTCAGTGCCTACACCAATTTCTCTTGGTAATGATTTTAACATAAGCAATTGAGCTTAGAGACGTTGACATTACTTTTTTTTTTTTAGCCTGGTATTGTTTCCTGTCTAAATTGCAGATATTAAAATTGGTAGGGGAAGACTGCCTGCATTTGGAAGGGGTTTCTGGTTGATAGCTCCACCAGATTGTGTAATGGTGTAAAATCCCAGTGCATCATAGTCTGAACATCTGAGAGGGAAATAAGGTTTGCAATGCAAGTAGGCAGAGAAAATAGGATAAAATATGGGAATGTACTCTGAGTACCAGTAAACAGATTTTTTTTCTTTTCTCTGGAGCCTGTCCCTGTTCTACTTAACTAGTTCTTTAATATATTAAATTTTAAATTTAATTTTCTGTTATTGAACCTCGCATGGTTGATGAACCAGCCACAGTATTTAAAGCATTACCTTAGTAAACTGCAGGTTTGGAGCTGAGCTGAATGTTCTCTGTAATATTCCACACAGCCATCAATGGGTAACTGTTCCATTTGCCTACAGTTAGGGGAGTTTTACTCCATAACCATCTGATATCAAAAAGGTAACTAACGCTTGAAGTCAGCATCACAAGAATAGAATCTGAATTAAAACTATATTTAATAAAAAAAAATAGTGGATGAATCATGACATTGGAGGCATGAAACTTCTGTATTCTATTGACAATTCTGATATTAGCTACTTTTGTAGCCTTGGGCTAGTAATATTAAACATATTCTGTCAAGACTTTCTGAATCAGGCAGTTGTGTAATTTAACTAGCTGTGCAGAGTTTTGACCATCATAAGTTGGCTTTGCCTGCTCAAGATCATCATTAATGAGAGTAGATTAAAAATGCAAGGTCAAGAACTCCTAAATTAGGGTGTACCAGACATATTATTGTCCTCTTTATGATTATTAACCAGTGCCTAAAATTTAGCAAAATGAAGAAGAATTTGGATAATGAACAGTTAGCCTAAATCAAAATCACAGCTGCTCTAAGAAAAAAAAAAAAATATATATATATATACAGGAAAAGGGTAAACCCAGCTATAGCCTTTCCAGCTAGCACTGATCCCAGCTGTTGGGTTTGGTGGAACTGAGGTTCACTGTCTCAGAAGCTAAGAGCTGGATTTAATCTTCACTGATGTTTAGAAATGATTGCTTATTTTACTAGTGAACATCGTATAAAATATAGTATTCCCTGTCCATGATTCATTATGGAAAATGACACAATGCCCTTTGTTTGAGAGTCATATATATTTTACTGCTGTCTTTAAAAGAGCAATTCCAGTTGAAGGAAGCAGAAAGAGTTAATTTATAAATGTCAGTGCAGCACCTGTAATGGGATGCAGATGGAAGCTTTGTTCTGTTATTCTGTCAATAAACTGCCTGTGCCTTCTTCAAAAAGACAGATTCTGCATTGCCTTCCTGTCAAAGTGGATGGAGGTGGCAGTTAGCTCCAGCTCCCATCCTTAATGGAATGTTAGAGTGTTAATTTTGGAGGAGTCATCACTGTAAGAAATACTTGGAGATATTTTTGGGGGGTGGCATAGTGATTTTGTGCCCTTTCAAATGAGATGATACCAGACTGTGTTCATCTGGAAGCTGTTCTGTGTGGGGGTGGAGAGGTGAGAGAAAAGAGGGATGGTGCAGGATCCTATCTGAACCTCAATAGGAAAAACAAATGTCTTCATAAGAGAACTGCTTTAATAAGACAAAACAATAATAAGAGTATGCACGGCCAGTAAATCTTACGTCCCTTCAGATTCTTGTCACTCCGTGTTTGTGGAGCATCTGATGGAGCCTGGACAGATTTCCCCACAGTGCTGCACAGAGCAGAACAGGAGAGAGAGAAGCTCTCCCTTTTGGTCATTCAAGCTAGTATATAATTTCCTTACAAGAAAAAAACCCTCTCTGTTCCTACAGGAGGCTCTTATGAGAACATATTGCTGCACTTTTAGTTAAAGGCAAGGCCAGGAAGGCAGGTGATTCCAGGGCTGACACCACATGGGATCTGCCTGCAGGTTCCAAGGGAAGGAGGACATGGAGATGCTTGGAAGCCTGGAGCACCCCTGCTGTGAAGACAGACTGAGAGAGCTGGGATTGTTCAGCCTGCAGAAGAAACAGCTTCAGGGAGTCCTTAGTGCACCTTCCAGTAGCTATAGGGAGCCTACAAGAGAGCTGGAGAGGCCCTTTTTCAAGGGCATGTACTGGCTTTAAACAGAAAGGGGGCAGATATAGGTTAGATATTAGATGAGAGGGAAAGATATATTTAAACTGTCATTGCAGTAGCTTCTCTTCAAACCTGCAAACCCCAGTGGAGACCAAAGACAAATTGTTTTATGCAGTATTTTGCCAGCACAGGGACTGAGTAACTAACCCCAAAGGACTCATTTCTTCCCCTGTTTTTCTCATGGCATTACAGAAAGCAAAATGTGATTTTCCTTGCATATACATGCACATTTTCTCCTGTTTCCTGGCTTTGTTTTATTAGTATTTTCTATGTCTAAAACATCTTTTCCTGGCTAAGCCTTTCAGATGCAGGACAATCTGTAGAAATTATGTTTTTCTATAAAGCATTTTAGATCTGACAAGCTATAGAATTTTCATGCAGTTTTCTAAAGAGTTTTAATATTTGCTGTTTCCAGATCAGAATCTAGGATTTCACTCCATACATTACAAACAAACTCCAACAAAGATTCAGGAATGGATGGAACACTTAAAATGCTTTGGAATGGATGGGACATTTAAAATTTTCTCTGTAATAGTTCCAAGAAGTGAATTATTCTGAAAAATTAAGTGAAAAAGTGACATTTGCCATTTAAAAAAAAATCTATTAAAATTATGATAGTCTTCAAATAAACTGTGTACAAATTTTACTGAACATCCCTAAGATATTAGGGGATGCAAAATCTCTCCTTTAGCTTTTGCAATTTCAAGGTAACATTTCAGTTCTTACTATAGGAATGGAAGGGATCAAATAGCCAGAAATGACAAGGTACATTATAAAATCTGCAATGATTGCCAAATTTTAGACTTCAGCTCTCTAGAAAATCCATATTTACTGTCAGGTTCAAAAAGCAATCTGTTGTGCATGAGGAAACCAGGTTGGCTAGAACCAGCTGGGAAAGGTGAAAATAACGCCGTGTGTTGTCACTGTCACTTCTGGCAGATTGCAGACAAGCAGGCTGTGTGTGAAGGTCACCAGCACCACCGATTTCTTTGTCCCAAGAGCAGCAGTGGTGGCTGCATCCACACATCTGTCAAGTCTTGGCCACTCAGTGTGAGCTTTGCCCGTGTGACTTCTCCTTCACTCCTCCCCACAGCAAGGGCTTTTCTCTCTCTTTGACAGGGCTTGTCTCTGACATTTTCTCCTGATAAACCTACCAAGGGCAGCTGTGAAGGAGACCACCTGTGGAGTCCTGGGCTGAGACCATAAAATGGAGAAGAGAAAGGGACACTGTTGCTGCCAAGGTGCTGGTTACCTGTTAGACCTGGTGTGAAACACTGTCCTGCCTGGTGGCACAGTCTGCATCCAAAGCCCAGGGCTGTGCCTTTTCCCAGCCACACGATCTGAAGGGCCAGGAATACCTCTTGTCTGACAGGAAGATGCATTGCTCTCTTGCACCTTAGAAAAAGGAAATTAAAATGTCTGTGGGTGCTCAGCAGAATGGCTGAAGGCATTTACTGAATCTGGTTTCTAGCAAGAAATTTGTTAACTAAAGCATTTGTTTTTGTTTCCAACTGAACTCTCATTTTAGATGTCCTTGGAATCTGAAAGTATTTACACCCCACTTCTGGACTGTGGTTGGAACCATCTCTAGTCACTACAGATCTTTAATCTGTGAAGATATTTTCCCCAACCATTATATTTATGTGATATGATAGCTGTTAAAGTTCAACTTAGAAAACAAAGCTCAGTTTTTAAATAGGAGCTTTGAAGAGGCTATAAAATATATAATGCTATTTTGTGAATCAATTTTTTATATAATACAACTTTTTATATACTGACAGGCTTCCTTTGATCTATATTTATTACCTGTCACTTGCCTTGAAATGAGAAATGTAACTACTTTGATAAATGGATTTGAAAGGTTATCTAGTTTCATGGTAGCTTCTCTAAGTTACCATTACATGCTTTGCTGAAGTGTTATTTGGCAACTTTCTGAAAGGATATCTGCATGCTCTGGAGTAGTAACATCTTTCTCTTTTCCTTTGCATGGATATACACAATGTGGGAGGAAGGAACTGTTTCATTTTGCTCTGTGCAGACAATCATTAAAATGGTCCAGCATTCTTTTCATTGGCAGGTGGAGATCACTCATTCAAACCTCTTCTTCAGACCTTTAGAAACTACTTTAAATCACTTTTTTTTTTTTTAAACTTGAGGTGATCCATGACATTTAGTTTTATCCTGGGCTTCTCAATCAGAAGATAAACTTACACACTTGCTGCTTTGCTTATTACATGTTATACCTCAGAGCTTCTGAAAATGTCTGTATGACCTCACCCAAAGGCTCAGGTACCAATGGCAGTCCTTCCTGTCTCATGTACCAATGGGAGTTGGGATGAAAGAGCCCGAGAAGATTCCATATGCAGGCTGTGACCCTTCGTACTTTGTGATGCATCCAGAGATTTGCACCTAACAGTTTTAAGAGAGAACTAAATGCTGCTATTCCTTCGGCCTTCCTGTCAGGAGGTAGAGGGTTGGGAAAAGTAAATAAGGTACTTATCTGGGGAAACAGTCCAAAAGACTAATGCTTTCAGATACTTTCTGTACTTTTGTTTCAGCCAAAGACACTGTTGTCTTCCTCCCTGGTAGGAAAGGACTGTTTTTCACTAGGGCAAATTACATTCTCTGCTGTTGACCCACCATTTATCTTATGCAGATAGTTAACATTTTATATATATATTGCCACTTTTGTCAGGACAATTTATTCTTCACTATGGTTTCTTGGATCCCTTTTTCTTCCTCCTCACCAACATCCCCCATACTATCACTGGGTAAAATGCCGATCTCTATTAATCACAGTTAGGTGTGTGGATTTATGGTGCATCAGCTGTACTTTTATGGTACCTGCTTTATGTTTGAGTCATCCATCTCAAGACTACTGACTGAAGCAGGACAAAACAAAAATATAAGTACTATTCTAAGCACTCTGCAACTGAAATAATCCCTTTTCAAAAATGCTGAAGGAGATTGGCAAGGATATGGCAATGAAATACAAGTTCATTATTGATCATAATAGAGAGAGCTGGGAGGGGAAAAATACTGCATTTCCTAGGTGTATTCATATATAACAGGCAGTAGGGGAAGCCAGGCTTCTTAAACTGGAAACAGTAAGCGCTTTTTTTCTGGATGGCTCAAGTGGGAAAGAAGATTCTAATTGTAGACATAAGTTTTTTGAGTGAATGTATTGTAGTAATTTCTTTCTTTTTTTTTTTTTTTTTTTTTTTTTTTTTTTTTTTTTTTTTTGTTTGGTCAGTGTTTCTCTGCAATTTCTCTTCTACTTTGCAGTAGCAAGGTTATTTTCAGTAGTCTTTTGTTTTGCTTGCCTATGACATTTTTTTGAAAGCTCCTTACTTAACCATTTCTTTATGCAATTCCCAGTGGTTATTCTGTGAGGAGGATGGGCTGTGCTCTGGTGGGCTCTTAAGCTGCTGCAGCTTAAAGGGCACCAATAACACAGCCTTTGTCAGACCTCAGCTGTGCTTAGGTTAACTGACAGAAATATTTGCCTTTGGAATGTAAAGTTCAGATCAGCTACAAAACATGTTAATGTGCCAATTCAGCAGGGAAGAGAAGCGTGACCTTCACCATACATTCTTTCTCCGGATTTTTAAGATCTTTCTTCATCCTTGCTGAACTGCAGGCAAGGAAGTTGAAATCTGCTGCTGAATCAGGGTCTGTATGGGAAAGATAGAGTAATAATATGAATATGTTGGAAGCTAATGTAGAATCTGGAGGAAAATGCAAGAAATTCCTTTTGTTACTGTAATGTTGTTGTGGCACAAAGCCTGTTTTGCTAAAAAGAGTGAGTGTGATGCAGCTCCCAAAGAGCAAATCCGGTGACAAGGTTCTCCTAGGTTTTCATTGTATTTGCTTGAACACATAGCAATTTGAGACCCAAGTGAATAATTCACAGCAAACAATTTATCTGATGAGTTTTTCTTAGATCATGAAATATCTATGAGCAAATTGTAACTTCCTAGTAATTATTTTTAGATAAGTGCACTTTTAAAATTTTATCTTTCAAATTTCAATTTTATCTTGTGATTAACAGAAGTGCTTTAAATACAGACTGTGTTGTAATTGGTCATTTAAAGTTGGCAATTTGTGTTTTATGACTCTTCAAGATGCTCTTTTGCTTCCATTGTTTCATTCTAAATGTGATGGAGACACTCAGTGGGCCAAGAAGTTTGGGATTTTTCCAAAAAATTCTCCTCCATCACCTGCCTTTTAATGTTAAGTAGACTAAATGTGACTGTTGTATTTGTATGAAGAAATAATGAAAAAACCTGAGGGGAAACTATGGGAAATCTACCAGAGAGATGACTGGCATAATTGTTGAGAGAAGGCTGATTTCAGTTTCTGGGTACCCTATCCATCTACCCAGGAGGTTATATTTGATTTTTCTGCTTTGAAGAGATTTTTTCTGTCTGTCATCTCACTCTTTTCCCCCTGTTTTCTACACACACACACATCCTCCCCTCCATGTCAGTAATCTGTCTGGCTAAAATCCTCCTGTAGCACAAAACCAAGAACAGGCACAAACATCACTGAAGTGAATTAAATTAAAACTATCAATGAACATCGGTGGATATTTTTTTCTTCCACTCTTTTGTTTAGTTCTTGTGGTAATATAAAAGAGCTGTGTGTGTGTCATGGCTGGGCAAGGCATGGAAAGATATTAAAGCTTATTGAAAGCTTCTGTAAAAAAATATTCAATCTAGAGGAAGAAATTGCCAGCTAGAGGAACAAGAAGAGGAGCAGAAGGAAGGGAAAGCAAGATTATTTTGCCAGATGCTCCCTTGCAGCTGATTGATTACATGGAGTCATTCTAATGCAATGTATTAACTTTTCCAGCTGTGCATGTGCCTGCCTAATATGACAGTATTACTGCAAATGGGAAAGAGGTCCTGGGCTTGAAGGTTCAGATAAGGATTCAGAAATCTAAGGATCAGCCTTTAGTTATGTCTGAGATACCTTTACTATTTCAGACAAAACCTTTATCATCCCATGTCTGTATTCTCCATGTGTAAGATGGATGTCTACCCCTTTTCCTTACCAGCTGCCATACCTGCATTCTCTGCAGTCCCCATGGCTAGGAACTATTTCTAACACAGACCTGTCATTTTAACAGTCAGGGTTGTGGGTAAAGTTAATTAATTAGCAATACACCTTTTTTTCAAAGCCTGTCTGTCAGCTGTGACAGCTTAGCCACCTCCAATTCAGGAAGAGTGAAGCCTTCCCCATTCAACTGCTTTTGGCTTCTCACCATCACCTGCTTCTGCATGGGACCTGGTTCATCACCTACCCTCAAATCTGATCTATCCTTTACTCAACAGGATATCCTGAGAGTTTCTCAGCAGGGGAAGGTTCTGCCACTCACTGTCCACGTGGGGTAACAACAGTAACTGATGCAGTGATCAAGCTCTCTTCTAAAAGCCATCTAATATTTTTTTAGAATAAAATGTTTTAAAGAAAAAATATATCACAAAATCAGTAAACCCAAAATATGTGTGTCCCTTTTTCCCAAGTCTTTATGTTTCCTGGATCCAAGAAGGCTGATTATCCTTATGTTCCCTCCACAGACTCTGCCTGCCAGCATGGCATCAATTCTGGTAATTGACCTTCCATTCCCTCTTCTGAAGTGCTTTAAAACACATTACAGTTCTTTTGATCTACAGCCTGCTGATTTAGTTAGGAAGTTGATTGCTATCTGCTGGAGCTGGGATGCTTGAAGCTAACAGCTTGTCTGCCACGTCCTCAGCAGAGTGAGTGTCTCCTGTCTCCTCTTGATAGGTTGTGTAGCTTTTCTGCATGCATTCCGAAAACCCTGAATCAGTTTTTAATCAGTCTGTTCCTGTAAGGCTCAGTGATGCTTCGCTCTAAGTCTACAGTAACTAACATGTGGACAATATTCCCATGGTAACCTGCAATACTGCTGCTATGACTGTATATAAGGAGTCCTTTTCAGTTCCTTCACTGTAGCTTATGAACCAATAAAAAAGGCTGTGCAGGGAAGTCTTTGAGTCACCAACCTTGGAGGTCTTTAAATTGATTTCTGGATAGTTTTGATGGGTAACCTCTAATTCCTGTATGGTGGTACAGTGAATAACAGTCCTTAATTCACTTTATTGACTGCTTTAATTATGTTGTAATTCTTTATCTCAGGTTCCATCATCCTGTTGAAGGCTTTTGTCCTCTTTAGCATCTTCTCTCAAAGCAGCTTCTTCATCACCATATACATCTTAGCTACCCTCCTCCGTACCTTCTCTAACTCTACTACATCCCTCTTGAGTTGCAGGGATCAGAACCTATTACAGGACTCAAGATTTGGGCAAGCAAAGGTTCTAACAGTAACAAAAGGATATCCTTGGTTTTCTTCTCAGAACTTTTCCAAATTATGTCAAACTTTACTTTTTTTTATTGATTTGCTGATAGCTGTTTCACCATGAATTGATGGTCTCAACTCTTTCTGGGATCTTTTCAATGAACTATGTGTCAGTTCAGATTTTGGTATCCTGCAACCATGGTTCAAGTTATTCTTTCCTTATATCCATTGTCTTGCATTTGGAGTAAAACATACTTGTACTCTTACAAAACACTTTTCTGTCACTCTAATTTTCGAAGTTTGAGTTCTGCACTATTGACTGTTTGATCACTTGCAAATGTTTCAAATCAGGAGACAACATTCCACCAGAAAGAATCATGTCCCCAGGTTCTGCACAAAGTCTGCATTTTTCTGACTGCCTGCAGAAGTGCAGGAGCAGATGGGAAGCCACGCCTGCCATACCTTTTCAGGACCACGCTTTTGTGCAGGGCTTGAAACACATGGCCTCAGCAGTTTGACGTAACACAGCTGCTAGAAAATTCAGCACAAAAGCAACCACACTTATCTTCACTTCTTTCCATGGAGCCAGGGAAAATGAGATCATGTCTGTGCAATGTCACATGAGTTCTTCTAACATATTATATCCTGAAAACTAAACACAGCACCTTTGAGTTAAAAGTCATGTTCCATACTTTGCTCTCAGCTTTATTATTCTCTGGAGCTTAATTTTTGCCTTCAATATTATTATATATAAAACTTCAACTGTTTTAATTTTTAAAGCAAGCAAAGTGCAGGCTTGTAAGTGTTGAGATGAACAGGATCCCAGCTGCCTGGGATTTTAGCTTCCATCAAGGTTTCCATGAGTACAAATATTCCAGTTCTTACCACAGGTGGGTAAAATTCGTCATGCTGCCGTGTGAGTTTCGCAAAACACAACAGATGATGCAAAGAGAGCACATTTGGGTGTAACATGCTAACCCTCACAGATGGCTTTGCAATGGTTAGCCTAAGTCAGCCCTGCTTTATGGGGAAAAAGAGTTGAGCTAAGCAAGCTTGTGATCATGGGGAAAATCTTTGCTGTGTCCTAAAATGCAACAGCCTATTGTAGAAACTATTTTAAAAGGTCCAGATGTCTTAGCTAGCAGCTGAAATTATGCCCCTTTATGCCTTAATGCACATGGAGTTACTGTCTAATGTTTTTTCTCTATGGCTTTAGGGGCTAAATTTCTCAATTTTTTAACAATCAGCAGAAACCACAGCTTTTACACCATAACGGAATTAAATGTATGCACTAATTTAATGAATGCATTTCCAGTGACATTTGTCTTTGATGAGCCTGCAGCAGATTCATAGTCCAAAGATGTCTTTTGTTCAGAATGACATGCTTTCTAGTTTATTACAACATTCTACCACCCTGCGCTTTAAAATTAGCAGGTGGAAATTTTCAGAGCCTCAGATGTCATTTAAATGCCTAATTTCGGCAGAAAGTAAATGGGAATGAGTTATACAGTTGTCATTCATGCCCTTGAATATTTTTTCTGCTCTTATTGGTCTTCATAAATTGTTTGGCTAAATCTGCTGTATACTTAGAAAGAGGTCCCAGGAACCTCGTGGAACTTCCCATGCAAAAGGGCACCTCGTTATTGGCCTGACCAGAAATGCTTGGCAGGGTTTTATGTTTCCACAAGCACACTAAACCAACAATCATGGCTTTAAATATGGGTCCTGAGTGCTCTGGAAGATGCTTTCCAGGCTGCAACAGGGACTCGGGCTGCACATTTACTGTCAGCAAAGACAATGAAGCAAGTCTTAAGAGTGCCTTTGGGTGTTCTGAGAAGACAGCAGTAAGCACACCCCTTGGAGCCATTCCCTGCCTCATTTGTTATTGCTTTGTCAAAAACATTTGTCAATGAAGATTGATTTTCAAAAGAACCACTTTTGGGAGTCTGGAAGTAAAGAGCTTTAATATGAAACATCTTTATAGGTAAATCAATCTTGTGGCCTAATCAACTGAGCAGCGTCCCTTTAGCTTCAGCATCAGAAATGCTGCTGTATATTAATCTGCAGAATTTTTGTTTTATTTTTCTTCTTTCTCAGAGATAATATGTTCCTGAGTAGTATTTATTTTGCAGGAAAGACAGTCATGTATAAGTAATTCTGCACACGGCAGTAATTTCTAATAAAAATGTAACAAAAAAGTCCAACTAGAAACTCATTTTAACTCTTTAACATTCAAGTAAAAGCTTTCAACATAGTAATTAAGGATGGATGTGTCTTCTTTCTTAAATATACTTAGAAGAAAAAAGTGAAAAATGTAAAAATTAATGAGAAACATTCAGCCTTGCCAGCTTTGGTTTGCCTGCCTGTTATCTTAAAAGGCATAACAAATGTGATTGATTTAAGAATTCTTGGGGTACTAATTTTGGAGAATTTGATTTTTGGGTTAAGACAGATATTACGAAAGATATTACTTATACTTTAATGCCTAGACCAGTGAAATATTACAGGTGCTTAACCTATTCTATTCTATTCTATTCTATTCTATTCTATTCTATTCATTAGTTCCTGTTTTGGTGCCTAAATGCCTCTCTAGATCTGGTCTCCAGTCTCTTCATCTAAAATCTATTGAATGAATAAAGGTCTTTCCATTTTCCTATGAAATTATAGTCCTTCTTAAACAATACATTTGGACAGAACAAGCATATAGTTTACTTTAAATGCAAGCCTGAATCCCATTGCATATGTGGTTAATTGAAAAGATGAGTTTAACTGGAGCCTAAAACTAAAGATGTTTTTCCTGGATTAAAGCTGTAAGAAATTCTACTGATGACATTTATCAACATTTCTCACTTAGGAGTATAAAATGGGATTAAAAATATTTTGAGACAGCTGCCTATTCATCCTATTCAGAGCTAGTCTGCTTTACAGATTTGGGTTTTTTTCCCAGAACCCACAGTGCAGTCAGAACTACATTGTGCTGAAGGAAATGGCTCCTAAAATTTATTAGTCTTCATTAGTCATTCAATTAGTCACTTCAACTACACAGGCTTATTTTATGTTCATTTGAATGCACCTCATCAAAGATAGAACAAGATATCTGCTACAAATTAAAAAGAAAACCTAGTACTTTAATACTCACTGATCCACATAAGATTATAATAGTTGTCACTTATAGCAATACCACTTCTCTGATTTATAGGATTTCTTTATGCTGTACTAAGATTAAAATTTGGAATTTACCTTCTTATGGGAAATACTAGAAGTCACTACAGGTAATTAGGACAAATTCTGCATTACATTCCATTGGTAGCCTGCAGAAATTTGGCCCAATTTATTGATTTTACTGGTCTTTCTTTGCTTTCCTACCTCTGACCCCTGAAGGGACTGAAAACACTTCACAGAGGTAAAACTGAATTTCTGAGATAAAAACGTTCACTCACATCGCTGTTGAGAAAAGCTACCTGGAGGAAAGTGAAACCTGTGTGTGTTACTTACACTGAAGTCCTGAAAAGTGATCTTGAACAAGACTTGAGTGGCACAAGGGTTTCTACCTGTTCTGTTGGGCAAAGCAGCCACAACTTTCTAAATTTAAATCTCTTCATGTAACCTTCCCGGGCACTTTAATGATTTTATCCTTTTGCTTGCTTGCTTTTGTTTCAGATGCTTGGAAACTGTATTGTGTCTGACCACTTCAACATGGGAAGAAAAAATCACCAGCCAACTAAGCAGAAAAGAAGATAGTCCAGCTTAGTAAGCAGTGAAAAATCCTGCTTTTCACAGGTTTTCTGTCACAATATTAAATAGCTGCTGTGTATTCTGATAGATGGATGAAACTTCAAGCCCAGATCTGTCCTTTCCTGCTTATGCATCCTGGTCCAGTATTCATCAAGGCCTTTTCATCAGTCTCATTTAGAACTGATAATTGCATATTCTCCAGAGCAAAGATGGTTTTATTTTTGTAGATGTCTGAGCAGTGCAGCTTGCACCTAAACCACTTCAATAATGAATGCTCATCCTTATAGTCACCTATTTGTGTTTTCTTCACAAGGCTAAAGAAAAAAGCTGTCTGCAGAAGCCTTTTGACTGCAATAAAACACTACTTCATGTCATGCAGATATCTTTGCTGTATGTAAAGATGAACAATTGTCACTTAAGCTGCTTCTACAAAGAAGAGATATTACTTACTTCCAGAGTGAAATGACAATTATTGAAATCTTAATAGTGAAATCTCCAGTTTGCAAGTAATAGTAATTCTGTTAGAGCAGATGACAGTAGCAAAAATTAAGTTGATGGGTTTTTTTTGGACTGCATTTTTTCCTGGAAAAATGTTATAGATCATAGCTAGAAATTAATAGGCTTGAATAGCAATTATTCCAGCTGCATAAATAATAATAAAACCAAATATTATCAGCCATTGGTGTATAACTGAATATCTGTAAATATATAAACTTCATTGCCTTGTATACTTATATAAGTATATACACTTTAAATATGATTATATTTTGTTAAACAATATATGATTATTTATATTCTAAATATTCATAGTTAATTAAATGTTAAGGCTGTGAAAGCTTCTAAGATTCAAAAGCCAAAGAAAACCTTGTTTAGTTTTTTTCTTTTTTCTTTGTATACTTGCATTATTACATCACATCTTTTTATGTAGTCACTATTTTTATGCTAATTTGGGTGGAAACAAAGCTCAGGGAATTACTCAACCAGAGTGTGATATCACCTCCTAAAAGTTTTCCAGAAACAGAGGTTTCAAAAGCAATTCTGTTCTGCCAGATTTGCTGAAGAATGGTCTGTAGAGGATAAGAAACATTTACTGTTAAACACCTGTAACGTTGTCCTGGATAAATTTCTGTTCCTTTGGCTGTGACTGCTCATATGTATGCAGGTTGTGGGAGATACTGTAGGGGAAATAGATTACTTCAGGCTAATACTTGAGATATTTAAGTAGACAAAGAAATTGAGGTTTTTGTTCCTACTTTGCTGGAGGACAGTTGGAGCGGGAAGAGAAGGGAAAACAAGTTACCTCAGCCTCATAATCCAGTTATATATGGAGATAAAAGGAAATGTTGCTATAATTCAGTTAAAAAATCTATCAACAAAGAGGCATAAATCTAGTAGAAACAAGACTTTACCAATTTTTGTCCTTGCATTAGGACTTTTTTTTTCCATGGGAAATTCTAAAGAAGAAGAAGAAAAAAGCTTATTCAATGCCTGGACCTAATACTAATTCAGTTTTCACTCTTTCTAATTAGTTGCTTGGTGGGATACTTTGAGTTTTTCTCTCCCTTCCTCTGATGTAAAAAGAATTATTAATTTTCTTGGGGTATTTTCATGACACAACCATTCCATTCACTTAGGACTTTACACTCCTTCATGGATGTAGATGTGCAACATCCCAGTGAGTTGAGGAGTGTTTATCATGCACATCTGACACAACTGCAATGGAGGGAGAGGGATGAAGCCCCACAGTATTCAGTTTTGGACAGTCGTGCTTACTTTCTGCCCATATATTTCTTGTTGTTTCTTTCTACATCTTTCCAAATTTTTTTGTGGTAACATCAGATTCATACAAACGTCTGATTCTCTGAGGAAATGATATAATGATATGTGGTTTGGTGGGTGAGACAGTGTTGACCAGTACTACAGCATTTGTCACTTTTTCTTTTCCCACAGGGAAAGGATGTGTCACAAGTAATTTTGTGGCACAACTGATTTCCTCTTTGTTTAAAGCTGACTGCCTTCCCCTTGTAAACTAAGATATTGAACCTATTATACTCCCCCTTCCCTCCAAATCTGACCCCCATGGGTTGCATACAGAGATCAAATGATGAATATGTTTGGAAAGATGTTGGAGCACCTGACCTGAGATCTGTATATTGTTGTACAGCCTTAGTGTGACAGTGCTTTGTTTTTTTTTTTGTCTCTGTGCAGCAAATGAGATCAACCCCACTGTTTGCATTAATTAGCTACACTTCATTAAAAGATGACCTTATCTCTGTGAAGAGATTCTACCCACGCCCATATTTAATGCATCATCTTTCAGTCCCAAATTCTACAAAAGCCCTTAAACACATACTCAGCTTGAGCTTTGCTTAATTAAAGTCACAACTCTGGATGTTTCTCGTCCTTTCCTAATGCTGGGTTTTCTCACAATTCTATCCCTTGCCACAAATCTGGACCTTGCTGAAAACAGAATAATCCCTGTTTTTCCATAGTTAAAAAAATAGATTAATTATTTTCTTGGAGGGCTAGAAGAAGCATCACTGTTCTCCCTATTTGCCTTGTCTATACATATTTTTACACTGACAGCTCTTGTGAAGAGGAGCAGTGAGTCACACCTGTGTCAGTCAGTGGAGACAGTTTCTTGGACATTCTGCAGAGAACACAAATGTGATCAGAGGACAGCAATAGTGCAGTTAGTGAGTGGTACCTGGGGATGGCCATAGGATGCAGAGAAATGGAATGGGAATAAAAAGAGCAGAGCAGGGAAGTCAGAATGTTATAAGAATTTAAGTTTAAAAACCCTCAAAGGCACTTCTATATACTCGTTTTTACCTTTTTATCAAAGTGTGGAAAAACTTCAGATGTTTTGAGCTTCTTTGCTCTTGTTCTAAACTCCTTGGTGTTCATAATTATCCTTTACAGATGAAAACAGACTAAAATGTTGATTGACATGATTTTTTTGTGTTTATCTTCTGTAGCTAGTAGGTATACTGGAACTGATTTTCTTTTCTGTTTGTTGTTGAAACATGTTTAAAAGCTGTCAGTTTTGCTGACATTTCAGTTGGAACTTTTCCCCCCAAATTATATATTATTGCAATGTTTCAATTTTTTGTTTTGATGGTGTTGGAATATTTGGGGCTTTTCAATCAAAACCAAAGTTTGGAAATTAATGTGTAGATGTTCACATAAAAGGCTTGACGCTGGGATAAAAACAACAAAAGCTTCTCCTTTATGAAAACAAAATATTTTGATCCGTGGCCGTTATTTTACTACTCTGCTGCTCACCAGCTTGTGTTTATTTCACAGCACAGCTGTTTCATTTGTAGTTCTTCCTGCTGGTTAAAAAATAAAGCACAGTGCCACTCAATTAAACTGTTTCTGTCTGCTACCTGCCCTGCTGTTCACTCAGTTCTTAGTCACTTAACCTTTCCCATGTCAGTTCCCAGAGACTGTGCCCTCGAACACAATGAAGGTTTCTCATGAGTTCCACCTACACTGATGCTGAGGTTAGAACTGTAATGGAACTCATTTGCAGTTTTGCTGAGGAGTAAATTTAGCCCTGGCTATCACTAAATGTTCCTTTACACGAATATATGGAACAACCTTGGCTTTAACTGAGTGTTCAGTTACCCAAAGAGTGAAATTGTTAACCTGTGTGTTTGACAGACTCGTTGGGCAATAGCAGAGACCACACCACGTCTCTACAGGCAGGACAATCGCAGTCCTTCTGTAAACAAAATTGGTGAGAGTCAGACACGTGGGCAGCAAAAGCAGGGCTCCAGTCCAATTACTTTGAAATCATGTTCTATGACTGAGTGGAAGGCAATTTACTGTAGTTGAACTTATTTTCCAACTTCTGAGTAGCAAATGTACCCAGTATGGACAAAGGTAATGAGATCCCTTTTGACTTTTTGAACAAGGTTTCCTGTTCTCTCTTTCAACAGTTGCAGATGATATTTTTTTATCATTTCAGTTCTGGACTTCTCAACAAAGTAAATCATTCCCAGTCCTAAAAGAAGTAAGTGAGAGGATGTTATTTTTTTTGTATCTAGTGATCCATGACACTGCGTGTCGAGGCAACATTTTAACTGTGAGATCAAATTCTGTGCTTACTGTGACTGATTTTGCCACAAATTCAGAAAACTCTACAGTAGATTTTCCTCACTTTATTTCTAGCTGTCTGCAATCTGTTGTGTAGCACTCCAGCATACACTGATGATTAAAATAAAGCAGAATACCCTTCTTTCAGCACTTCTTACTAATTCTGATATCTCAACCATGTTGAGAGACACAGAATATTCATAGGAAACATCTTTTATTTTTCATTTATTTCACAGAATACTTAGAATTTTTTTTTTTTTCAATGAACTTATGAGCCTTTTACTGTGAGGATATGAATAAGAGTACATACACACAGAGCTTTATTAGACTCCATATGCAATTTCAGTTTCAGGTTTGTCTCAAAGAAGAGCTGATCAAGAACAAGATCCAAAGTGCCAGCAAAGGTTTTCCAGAGTTTCCTAGACTAACAAATACCACTGAGACCAGTTGCTTTCTTTAAGCCTACTTATCAAACATTTAAAAAGCTTTCCTGGGATTCAGAGAAATGTCTGAACTCCTCAGAAAATGAAGCAAAACCAGAAACAGATTTTTCCCTGGTATGTCAGCAGAACAAGCATTAGCCTGTCAGTAACCTGGAGATAAGAAGGTTCACAGGAGGATCTTTTCAGTATATATAATATACTGTATATATATATACTGTATATAATATACTATATACTATATATATACTATAAATATCTGATGGGAGAGGATGAAGAGGAGGTAGCCAAACTCTTCTCTGGAATGCCCATTGAAAGGACAACAGGCAATAAGAAGAAATGAAAATTCAGAAAAGTCAATCTGAATGCAGGAAAATGTATTCTTGCCATGAGGATGCTCAAACACTGGCACCAGCTTCCCAGGGAGGATTTTAAGTCTCATCAGTGAAGCTTTTAAAAATCTGACTGGACATGACTCCAGGCTGCATGCTGTAGGCCACCCTGGTGGAGCAGCAGGGTTTGACTGGGTGATCTCAGGAGGTCACATCCTGTCTCAACTGTTGTATATGCAGTGGCCACTCTTTGAGTAGACACTCAAAGATAGAGCATGTGCTGCAATGCAGGAAAACTTTTGGTGTTCATAGAAACTCTAAATCTTCAGCTTTTGGAAAACAAGACAAGTGTGTGGAAGATAGTCAAAATTGTCCAGCATTTCTGAAGTGGTAACAATATTTTATTTAATCAGGGACAAAGTGGAAAATTGACCGAAGCCACAGCGTCTGAGTTTCTGTTAAACTCCCCAGACATCCAAACAGTTTCAATGATTTTTGTTTCTTATCCTAAATTAAATCCAAGTCAATTCAAATTTGTGATGCCTGCCTTTTTGATAATTAGAACATGAAGGTGAGTAATGCCTCAATGCTTTCAAAGGATTGCTTTGCACTGCTTTCTTGTTGTTCCACTTGAAGATCTCTTAAAAGGCTACAGGGTCACTGGCTTGCTTTCTAATGCCAGAAAATCTCAAGTATTCTCTCTGGAACACTTTCAAAAGGGATAAGAACCGATCCCAGGTCACCTCATCTTTGATAGCCAGGAACATGTGGACTGGTCATATATCCCTAGGAGCAGCAGAGGAATCCCTTACACTCCAAGGAAGGTGGAAGGGAGGCTCTTTGCAGCTGTTGAGAGCTAAACCAGTACATGGGCCCTGGACACTGCTATGACCTGGGGCACTGAAACACCTCAGAAACAATTGAAGTGCAAGGGAAGAGTATGTAGGATATAAAAAGCTCTTCAGATACCTCAAGTAAAAAGCATAAAAGTTTAGCTAATTCCTGAGTTAGGTGACTGCTGAAGGGGTTTTTAAAAATTATTATGTTGGAAAGGAGTATAAACAGAAGCAGTTATGCCAAATTCAGATGCTTACATCTTACTGCATATGAAACTAAATGATTTGCTCAGAGCCCATGGATATATCAGGGGAAAAAATAATACTAGATCTCCTGAATTCCAACAGGGTCACCTATCATTTTGACTGGTGTCACTGGAAGTGATATCTTGTGTTTACAGCCTAAATGATCAGAAGTTGCAGAAGATTAAAGTAGCCAGGGTATCCATACTCTTGGAGTTCTCCTAAAATATAAATATTTCTTGAATTCATTTGTGGCCCCCTTTTTGGCACTGTTGGGAACTGCACTTTGAGCACTTTCTGAGGAAATGATAAATGGTGGGCTAATGTCACTAAAAATGAAGACAAGTGTTGTGATTTAATGAAGCCCTTTCTTTCAAAAAGTATTGGAAAACAGCATTTCAGAGAAGTGTTACAATCCCACTTTCCAGAGAGTTTTGAAACTTGAAGACTTCACTGCAGTTCAAATCCAGTGAGAAGTCAGTTTACATGAGCTGCTGTGCTTGGCACATTGTCTGGAAAATCCAGAAGGCTGCTGGAAACGTGGTGTTTGCCACGCATTTCATCTTTGCCCTTGGCATCGGCCTCCACTGGCAAAGTAACTCTGAAATTCCAGAAACCACACAGAAGATACATACACATCTCGTAGTTTGTGTTAAGAACTCGAGTGCTACAGAAATAGAAAATACTAAAAAGTCACAGTAGAGAAAAGGAGGAAGGGCCTCCTTTCAGCTCATCTTTTAAGCCATGTAGAGATCATTTCACTCTGCAGGACTGCAGTCCTTAGTCAGATAGAAAAGCTTGGATGCTTGCAGCTGAAAGGAGGTTGTTGCATATAAGAGCAGTCTCAATAAAATTATTCCCTAATTGCATAAGAAGTGAGAATAAATTTAAAAAATTGCTCAAAAGTCTCCAGTGATTTGAGCACTGTTTGTAAAAAGGAGTTGAGGTGTTGCAAGTTATTTTTGTTCCTTTTCTGTAATTGGTCACCTGGAATTTTTGACCACTGCAAATTTTTAGCAAGATGAGTGGCATTCAGATGAAAGACCTGTAAGCAGTATTGCTGATTTTTTTCCCAACATCTGGAAAATTCATTCTGCGATCCGGTCTTCCACCCTACCCACAATACAAAATAGACTTTCAAACAGAGTTTGGAGTATGATCTAGTCAGATTTATTCTTTCTGATTGTCTGTGTCTACAGAGACACAGCATTGATATCAACTGGTTACTAAGGGATTTCTGGGCTAGGAATAAGGTGGAGACTCTTGTTTGTTCCAGAATAATAACCACCACACTCACCCACAACCACTGATAAAGATAATCCTTGATGCAACTAAGGGAAAAAATGATATTTACTTTTACAGTTTTGTATTGTTACAATTTAAACACAACATGCTGCACTGTGAAATAATTCTCTGTGGTACAATTAAGCAATTGCTTCCTCTTTCGGTTTTCACAATTTCAAACTTGCACGGAGCCCTCATTGCTGTTTTCAAAGAAGAGTGACTGCATCTTGAAGACTTTCTAATCATCTAAATCCACTGTACCTAGTGAATTCAGTTAAAATCATTAGATGATTCAGATGGAAAATAGAAATATTTAAGAAGTAGAAAAATGTGAACTAAGATGGCTGGGAGTGGCCCTGACTCTTGTGATATTTGTGACATTTCTGGTCATCATCAGCCTCAGTGACTGATGTAACTGAGGGACTTGAAAAGAAATAAACCAATAAAACATTCTCTACCACAGCTGCAGGAGGTTAAATGTATTAGGTAGCTGCCTCAGATGGGCAAAGATAGTGAGAGGGAGAGATAGAGGAAGGACAGGCTGGATGCCCTATGATTAATGTCAGGGAGGATTTCTCTTGTTGCTGAGTCACTGGAGACAGAGTGCAGGCTGGATACATTACTCATTCCAGAAGGACTCAGATGAGGCTGCCTGGTACAGTCATTGCTGTGGTCCAGAGGTCCCTGGAACTTTGTTTGAAGCAATGTTAAAGAAGGGTTTGTGTTATTTCTAGACCAGCAGCATTAGAGCAACATCTGCAGCACGAAAAGAAATAAAGAACTGGGGAACTGCACTGAGCAAATGCAATGTGTTTAAAAGGACTCGGGGAGTCAAACATTGAGAGGAGCTCTGTAGGCATCTCAGAGTGTCTCATTATGTCCCTCACCATCCTCACTGAACTGCCCTTGGCCTCAGGAAGACTAGAGGAATGTTTGGCTGCTGGCATGCCTCCCTTTTGATCATCATGCTGAGTGATTATTTCCTCATACATTGTTATGCCTCCGTGTCTGTCAAGAGATATCTGTCTCCTTTCTTGCCTTAAATTCATTTCTCTGGAGCCAGGATCAGGTTGAATAATTAGCTTTGCATGGTGATCTGGATCCATCACTACTGCTTCTTGTTCCTGTAGCACACAAGGGCAGTAGTCCTTCAGTGAGCAAGGCTGAGACTGTGAACAGCCAAATGGAAAGGGAAGGAAGCCTTCCTGTTATGAAACACATCTCTATAGCTTCTGACATGCCCAAATGGTCATGCAAAATCTCTCTGCTTCTCATCAGCCCACTTATGACAGACTTCTGTTATTTCAGTGTCCCTTCACTAGGCTTAAAAATAAAAGAAATATAACACACATTAGCTCAACTTCTTTCCATGCTTTGTAGATCAGATCAGACAACCCACTCTATGAAAGGCATTTGACTTCAAGGTTGTTTTAGAGAGTAATGCAACTGCTAAAACAAGAATCAGCAGTGATAAATTTTCAGTCTTGTTAAAGAGTTGTTTTGTTTTTTTTTTCTTGGGATCTCATAATTGCTAAAGAACTTCCTGAAATGAAGCCATATTTAACTCCAGTTTCTTTTAAACTTTTCTCTTTTTTGGGGGGGGGAGTGGAGGTGCGTATCTTCTATAATTTAAAACTAGAAGTACCTAAGCATGAAGTTGCCTTCTTGGAGTTGTTTGATATAATTTGGGTTTTAGGCATGCATTCAGTTCAACAAAAACATGACTGGAAGATGGTGTCCTAAGTTTCAGAGGGATCCATCTTATCCAGTTGAGTTACCTGGCTGGCCTTCCTAAACTTCATAAAAATTGATTTGTGCTATGAAAGAGAATACCATTCCCAATCAGTTGTAGAACAGAGCTTTAAAGAGCAACACTTGTTCTTATACAGCCAAATAATACATCTCCACTTAATCAGTGCAAAGACTTTAGTTTCAGGGCTGCCTGAAACACAGTCAAGACGCAATATGGAAAATTACAATTTTTGGCTTTTCATCACTGGCAGGAATTGGTTTGGTCAAGGGTTATTGTACAGGTAAATATTAATTTGGATTACAAAAGGAAAAATTACTTAGGCATTCGCTGTAATGTGTTAACTACTTTGAAAGTACATTGTGATTATGCTATATTGAAGTAATCCTGCTTGGAGAATTACTGCATCACCTGAAAATTCCCTGAAAAAAGTTAATCCATTAAACTTTATCCTCTCTAGGGCTCCCTATTAACTATGTTCACCGTGTGGAAGAATATGTTAAATCCAAAATATTTTCACTACTGGTATTTTAATCAAGTGAGAGACATCCCTCATGGATGCTTAACTGGAGACTTAAAAATCTGCATTTAAATTGATATTCTAAAATATACAACCCAAGAGATTGTGAGTACCTTTTTCAGTCATATTGTACATGAAGATCATGATGCTCTAACTGATTTGTCATAACTTACTAGCTATCAAGAAGCCAAATTGAAGATTTAGATAAAAAGAGAAAAATGAGATTTGAGAAAATATTTCGCACTTACCTTTCTCAGCATAAATATCTGCACAAAGTGTAGCAAAATGGTGAACTGCTAGTTGTACAGAAATTTAACTGTCTGATATTCACCTCAAACTGGTGCTGTCCTCCACTAGTATGAACTGGCATCGCTGGGTATTGAGCCAAACAGCACAAGTTTCTGTCTCACTGGAAATATTTCCCTTAGCATTTTCCTGTGTTATCAAAATGACTTGTTTTGAGGCATTAAATGTTATCCTTTTCAATGAGAAAGCAGTTAAGTACTTGGATCTGCAAAGCAAATCCCATTCCCCAAGTGCTTCCCAGCATCACCCCTGGTCCTAACGAGAGTACACATTTAAGTGGGAAGGAAAACCAATTCTACTCTTCTTCCAGGACTTTCATTAGTTAGGAGAAAACAAATAAAAACCCAAATAAAAACAAATAAAAAATCAAACCAAACCAAACAACAACAAAAAGAAAACCACCATAGCCTTAATCTTCAAAGGGTTCTGATATCTTCAGCTGGTGGCTTGATCTGTTTTCCATAAAATCCTGGAATGACTCCACAGCAACATCAGGGCTCCAGTAGTTTGATTATTTGCTGTATATTGGTGCTTCCACTACACAATACAAAAAAGTGCTTGAATATCTGAGGACTGGAATGTCAAAGAACCTTCCATCATCAATAAAGTTAATAAAGTTAATAAAGTGTATATACTAGAAATCTTTGAGCAAACAAATGAGCCACTTGAACAAAACCTGGGAATTGAGGACTGATTCCTTTGCCCTGAAACAGTGCTTTGAGAAGAATACAACATTCAACAGCAAGCCCAGGTACCAAAGACTTGCCTGGATATTTTTTGAGAGAGCCATGAGAGCTGTGCACTGGTGGGGTGCTCAGTGAGGGCTGCAGAATCCATCTTCCCATTCCAGAAGCTTCTGCAGTCCTGCCTGAGCTCCTGCTGCTGCTCTGTTCTTCTTGGGATGTGTGTTAAATCTGGCTGTGCTTGTAAGAATTTTTTTTGCCTCGGACTCCAGCACTGATGGATATGCAATTAATGACTGCCCTCACTACTGCCTGAAAAATCCTGAAAATATCCCTGAAATGTTTTCTGTTGGATTAAGTTATACATCACTTTGGATAACCAAAATATTTTAATTCTAAGCCTTTTTCTACCCACTACTTATTTGTCTAGGGGAAGCTTGAATTTTTTGTTTGTTTGGGATTTTTTTTTAATTTTAAAGTACCAAAGACTTCATCAAAATGAGAACTTTCTTTACAAATTTAGAATTTAAATATGTTAATAAAAAGTAACTTTTTTCCTCCTTTTGAGATCAAAATTGTCTGCTGAACATCATGCAGGTTGTCATATGATTTTGTTTCCCCTCATGCTTTTTTCCAGCCAAATGTTCTGGATCAAACTATCGTTACACAATTCTAGTATATATAATGTCTGTTTTCAAGAGGTTGGGTTGGAAGAACAAGCCAGATTGGATGTAAGACTGAGTCAGTCGCTGTGCAATGGTCTGAAAAGAATGTTAACATCAGTTTTACTAGCAATATGTGAACTTGAGTGTCCCATAATGATTAAAAAATATCCTCAGATGGCAGAAAGATTACACCAAACTGCAGTGGCAGTGACTTTTCTGGGCCATGTTATGAAAATAACAGAAATTCTTCCCCTGTTCTCTCAAAAAGTAAAACAAAAAAAGGAAAAAATAATTCATTCCAGTATCTACAGGAAACATAACAAATCCAGTGTACATGCATAGTTTTGACATACTGTATGGCAATTTAATATAGTTTACCTAAGCAAAAATACAAATCCTTTTGATGTTTAAATATATGTTATTTGCAAAGGAACAATTTCACACATTTTCCAGTATTGTCACCTCTTTATAGATTATATTGCAGCAGAAAAGGAAAAAGGGAAAGTCAAAGAGAGGGAGTTTTTGAAATGGGTCTTTTAGTATAGGAATCAAATGTACTGGTGATTAACATCTGAAGACACCCTTATATTAGAGAAGACATCAAGGCTGTCATGTGTTTCTTTTAGTTTAAAGGCAGTGGAAGTGGAGATTCACTTTAGTAATCTCAGAAATGTATCCAAAACTAAGCAACCAAGATATGGGAGACTTCACAAAGAAAATGCAGTCTGTGTATATCTGACAAAATGTTTTTTAAGGAAAATAAATGAATGGTTCAGCAGAGAGAAAGGTTGTAAAACTCTTTTTAGTGTGGTAAAAACAATTCTCTACAGATGAAACTGCAAATGTAGAATCTTTTATTACATTTATAAATGAGGAAGTTCAATTAGCCAAAGTGCATCTCATCAGCAAGACTTTCCAAGGCATTAATGTCAGTCTGACAGTCCCACTTCTGTCACTGCCCTACTGATACTGAGTTCAGTACAGAAACTTTAAAGCCACTGGTGAAAATTTTTAACAAACTTAATCCCCTTTGATTTGTTATATGGTACAATCTCTGGGAAAGGGAATGTGGCACACTGATGACTTTGGTTTGTCAGTGGGACTAGATAACCTTTAAGCAACGCCTATTTCATGTGTACTCTGGAAATTTTAGTTTAGCTCCTTTGGTTGTAGCTAAAGAAAAATTATATGATTTTTTGTATAATTCCTCAAAAGAGAAGCTTTTCCAGTACTTATAGTATGTTCTCCTTTTTTTCCATAATGCAGGTCTGCATGTGCTCATGTATACTGCAATAAAGTGAAATGCAATAAGGTGCTTAAATATGTTTTCTCTGAATATTAAAAGTCAAAGAAAATAGATTTCAGGCCACCAGGCCACTCCAGACAGGGGATGAAAAGGTCTCTGCTCCTGAGATCCTCTGCAGTGTAACCAGTGATCAAGCACAGAGAATGATGAGCCTGAGGCATTAGGCTACAAGCCACGATTTTGAGACCTTCTAAATCTCTTTTGGCCCCTTAAAAACTAAATATAAAACTTTGAAGGTGGATTCCTGTCCTTGTGGCTCACAGTTGTACAGCTGTGGCCTACTCACTCCACTGACCCCTGCCACTGATTCTGTCTTGACTGATGACTTGTAAGTGAAGATCAGCCACCTCCTCTGATCAATTCTCTGCAGCAACCACATTCCATTCAAATAACTGCATAGCTGAGAAAAAGAAACATGTAATGATTTTATACCAGAAATCAGAGGCTGGAAAATTGCTTTGGAAGGCTGAGAATGTTTTCCTGGAGTCTCTGTTTGCAGTAAATATCATTCACATTGAGTAACATAGTGACTTTGGGACCTGACCAGGCTTGGAGTGTAACTCACAAACTAGACCCAAGAAATTTTTAGTGGTTTTGAATGGCTCATTTTTGCACCAGTCACTGATTAACACTTTAAAGCCAGAGTCACGACATCTCCAGGCTCCATGAGCCAGTGCAACTTGTAAAACTATTGGTTCAAACACAGGACTTCTTAAACAAATTCTATTTGACTCCATTTCAGCAGCAGAGACTTTTGTAGCAGCACACTGGAAAAACACAGAAGCATCTTCTGTAAGTTGTCTCACCCAGTGCTGAAAATCCATCAGATCTAACAGGTTAAGCAGTCATGGACTGCTTCAGTGCTCAGGTAAGCACCTCCAAGAAGTGTCCATTATCAACTCAGCAGTGATCAATGAATCCAGAGTGTGGGACCTGGGAGTGCAGGGAACACTGATTTTGAGTAGCACATCAGCCCATGGTCCTGTTCCTCTGTGGCCAGGAGAGGAATGTATGCTGCCTTCATAAAAGCTAATTTATGAAATTCTCAAAGATATAAACTAAGTTTAGCACTTTCATCCTCAAAGTATACTACTTCTCCTAGCTTTCAAAGCCAGGGATTATTTTTTTTTCTAAATTTAGAGGGTTTTTTTGAACCTCTCTCGTTTCCCTCATCTGTTACTTGACATCACATAATCTATAATCAAGTAGTCCTTGCAGTCTCTCACATTCTTTCAGATCTGTGCACTCCCCCACATCTTGGTCTGCTTCCCCCACCTCATGTCTATCTATTTCAATAAAGCAAAGGAAAACTGTCTTTCTCACAGGAAAATGGTAAACTTGGGCAGACAGCTTGGACAAAGAGGAAATCTGTGTGAATGAGTATGGAAAAGCCCTGCAGTGTCATGGAGAAGGTCAGGCGGGGGAGAAAGGAGTAATCTATGCCCAAGGACTGGTATCAGCAGAACAGATTATCCATTTCCAATTTAGATACTTCTGTACTGAAAGTGCTGAGGGTTGGTCATGTGGATATTCCCCACATCTTCATCTGACTGTCAGTAAAAGATATAATCACTTATGTAAGGAAGGGCATCCTAAGAGAGGCTCTGAGGCTGTGCCTCTCTCCAGCTCCAGCGTTAGCTACCCTTGTGATATCTTTGTATTGCATTACATTAAAAAAAAAAAAAGTTTCTGTTTAGTACAGAATTTTAATTTGTGTCTTGCTGGGAATTGTGCTGCCTGCAGAATCCCTTTTCATTCCCTGTCCCAAGACTATTTAGTGATGTTGATGTGCTTTATTGAATAGCAGCTTTGTTCCAAAGGCTTCACTTTGGAGGAGTATGAAATGATCCCTCCTATTCATTTGTAAAACAGTTTGTGATGGGAGTTATTGTATGTGGTTAGTCTTATTGTTGATTTTTAAATCTGAATACCAATTGTCTACAAAGGATGTACATTTTGTTGGTTTCTAGCCTGCTTGCCCACATACCTTTCATTCCTCCCAGTAGTTTTTGAAGCTACTGCATTCTCGTTATATTTTAGGAAGCTGATATATCTTGAACTCCCAGTATCCTTGTGACAGCAGGTTGAGGGGACAGATAGAAGCAGTAATAATGCTACTGGTAGAAAAGCAAGAACTCTTCCCCTTGCCCATTCAGAAAGGGCAACCATGGGGCACCTTTGGCTTGCCAAGCCTTAAACACAGAGTTCTCAGGCAGGAGTGAGCTCGTAGAGGCTATAAAAGAAAGCTGTGTTTGGGAACACGGGAGTGCTATAAAGATGTGGGGGTTGACTGCACGTATTCATGTCTTTATCTGTCCCACTGCTCATGAAATGCTCCATTTATCCACATTTAGTGTTTGAATGTACTTCAGTCAGTACTCAGTAAGTTTAGAACTTTTTATGTCTGGATGTGTAGAAAATGTGGCATTTGGAGCTCTAGTTAAAGAAGAGAAAACAGGGATAGAAATAGGTCAAGAGGCCACAGGAAGGCTGGTTCTTACTGTTGTGATTTATCTGTGGGGCCAATCTGCTGTCGAAACTTTAAGGACCTCTGCTCTCTATGGCACCATTCTGGTTACAGAAAAGCAAACAATGCAAAGCTGTGAGGCAGGGAGAGAAGTGGTAATACTCTTTTGCTCATCATTGCAGAGCAGCTGTATAAATCTAACAAGAAAAAGCCCTTCTTTTAATGCAGGGCCCTTCTGATATTCATGAACAATACAGATTTTATCACACAAGTGTAGTTTGTGTTAAATGTGCCCCAATGATTATACTTGGCAGGCTTTGGCACATTATTTTCCCATTTGTTGATCATTTTTGCTGTATTCCTCAGCTCCATCTTGGAATGAGTGCCCCATATTAGCAGGCAAATGAAATACTTGCTCTAGTCAAGTGTAAACAAATTATTTCTTCCTGACTGTGAAAGCTGTGAAGAAACCTGGAATGTAGTATGTAATTAAAAATACATGTTTCAGATAAACATAGTGGCTCAGTGTTTTTGCTGTATTCCTCATCTCGAATGTGCCATCTGTGGATGATGAGGGAGGGAGCTATATATAGAAGTGGGCTCACTGTGTACAGACTTCCTCAATTTTATGGGACTACAAATGCATTGACATTTCCTGGTGGCCTAAAAGAGGCAGTAAATTACTGTCCCTCTTTGCTGGCGTGTGCCCTGTTAACCAATGCCTTAGGAAAAGTGTGATTTTCTTTTTCAGCTTATTGCAGGTTAAGGGATAAAGAATAAAGGAATAAAATACCCAGATTTCTCAGAGCCTGTGAGCAAAGCCAGAGCAGTAGAGTCAGATTGTGAAAAGCTTTTGTCTGTGCATTTATTCTTATTTATTTTTGCTTTCCAGAAATATTTCTTCATAAAAAGAGTGAATTTTAAGCACATAAGGTCTTGGCTGTAGAGAATGAGAACTCAAGCAGAATTGAGTAAGTATTACTCCATATACCTGAAACTACAAGTTAAACTCAGGTCTTTGGGACACAGAAAGGAAAAAAAATAACATACTTCTCATCTTTATACAGGTCAACACATTTCAGTGCTGAGGAGTCACAACCGAGTACAAAGAGAAAAGTGGAGATAAAGACCCTTTGCAGAAATTCTTCAGTCTGGCATTGAAATATTAATTACATTCAACCAAGTAAAATGAAGCTTGAGAATTAATCACAAACAACTGCAAAAAGGTCTGAATTCAGACTGGATGATGCTTCCTATTCAATAGACAATATTTGTTCACTTGCATATGTTGAATGGGTCTATTTGTGATTATGAAATTATGAGGGGAATGTTTGTTAGATGGCCTGAAATTACTGCCTTTCATGCACATCAGGGTGTTTGGCATGTCTTCTTATCATTCAAGATTTTTGTGTAGATGCTTGTATGGCTATTCTCCTCCTGCTCATGTATCCTGTACTGTGGCATCACCAGCTGAGTGGTCAAGAATGAAAAATAATCCCCTCTCACACAAACTAAAGCATGAAATGAGCTAAGTGCTGTTTGTGCTGGGTTTTTTGTAATTTGTGGGTTAGTGGGAAGAGCAGGGGAACTGAGCACCTATGGATGTAACAGCAGCTTAGCACTTTGTATCCTGGCGTTGTGAAACAACCAGGAGATTATCTCAGGAACTGCTGGAGAAGACCAGGAATAAACCAGTGAGATGATGCTGTGTATTAATGGTGAGGTGCCACATATGTCTGACTTTTGAGAATGTTAGTTCAGTTCTGAACACTAAGTGTAAAAAAAGTCCCTTGTCTAGGTAGAATAGATACAATTTCTTTAAAATTTCTTTAAGCTGTCTAGTATTTCCTATAGTCTTAAGTTTTAGCACATGTATTTGCTATATCCTATGGCAATGAATTTCTTCCTTTCTGTTTAGTTTCTAAATTTCTGGTGCAAGCAAAATTTTTGTTGGATTCAGTGAAGAGCAAAGAAACCAGCTGGCTGACTGAAAGACTCACAATGAAAAAAAAATGTAGAGACTAATCATGGGAGACATGGAACGATTTATCTACATTTTTTATACCTTAAAAGAAGACAACAGTTAATTTCCAAAATTAGGACCCATTAATGTTTGACATCACCCTTGCCTGTGAAGTTAAATATTTTGGGTTTGGATACAGTTTTCAGTCATGCATGTTCTTGGTAAAGAACCAAAGTCCTGTCTGCTTTTATAAACTACCTACTCCTCCTTGGGCTCTTTTACCAGTTCTTTAGTTCACAGAGATATCCCTTTGAAGGAGACCTATCAAAATAAATGTCCAAATTTGAAGTCCAGTCTGAGATTTCATTTTTTAATTAATATTCATAATTTTAAATACTGATTTTTTGCTCTCCTGTTTTTTATTGATGAGGTTATTTTGATTCTAAATTCAATGCAGTGATTTCATACCTATCTAGAAATGACAGGCTGTGAGTTCAGCTGAACTCAAAAAGTTAGAGTTAAGTGGGATCACATCCAACCTGATGCTGTATCGAAGATCTCAGATTGCCTTAATACACCTCTAGAGGCAGTTAAAGCATTGGGGCCTTCTGCATGGAAATAAAAGTAAGGCAATAAATAATAACAGTTTATATTCAGCTACAGCTTAGTGCTATTAAAAATTTATACCACTTGCCATTTTTAAAGCCCTGTACTTAATAGCTGTTGTAAAAATTACAAAAACATAGTTGACTGAAAAGTCTATGAAAATATTGGCATGCTAAAGAAATTAAATTTTTCATTTAAGGGCCAATATGTCTGATTATAAAATTTTGAATTATAGCCAAGAAACACTATTTTTGTTAACACGTCTGACTTTGGTCTTGATCTTCCAATTTCCTCCTGTTTCACAGACACTTTCCAACACCTCTTAATCATTGTAGGGTCATGTTTTAGGAGCAGGCTGTGCTGGATTTTCAAAAAAACAGAGCTGTAATTTCCTGCTCTGAGTTTTTCACTCTTAGTACCTTTTTTTCAGGTTTCATAATAGGAAAGAGTTAGAACACTTCATTTTGTCTCCCCTCTCTGAAGCCAAAACAGCAGGTCACTGTCCCTGTTGGTTGGATCTCTCTGCCAGGGGTGACTGACACCAGGAGTTGCTGGAGTTTCCACATCTCTGCTTGCACAGCCTGTCCCAAGGGCTTAGGACAGACTTTTTTGAGGGAATGCAAACCATGCAGGTTGACCAGTGATTTCAGTTTTCTACCCTTCAGGCTGCCATCTGTTTTGAGAAAATGACCACATCTTCTTCAGGACTTCTAGGAAATAAATGATACAAATGCAAGAGTTATTTACTCTACCTGCTTGTCACTGTGTAGAAGCTGGTCAGCAGAAAAAACCCCAGGTCCAACCTACTCTGCTACAGGAGAGGAGGATCCATGCAAACGTGGACAAAAGCCACTTCTGGGCAGCCAGTTGCCTGCTGTGGCTCATGTGACAGCTTTCTAGTTGACAGCTTTTATGAGGAGATTCTTCTGATGGATAAAATAGCAGAATTAGACTAATATGGGTGCTTGTAGAGATTTCTTCCCTGTCACCGTCTTGTGCAATATAAGTTTGTCCCCATTTTATGGATGAAGGGGACAAAAGGATTTCTGATTTTTGCCTTTTCCAGAAAGCATTAGCAAGTGCAGTTCCTACAGCAGTGGCAATGACAGCTACTTTGTATTTCTGTGTGATTCAGCAATGCATATACACAAAGGGAGCAGCCTTATGATAATCTCTATTTCAATAACCCGGCTGCAACACACTGATTTAAATCTAGGGAAGAATGGGCTGAGATGCTCAATGATAACAGTTCAATTAATTCCTGTGGTCTCATAAGAGACTGTTGATTTTCTGCCATGGCCTCAGTGGTGTGTGCAGCAGCAAGCAAGTTTATCTCAGGTATGGAGGAACAAGAAACTTCTATGGGAAGTGAGGGTAGAAAGGATGTTGGGTGGAAATTGCTTGGTGTGTTGCTGCAAGGGCAAGCACCCACCTGCCTTCCCCTTATTCCGAACCTTCATCTGAAGAATTCCTCCATCATCCTTGGGCTCTCGAGAACCCTTTCTATCCTAGCTTTCCTGGGATCCTCTCTGCTGGAGACTCCTTAACGGATCAGTCTGATTTTCTGCACTGAATATCTGGGTTTCTGGTAAGTGATGTGAGGAAGTCATGATGTGGGGTCTCCCAAATGCAGTTGGTTTGGAACTGGGAGATCACAGTGGCAAAAGAAACAGACCTGTAAATAATAGTGCAAGATAGACACCTAGGCTTAAATGCTGCAACAATGACAGTGAGTTACAGACACCTGGCTTTCCCTCCTCAGCATAAGTGAATTGGTTTGCTGCACATTTAGAATAAAGGATTTAGTCATAAAAAGTGAGCTATAAGCCTGACTCAGCCCAGGAGCAACACATCTGAGCAATTTATTCAGTACTTCTAAAATATTGATGTCATGATATGTACAAAGTAGAAGTTTATGCTTTTTATTTTTCAATTTTTTTTCCTGAGTCATCATCTTCCACTGCAGTTGGTGCAGAGACAGCAGCAGGTATCAATCAATGCATTATGATTCTGGCCCTATTCTAATACTTCTAAAATTAAAGGTCTGTGTTTCACTCACGGCTACATGGCAGCTCTGAGTCATAGGTATGTGGGAGTCCCCCAGGGCACCCCAGAGATGTCCCCAACAGGTCACCCACAGCCAGCTCCAGCTGTGTTTCAGACATATGGAAAGTCAGGAACTTTGGCTTTGAGCCTGCTCTTAATATACAATGTTGTTGTTCTGCTCACCAAATTTAGAGTTATGAGGAGAGGGAAAAATAAAGTGCCAAAACCAATAGTCTAGGTTTTAATTTTAGTAATTGGAATTGACTGGAAAACACAGGGTGGGAGTTTCCTTTTCCTTTTTGCATAATGTTCACTGTCCTAATGTTGTACAGACACCTTTTTCATAATGTCTCTCTCCTCAACAGCTGGAAAATGTTGAAAAAAAACCCAATCAGTGGAAAGTATTTGCTCTTTTTTTTCTAATGTGAACGTAAATCAAAATTCTTTATCATTTTGTTATGCTGCTACACATACAAATGCCTAGGGGGTACACAGATATTGGGATCAAGGTTGGAGACCCATGGAAAGCTCAGCTCATCAATGATCCTTTTGCCTTCACTGACTCTCGGTTTAATGTCCCTTCATTTAAAAGTCCCGTGAGATAAAAAAGATAAATAAGTTGGCATCCAATAAAGCTGATATCTGGTTTTAATATTTATTTCCAGATAAGCATAAAGTTTGTTTTTCATTTTATGCTTAGTGAAAAGAGATAAATATGTACATTTTTATAGAGAGGAAATAGGCAATGTAAAATGCATCTGGAGACAGACATTTTTATGACATGCAATTAGCATATTTCTGTTTCATTACTTGTGCTATTTTACTTGGTTGTGAAACTGCAGCTCTGAGTTTTTGTCATCAGAAGAATCAAGCAGTTATTTTACAATTTTAATGAAGTTCAAGGTTTTGCATACATATTTTTGACTAGGAGCACAAATTCAAGTCCAAACCTTTCCATTCCTTCAGGGTGCCCTACTATGAGGTAAAGGGTGATATCTACTTATTGATCATCACTCCAAGGTCCTGACTCCTCTATTTTTCTATTACTGAGCAAAATCCCATCACAGTTCACAGGCTAAAGACAGCAGCTTACAGGTGTGTAAATGACATTTCTCAGCTCAGAAATTTTGGGTCTTTAAACACAAGAAAGGCCACTGTGTTACCAAGAGGTCAGGTTTTATAGGAGGCTCACAGGGGATTTCCAGGCATATTGAAGGCTTATTTTAAAGGCAAATGCTCTGCATCAGAAATCAGAAATCATCTCACTCTATGAATGTGGACGATGTGAGGATTGGGTTTGTTCTCCCAGAGCAGGATTAGGCAGTGACCTGGTATGTTAGAGACCAAATTATGGCTAAGGAGCCCTTGCTGTAATTAATTCATTTTACACTACCAGATTTAGCACTGTGGGGTTGAACTAGGTACATTCCTCAGCATTTCAGGCAAGCAGCTTGAGTCTTCCATGCCTGAGATTTTATTTACTTATTTATATTCTTTTTACTCTTATTACTGCTGTGTTGGTACACTTAAGTATCTGTATGACTAATAAACTCATTAATGAAGATCCTTGCTGCTATTACAACACCAAAAATGTTTTTCCAGGTGTCTGGGCCCACTGGAGGTAATACAGAGACATGAGACCAAACACACTCATGCGTTAAGAAATTTTGGGAAATGCTATTCTAGCACCTTCCCTCATTGTTATCTTCTTTTCTTTCATCTCTCAATTTCATTCTGACTTATCTTCACAGCATTTCTGTTCTACTAAGTCTATTGTTTTCTGTCTTCTTTTTATTCTTTTTTTTTTTCTTTACTTAGACCCTCTTTCTCTTATCAGTTCTGATTTTATAATAGTCACAGTTGAGAATTGTCACATAAGCAGTATCTTCACCCTATTCATCTGTGTTACTCCTTTTCTATAGGGACCATTCTTGCATTACCTAGGCACCATGCTTGTTTAGTTATAAAATAAAGGATAGGAAAAATTTTATGTGAACTTCCCTTTTTTTCTCACAGCTATTGGGGTTCAGCCCCAGGTTGTGCAGGATGGGATTCACCTGTGGCTGCAAATTCTTCAGACCCTGTATTTACAGCCTGCCTCCATTCCTGCTGTGCTCTCATCTACCTCTGCTGCTTCCTTGCCCCTCTCTTTCATTTCCTCTTTTTGGTTTTCTCCTGCAGTTCCAAATATCCATTGTTTGATTCTTCCTCCTATTCAGCTGCCTTCTACCTCCTGTTTATAACCCCAATCTCTTCCCAGTTTCTCTGCCTCCTTGCCCTGTTCTGCCCCCGCAAGCTTCCTCACTGTTGTGCTCCTGTTGTGCAAGACCTGGGCACCACTGAGGTGATTTCTGCTTTCCAGTCTGTGTTCAGCCCAGCATCAAGTCACACACAGGACCAGACAGGAATTTATTCTGCACTCAGGGGGGCTGGAGCATGGGCACAGAGGTTCAATTTCCCATTCTTTCTGCACCTTTGGCAGGGAAAAAAAGTAAACTAAAGAGAATGAGAGCTGAACCACGGTTCAAAACAGCCCTGGGTCCTGCAGAGTCTTTCTGAGGCTCTGCCACTAAACTTCCTCCCTTGTGAAAGAAAGAGAAGATGCTGAAGAGAAAGCCCTGCTCTGTCCCTGCAGACCCAGGTAGGAACATTTCACTGCAGACAGACTCACTGAACTTTTAACAAGTTTTGATTGTATCTGTGCACAGAGAGATTTTTCGAAGCCTCTAACCAAATGTGGAAGGAATTTCCTGGGAGCTAGAAGATGCACATCGCTGCCATATGCATAAGAGAGCAAGGGGAAAAAGGGAAGCAACTCTGTCAAATTTCAAGTGTCATCTTCAAAGGAACTCCCTATGAAATGGTTGTTAGGGCATATTTCAAATGGGCAAACCAAGTATATTTTCTCCTTGTTCTCTGAAATAGCCTGGCTATGTTTTGCACTGATTTCCAAAACTATTCACCTTTTCTCCCTGCTTCCCTGGGGCTAGTGAGGTTTAGAAAAGGGTTCACGTAGGATTGCTGGTATGTCTGACACCTCCATGCACTTTATAAAATAAAGTTTGCTCAGATAGCGTTGTTCTTCAAAGACTGTAGATGAAACACCACATGATTAAAGATATAGCAACAATGCCTGAAGGCAAAGTAAGCCATTTTGTCCAAAGTGACTTCAGAGAATTTCCTGACTGCTCCTCACTCATCAAAAAGACCTCAGAAATCATCAGGACTCTCAGATTGCTGCAAAACAAGATTGTTTGACCCATAATACAGCAATCTGGGAAAATCATCCTGCTCTCATCTATTGTTATGTGATGTTACACATTTCCTTATTGCTGAATGATGAGGTTGTCTTCATGCAATCACCTGTAGGCAAAAAAAAAAAAAAAAAAAAAAAAAAAAAAAAAAAAAAAAAAAAAAAAAAAAAATTTAAAAAAAAAAAAGAGACTATTCAACTGAACAGGAGCAGGGAGAATTAAATTTTCATCTCTTCATGCCCAGTACCAGGAAAAGTTTAAACAAAGAGCTATCACTCTGGAAAGGGAATAGGGAACAGCACTCCACTGCTCCCCTACCCTGGAACACACACATCATTCCCTCAGAAGGGTAATTTCTCATCATTATAGGAATATAGAA
This sequence comes from Cisticola juncidis, assembly GCA_013400215.1. Taxonomy (NCBI): domain Eukaryota; kingdom Metazoa; phylum Chordata; class Aves; order Passeriformes; family Cisticolidae; genus Cisticola; species Cisticola juncidis. Next base: position 2,111,182 of record VXBR01000476.1, on the reverse strand, counting down.
AGTTAAATGTTCTTATAACAGAGCACAAAAACAACAGCTACCACCCCAAAACTGACTACATCCTGCTGCTTGGTAATGCAGAAGCCACAGTACCAATTGCATTCCTCTGATGCTGCTGGGAGAGGAAAGAGAAGACTGAGCATGGGAATGATGCTCATGTTTGCATTCCCTTTCCTCTGAGGAATCTACCTTTGAAATTGAGCTATTCATGCTCATAGAGACATTTGAGAGGCAGCAAACACGAGAAAAATTGATTTTGGCTCAGTAAATGTTTTTAGTCCGTGGTTAGATCTGTCTGAGATAGTAAATACAGTGATATGGCTTCATGAGAGCTCTTCTGTGATCTGAATTTAACTTTCACCTGCGCAAATGCAGTTTGAATCAGCTATGAAAATATTGGCTACACAAAACTGCTATAAGTTTTCCACAGAAAATATGACAATTTCAGCATCATGAAAAGCCAGTGTTGCAAAGCTATTACAGAAAAATGTTCACAAATGTATTGGGGCTGAGAGAAATGTGTTTCTAACTCAGGGGGTTTTAACCTTGATTTTAATATTTTTTTTTTTTTGTCTAAGTAATTTTTAAATGCAGTTTTAAAATGTTTTATTCCAGATATTTAAATATTTCATATGCATCAATCTGAGGTTTTTAATAGCATTTCTAATTAGCTTTGTCAGAAGTGCATTTTGATAAATATTTAATCACTTCCTAATAAAATTAATAAGAAATTTTTATTCTCTCCCACTTAGACTACATTACCTTCAAAAATAATTTAATTGTGAGGTATTTTAAATAAAATATGAAATAAGTATATATTATTGTTATAATTTTTGTGTGCTGCAGGCTCAGGGACATGTACTGTGGAGAGCTATGGAGAAGAATCTTTGTGCCCTCAGCAGAAAGCTGTCTAAGAAAATTGGTGTGGCCTCAGCAATTGTTGTGTTGACATCAAATAGGACAAAAATATAATCACAAACCAAATACTTTTCTGTAAATTTGATGAAATTACCTCATTTTCAGCCACAACCAGTTCAACCCATTTTGATTATTATTGCTGTTTACAGAGCTCTGCTGTATTTTGAAACTTTTGAAGATTTAGGCATTATAAAAGTAGAGATGCTTTGCTTAACAGCATGGAACAACAGTCCTCCACAATCCCTGAGCATTGTCCTCTCTGATCAGAGCTGATAAACACTGAGAAGACTTTAAAAGGGATTACCTTAGGTTGGTGAAGGAGACACAAAGAGTTTGAGAATTTGTTTTCATGGCTGTGGTAGTTATTATAAATAGGTGGAAAATGAGTCAGATGGGGGGTGATCCATGCAAAATGATTGAAAACCAGAAAACTGCATGATTCTGGTTTCTTCAGTTTTAACAGAATTTTCCTCTTTGTTTGTTCTATACTTTCATGGCTACCAGACCTGCTTGGACCTGAGTCCTTTTAATGAGGTTTACAAGGATTGTTTTCTACTCTTCCAATATCTCCAACTCAGTCACTAAATTAGAGCAGCACATTCTCACAAATGTGAATTGAAGAAGAAAAAGATACTGGGCAGTGTCTCATTCCTCAAAAGAAGGCACAGCCCCTCCCTTTCCATGGTGAGCACTGTGCAAAGCCTGCAACTGTAGGGAAACAAAAATTACTTTACAATCCATCTTGCATCCAGCTTGTGCCCCATGTCTGAAACTGGACTAAGAGTACTACTCTTACAAGTAGATATATTTTTTATGATCTAAAAAGCATGCTTCCTCTTTGATTTTTCTGGTCTATGAAGTGAAATCTCCTAAAATCCAGATGTGATATGTTGTCTGGTCATAACAGTGTAGAAAATACTTAAATGACTATTTAGAAAATGTGAATGATAGCTTGATGGCTCTTTACTATAAAGAGTCATTTTACTTCCGCTCAGATGATCCTCTTAATGTTATACAAAGCCAGATTTGTCTAATACAAATTAGCCATTTAAATGAACTGGCTCTTGAAACCTTGTAATTATTGTGAAAACAAAATTTCCATGGACACCAGGGCTTGTTTCCTTGTTTTGAACTAAATATTTTCTGATTCAGTCCCATATAAATAAATCATAGATATGATCTGTGTCTGAACACTAATGCTTGCTGAAAATACCTCCGGAAGCCCAGGCTGATGGCAGTGTAAAGAACAGATTAAATGGTTCCGATTCCATTTAAACTGGAGACTGGGAATGTGCTTCTCAACCACAAATACAGTGGATTTGTCTGCCTTGGTGTCTTTTAGATAAATATACTTTGTTTTGATCCAGAACAACAATGCCCTTTAGTTGGCATTTAGATTTATGATCAAGGAGTATTATAGCCCAGTGCATTAATTCTATGCCACATCTACTTTCTTATAAAGAGTCTCTGATTTTGTTTTGTTTGGTTGGTTTTGTTGCTTTGCCAGCTTATATGTAGTGTCCAGAAAACAGAGCAGGAGTGAGTAATTGCTGGGCTCTCCCATCCAGGGCCAGGACCTACTGCTGTGCACATTTCTCAGTCTGAAGCACTAATCCTCTTGGGGCTTTGTGATTCTCAGGCAGGAGCTCCGCCACATAAATCCCTCCATGTGCATTTCCCATCAGCTGGCAAGAGCTGTGCTCAGCTCTTCACACAAACACCTCTATTTTTCCTTGAGTACAGTGAAGGGTAAATTGAAATACAAATGTGAAACCCCATTTTCCAGGCCCTCTGCCTCGGGTGCTTTTAGTGGTTATGCAGCAGTGTGCTGTGGTTTAGATTTGGCATCCTCCAGATAAGTTTACTAACCCCTAATATAACTGTATTATCATTGCCTTTTGAAGAATATTGGTTTGGTTAGGTGTTGAATTCTAATGCCTCTCACTGGGATTCAGTATAAGACTATTCCCAGACTTCAGTCTCTGACTCTTCTGGGGTGAGGAAGAGAGACTTGCCAAGTATCATCACATTATCTGTGACACACACTCTGGTGGGACTCCCACAGTTCCTATGTTCAGCTGTAGACAGGTATTATTAAGTGACAAATATTTCATAAAATTTCATATAAAAATTTCGGGTGAGGAATTTTGGTACAATATAAGTGACAGCCATCACATAGAGCTGCTATAAGCTGCAAAAATATTTGCCTTATATGACACTTCCCTCTGTGGGAGTCTATAACAAAATGTTATACTGCAATGCCCACATCTACAAAGCTTGAAGGTGCCTCCTGCTGAGGCTATTAGTTTTACTTTATCCTTGTTAGAGTGTGACAGGTTGGAGCATGGCTGGTCAGCTCAAGCCATGTAAAACATCCCTGTGGTCCTGTGGTGGCCTCAGATCCCAGCAGGTTTGCAGAGAAACTCAATATTTTCTTCTGCTTAAAAAAAAAATTCCCCCCCCCCAAAAAAAACCAAACAAACAAACAACAAAAAAAGGAAATCACTTCTAAACTGACTATTTTTCTAGTTTGCAAGAGAACAAAGGAACAAGGGTTTCCTAATTTGTATTGCAGCAGGAGGAATCTGCCCTCCATGCCTTGCTCAAAATCCTTTCTGTCATTGCTTTGTGGAAGTGTTTGCCTTCCTTCCCCATAGATATGTATAACAAAGAGGTAAGGCACGCTGTAAGTGGCAGAATGTGTCTTTTATTTTTTTTTTTTTTTTTTTTAATACACACACATAAATAAGTACCAAAATTAAGAGTCATGCTATTACAGTTCCTATTTCTGGAGCAGACAATTTACAACACCAGCTCTACCCCCTGTATATGTATATATGTGTGTGTGTGTATGGATATATATATTTCAGTGTGTATATACACACACATACAGTGAGTGATGGTCTGTGCCCTGATGATGGAAAGCAGGCAATGAGGCTCTGGGAGGCTTGTGTCAGGAAGAGGATAAACATCGTCCTCTCTGCTTTACAGTCTCTGTGACCCCAGCCCTGGAGAAGATGTATGTGGCTTCTAAATCTATCTCAATACACAAACACACACACATATATCCCTAACTTTTAGGGAGCTGATTAAGCCTCACTGCAAATTCGTGAATACTTGGATGATTAAATGTTTGTAATTACAAATTAGAAGGCTTTTATAAATTATGTTTATAATTATGTTTATGGCCAAAGCCAGCTGTGAATTTGGGTTCAAACAAGGTCCAGGTTAGATACAAGATTTGCATGTAACGCTACAACCACCCTTCCTCTCCATCCTGGTATTTGCCATGACATGAAATATGTGAATGGTCAGTAGGTGCCCCATGCTTGTTCAGCTGGCTGTGTGCATGACTGCCTCCTTTGATGTGAGTATTGAATTTACATCTTTCACCACAGACAGAGGCTGACTGCCCTGCCACTTCAGAGATCTGCTACAATGCCTTTGTGTTACCTTCCCAGCTGACAATTAGCACCTTTTACATGATTAGATGGCAGCATTACAGCTATTACAGAATCTCTTCGAGGTGGACAAAATAATTCGATAACAAGCATTTCCTTTATCAGTCTTGTGTTTCCTCTGGGCTGTTGGAGCTCTGAGGGCACAATAAACCTGCATGACCCTGATCAGTCTCAGATGGGATCTCTTCCACACCTGCCCGTGGGCCCAGGGATGGTCCTTTAGCCTCTGTCCAAGCCATGCTGGGGACAGTCCTGCTCTCCAGCTCAGCCATGCCTGCTGCTGCCCACTGATTCCCTCAACCTAAGCCCCAGCATGCAAAGTGACTTCCTGGGCTGCCTCATATCCAAGCACTTCCCCAGTGGTCTGTGAACTTGTTTGGACCCAAAAACCATCTGGGTGTGCCCAGAGCACACAGCATTGAGGATTGATTGGCATATGTCACCTGCCACAAGTAAAAATGGGGCTCATTTATCCAGGGTGGACAAGATGTGGGAGAGAGGGGGTTTGAGGGAGCAGGACCAGGTGACTTGGCAGAAGAAATCACCAGTGCCAGCTCTCCCAGCATGTCCCCATGCTCCCACCCTCTGTGACACTGGCAGGGACAATCTGTCTGCTCTAATTTCTGTGCACAAAGGCAATACCTGTTTGTTTCTCACTTTCTATGTTTATCTCCAGTGTCAAGGTTACTGATACTGGGGATAGACATAGAAAGTGTATTTCTGTGGTTTCCACACAGCTTTAGCACATTTTAAGGTGGTGTTTTTTTTGTTTTGTTTTGTTTTGTTTTGTTTCGTTTTGTTGTTGTGGGGTTTTGTTTTGTTTTGTTTTTTTGTTAGTTTGGTTGGTTGGTTTTTGGTTTTTAGGTTTGGTGGTTTTTTTTTTTGGTTTTTTTTTTTTTTTTGCTTTTTTTTGTTTTTTGTTTTTTGTTTTGTTTTGTTTGATTTTTTGACTACTTAAGTTTCAAAGTTGTCCCATATCTTCAGATCTGGATGCAAACACATGCTGCATTCACTGCTGTGTGGTGCTATACCTTTCATTTTACTCCCTCTGTTGTTAATGAGGAAAGACATTAGCAGTCAGCATTGGCTTTTATAATCCTCCAGCTCAGAGCTCATCCTGTAAAATGCTGAGAATCCCTGCAGGACAGATAACACCCCTGTCTGACCATGGTTCCACAGAGAATCAACTGCCTCTGATAACTACTTGCACTGCTTGAGGGCTACCAGTCCCTGCTAGGATCATGCTCCTGGAGAGTACCCAGTTCTTCAGCAGATAGAAAAGACCAAGGAGGATATTACAGCTGATGGAAGGAGAATCTGGAAAAGACATCGTAAATGTTCTTTGAAAACGAGTTTTTCTAGTTAATGATACACATACAGTGTTCCAGCTGTATATTTCTATTTTTCCCTTGGCTATCCACAAAATCTAAAAATAACAGTTGAGTATTCTGCAGCTATTTGGGGGAAATTAGGCATATAAGTTCTAAACAGATGCACATTATTTTGATAGGTGGGACCTTCATCTGCCAAATAGCTCTGTTTTCCTAATTAATTTTATCCTCAGTGGATTTTTTTAAAAAAGTTATGAAAGGAAGGCTTCATGGTAGTAACTAAGTCTGAGCTGAGCATAGGCAGGCACCAAACAAGGTTTCTACCTTGGTGTTTGTAATGACATCACCCTGATGTCATTACAAACCTTTTTCACTCTCACCTGTGTTATTCTGTGCTAGTTTCTAAAACCAATCATATAATGAAAGTCCCCCAAGAGATGCATGTTGAACCAGGCACGTTTAAATCAACAAGCAGATGGAATCAGCAAGGCTGAATAGTCCCTACATGGATTTAAACATGCTTCTATCTTCAATTTTCTTTGTACAAAGGCTGGAAATGGTGTCTTTCCCCTATTCTGTAGGCAGTACCAGGACCATCCCCTCTGTGGAAGAGTTTATGCTGGGAAGATCTCACCTTTCACAAAAGCTTCTGGACTTGTATACAGAGCTGGACTCTGCAGATTCCATACAGCTCACTCCACATTGCTCCTTACTGGCAGTGACTGGAGTAAATGTCTTCTGTCAGATTTAAATTAAAGAAACTCTGGAAGTGCTTACACTGGAAGTAAACTTAGACCAGTTTGTTCAAGCATGACTTTAGTGACCTCCAAAAGTGCAAGAGAATGAAAGAGATCTTGGTTATTACAAAAAGTACACAGAAAAACAAACAATGAAATGTTTGTTATCCCAGAAACATTCTAAACGGCACTGCAGCCTTACCCTTTCACCCTGCTAAGTGCTTTATATGGTCTATATTCCCCAAGCAGTATTATAAGGTATAAAAATGTTTTCTAGAGTTATGTAAACAAGCAATATAGATTTTGGAGGACAATACAGAGCCCAAGAGGGGAAAAGAAATTACAGTACCTTGTTTGAAATTAAAAGTAATCAGATCAACAGATATGGAACTTATCTGCTTGCAGCTTTCATTATATTGTTAGCACTTAAAAAAAAAAGAAAAAAGAGATAAGATAAATGCAGAGTATATTAGTTAGGGAAAATGGTGTGTGTAGTGGAGGAATAAAATTACTCAGTAGAAAAGTATAAAACACTATTTGATATTCACATAAAAATGTGATGAAATTCAAAGCAGTGCAGAAGCATTTGTTAGGAAAACTAGGGTCTCAGGAAACAAAGACATTTAATTTAAAATCCAATACAGCGAACAAGTCATTACATGGAGAATGGTAGGGGTGTCAGTCACAGCCCATGGCAGTATGGAATAAGGCTAGTGGCAGATGTTCTGGCTTTGGTGGACCTATTAAACACTTTGTTAGATCTGCTATTAAGACTAACATTTACAGACTTTTTCCTCCCTAACAAGCTAATGCTTGAACTCATCTAATAAACAGTGAGCAATACCATTTCCAGGTTTAGGGTATTGTAATATTCTAATAATCAAGGTTTTATTATCCCTTCTTTATTATACTCTGGGTTACCACTGAAGCAGTTCACATGAGTTATGCCATAGGATTATTGCCAAAAGCAAACTCTGGCAGTGTCACATTTGGCATTATGAGGACAAACTGTACCCAGACAGGACAGGCCTGTGCTGCTGGGAGGGCAGTAGCTCCATAGGATGGAACTGCAGCTGTTGATAAATTGCCTGTCTGAAAATTTTTGTCCTTTGGCCTCAGTATCATGGAATGGATACATAGAAAATTGGATGAATGGAGAGGATAAACAAAGTAACCACCTATCCAACAAAGTCACCACATGCTGAAGTCATCACACTTGGTGTTTGGAGACGAATTAAAAAAATGGGAAAAGACTAAAACCACAGGTCAGAGAGAAATGCAGCTTTTCAAGGCCTGTCTAGTATTTAGCATGCTATGAGTTGTTTTCTTGAAAACTCTGCCAAAGCTATGTGAGCACAGAAGTGAGCAGTGTGTTGTTCTTTCAAGAACAAATCCAGTGTCTGGTTTTGCAGCTCAAGTGGAAAGGCAGAAGGAACCCGCACATGAACTGTTTAGCTTGGCATTTTTCAACTGTTCAGGGGTGACAGCATCAAGGAAAACTGAATGCATAAATACCAAAATGAGGATGGGTGGAGTACAGAAATACAATAGCAAGTGTTTCCCAGAAAGGCAGTAGAAGCCTGTTACAGGGAATGAGCTCTTCTTTCTATCAAGGCAGATAAATACTCATCAAAGACCTTTACATTAACCCATGTGAGCACTCCTGAAACACTGCAATGAAGCTACAGAGGGATTTTGCCACCAGCAAAAGAAGAAGCAGAACTACACTAATACTTAGAAGTTTGGTGGAAACTGAGTGCCCAACTCACTTTGACACTGGTGGAGTTTCACACCTGATTTGAGGAAAAATGGAAAAATGGACTCTGTGACACAATAGCCAATAGAGTTAAGGTATGTGGCATGGCACTGACAGTTGGGACAACCTTCAGATGAGCTTTACAGGACAGATTTTTACCATGGTGAATAAAATATGGAAGCTTCAAGCTCAAGTACTACTCTGAAAAGGTTGTGGACTTTTCTTCAAGCCAGGTAATTAGAATTATTGAATCATGGAATAGTTTGTGTTGGAAGGGACCTTAAAGAATATCTTTTGCCAACTCCCCTGCCTTGGGCAGGGACACCTTTTGCTAGATCAAGTTGGTAAAGCTGCATTCAACCAACTCTTGAGCTTCCAGGAATGGAATATCCAGAGATCCTCTGGGCAACCTGTTCCAGTGCCTCACCACTATCAAATTAAGAACTTATTTCTCCTATCTAATTTAAACCTCCCTTGTTTCAGTTTGAAGCCATTTCCCCTTGTCCTGTCACCACATGCTCTTGTAAAAAGTCTCTCTCCATCTTTCCTGTTTGTTCCCTTCAGGTACTACTTGAAGTACAGAGATCTGAAAAAATAAACCATAAATGGGCAGTGACAATTTCACAAGGTATCAGGAACTCTAACAGCTGGGAATGGTGAGGGAGGGGAGGGGCAGAGAAACTTAAAATCCATCCCTGAAGAGTAGCTGAAACCACGAGGAGTGTTTGTAAATAGACTCCCCAATAATATAGTAACGTGGCACAGAGCTACCAGGAAACAAGACATGTGTTCTCCCAGAAAAACATATAATCTTATCTGTATTAGTAAATTGCAGGGGTATGGTCAGAAAGGAAAAAAAAAAAAAAAAGAAGATACTTTATTAAACTGCCAAGTATGACTTATAAATGGATAGTGATGACTCAAGGTCTGCTCTGGTAAAAAAGGTAAAACACCTTGCATGTACTTCCAACAGGAAATGTTAAATGATTCCAGTTGTCTCCTGGGTGAGATCCACCCTTTCTCATCACTTTTGCATCCTATCTGTTCTCTCAGGGTCGCTGGCTTTGTCATTATTGCTGCATTGAGCTCTTTTTACACCTTCATGTGCTAACTTTTTAACTCGTTTTGAGAAGTAAGCCCTTCCCGAGAGAACAGGCTTCTGTTGCCAGGAGCTCTGCTCCATGCCAACATCTTATTCTTTTTTCATGTATCTACTCCATGTCCTTTTTCCTTCAGAGGCATTGGAGGAAGGTTGTTTGATGGAGCTGGAAAAGGATTGCATAGTTGCATTTTCCCTCCCAGCTGCTCTTCATTTCGAGTTGCTTCTTTTCCACTAGGTGCCACTGAAGGCTAGGGGAGCAAATGAACCCTCTGAAGAGAATCTGCCTTGCCTGAAAATCCAGAGCTCCCGGGTTTCCTGGTGACTTGGGAGTGGAGTTTTAAAGTGACCTAAAGCTTGTGGAAGTTGATGTCCTAATTATAGCCTGTAATGTTGCAGGTTGTACATTTCTGTGCTAGTCCCTGGAAGATGCAGTCTTTGAAGGCACATAATAAATACATCACAAATCCATATGGGAACTGGACATTGGCAGCTTTGTGACCATCCCTTTGTATGATTGTGGGACTGCTGCTCAGGCCCTGCCCAGCTGGGCATTGCTCACCATTGCCTGGAGGTGGCTTACAATTCTTTAGGATCATGGAGCACTAGAAGGGGTAAGGGTACTTCTGGCTCTTCCTTATCCTGATCCAGCACTGGCTGTAAGAGCCACACCTGTCACTTTTTAAATTATCAGCAGGTTTGTCTTTCATTGTGGAACAGAGAGTGACCACAAGCATTTGCTAGAAATTTTAATACCTATGCATCATCTTTAAAGACATCACTGATGACAAACAGAAAAGTTTATGGCGTTTTACATGATGAGTAAAATTCAAGTGTTAAAATAAATCTGTTTTTAAATGATAACAGCATAAAAACACTGACATTGATTCAGATTTCATTTCTCAAGTCTGACAGCTACAGAAAGGTCCAGCAAACCTTTGTTTCAAATTCCCTCACTCCTCCTAAAGAAAATTCTACTTCATTCAGAGTACTCAAATCCAAGATTTATAGCAATCTAAAGTTCTGCAGCAAGGAGGGTACAGAGGTGTATGTAAAACTGGTACATAATCTAAAGTTTGGTATGCACAAATACCTTCCAAAAAGAAGAATACTTCCCTTGTGAATGTGAGGATAGTAAATGAAGTTACCTTGGGAGAAAATGAGGTATTTCCTCACTTGCCTGGCGTATGCTATTTGTGGTCCTCTTTGGGTCAGTAGATGCACTTGCAAGGTAACAAGCAGAATGAGCCTAAGGAATAAGAGAATTTAGGAGCAGAATTCCCCCACTTCCCATCTTCCTTTAGTTACAAATTGACCACCCAAGCTCAATCTCCTGTCTTAAATCCTCTTTGGAAGTGGAGTCTGGGTATGGAGGCATTCACAGCAGTCTGTCCAAAATGGCTCAGTCCACTCTGAGATCAAACTGCCTGAGGACAGCCTGGAAATGGAAGTGCAATCACTCCTCTGAGAACCTGACCTCTCCCGTGTGTTTGACTCCTGTAGCTGTGTTAGTGTCCTCTAAGGAGAAGTCATTCAACATTCTTGTAGGTGGTGCCACAAGTACATTTTCACTGGCAAGTCTAAAATTTTAAGAGAGAATTAAAAGGGAAAACAAAGCCCCATAGTCCCAGGATGGGTCAGTGGTTATAATGGTGGAGAAGGTATTACAGCACTTGATTTTCATTTACCTTGGAGAAATCACTGTGCCTCTCCATTCCTCAGATTCTCTCTGTATAAGTTACTGTTCATAATTTTTTTCCTACTTTTATTCATTCTTTTATGACCCACAAGTGAAAAGTGCTCTCTGACAAGTATGTCAATATTGTGACAGTCATTCTAATCTAAGGAGAAAACCTAAGGTTTCTTAACAAGTTTGTGAAACTAAAAACTTGCTTATTTTATTCACATTTAATTCCCCAGCTACCTGAACATGTTGACTTTTTCATGATAATTTACAAGCCCAAAACCACCAAGAAAAAATAAATGAAGAGCAACACTTCCAGTGACAGATTTTTTTGTATATTCACTGTGCAGCACTACAAATTATTTTCCTCTCACCAGATTTCTCAGTAGATCCTGTTGGATCCCATGGACTGTTCCTTACAACTGTTTCCATTTGCCATGTCCCTTAACATATTAACATCATCCCCAAAGAAGAGGGTGCCAAATGCTATATCCTGTTGGCTGGCTGAATAAGATTTCTGTTGATACCTGGGTTCTCAGTGGTGTAGAAATCATCTTGGGACAAATAGGAATCAGTTTCTCAGATATGGTACCTCACCTCCTGCAGTGGTTCCTGCAGGAAACAGTGCTTCCAACACACCTTTTTTAATATGCTGTTAGTTCACATTCAAAGTTGAAACAAGGCACAGTGATGGACTGTACCATTTGTGATAGAGCTGTGTTTGGGTGAAGCAAGGATGTATAGATTTATTGAGTCTGACACTGCACCCAACAGCTTGCCCTCACAGTCTCTGTGAGCTGTCAGCTCTTCCCATCCATCAACCCTAACAGCATTCTGTTCCAGCAGTGTTATTATCTGTTTTATCTTCCTTTCTGTTGCACCTGAAGAGGAATGATGCTTTTTGATGGATTTTCACTTACCTCTATTGTTTTCTTTCCTGTTCCTTTTAAATAAATATCCTATTGAGTGCAAACCTGGAAGGATTTCAGAGCAAATTTCACTAGCAGGGATAAACAGAACTTTTTAACATTTCTTCTCTACAAGCCTTAATGGGTTTGTGCTTTGTATCAGTGTCTTTGTGTTGATGCAGTGTACCTATGACAAATATACAGCACGGAGCAAATTCAGAATATCTTGCTCAGTACATACTGAGATTTGCAGATAATATCCTGCTGGAATTAAAAGAAGCTGTGCAGAAGAAAGTTTAGGAACTGTATAGCTGTAAAGAACTCTTGGAGACCTACAAGAGGGTAGAGGAGAAGTCCTCAGCTGTGTTGTCAGTCCCAAAATGGGCTTGTTTTCTTCCCTAGCAGCAGTGGGATTGTCTCCCTGTGCCTGGTCTCAGAACAGGTCAGCAAGAGCAGAGCAGTGGTCCCTGGATGTATGGGAAGAGACATCCCATGCAGAGGAACTGAGGATAACAAAGCCAGGCTCTTCCAAACCCCTGCTGGTATCCAGGGAACAGGCTGGGGCAGGCTGCTCAGAGGCACAGGTCTGCAGAGCTGCTGCTGTGGGGCTGTGCACAGCCCAGGAGCTGCCCTGGTGCACACACCCTGCTCTGGGCAGCCAGGGAGGTCACCCAGTGCCTGCTGCTTTGCCATCCCTGTGCTGGCTTTGCTCTAACCCTACCCACGGCCCAAACAGGAGGTTTGTGGCCCTTGGGTGCTGCAGCCCCTTGGCAGGGTTGGGGATGTCTGCATGCCCTGGCTGCAGCCCAGGGCAGCCTCTCTGTCAGGCCCTTTGAGCCATTACTGGCTCAGTTTGGTGTCAGGACCCCAAAGAGGGTTTACTCACTGTGGGACAGGTTGAAAGAAGCAAGATACCCCCAAGAGATCTCTCCTTTTCTAACTTCAGCCTCCCCCTTGGCGAGAAAGAAGTCGGTATCATTTATATTTTCTCTGTAAAAACAAAATGAAACACTTCTACAGCAGAGCAGGTTTCTGTGCATTTCTGAATCAGTTTTTTCCCTTTTCGTGGTTGTCCAAACAGACTGAAAGGACAGAGAAAAGAATGCAGCAGATATCCAGTATTTAGTGAGTTTGGATTGCTTAGGCTTTTGCTTCCAGAGGGCTACAATGACTCCCCTGAAACAATTTTGTGGTTTCCAATTAAAAAAAGTGGACATAAGCCCTTTTATCTATTCAGATCACTAGGAGCTATCACACATCCCTTTAATGTTTAATCAATGATCTCTATTGCTTTGTTATATATAAAGCAAAAAGCAAATATTGAAATTGATTAGGTGAACCACTTAGCTAAGGAGACTTGCCAACTAATAAAACTTATTTTTCAGAAGACCAAACAAATACCTTTTTTTTCCCTGATAATTTCAAATTAATGTTTTTATCAGTATGAACAATTTCTGATCTTATGAGTGTGTGAGAAGATGAGTAGAATAAATAAATGCAGAGATAAAATTAAATATTGATTGCTGACATGACTGCAGAAGTTGCCTAAATCAGGTTCTTCATAGATCACTCTTGATTACCCACTGGTCCTCCTTAAATTTCCAACTGAATTTGCTATAATAAAAGCACAAGGTGTTGGTGGATGAGTGGCATATTTATGCTCACAAGATCGGAGTCTTGATGTCTGCTTGAGAAACTGAGAGGGGAAAAAGTTTCTTTTGCTCCCTTTATGTGAGATTCATGTTGAATCACAGGTAATGGGGCAGATTCCTCTTTCTTGCAGAGCCCCATCACTCTTCTTCTCCAGCCCTGTGAGTGCTGCATCTCAGAAGCAGCTCAAACATTCAGCACCTGGATGAATGCAGGGAGCACCAGGCTCTAGACACAGGTGCCTCATCACGTTCAGAGCCTGTGGGAAGCTAGAAACTGGATTGTGGCAACAAATTTTATTATAGTCCTCCATCTGACAAATAGCAGCACAGTCATGTTCTATTTATTATTTAAATCCTAAGGATGGATTTCACATTCTGGCCTTAAAGTGGCAATTTTGGGACCTTTTATTTTTACAGATGGACAGATAGTAGAGCCTGGAAAATTGGATCAGTAAAGACATGTAAGCAAGAGTTAATAGCATTAATCAGAAAGACAACAGACTCGATAATAATTCCTACAAAAGCCTGTTGTTAAATCCCTGCAGCTAATTGTATGTTGTTAGTATAAACTGCTTGCCAACTTCTAGTTATGACTAATTTCAAGAGGCTCATTTTTATTGCAACCATGTTTAAATTTATTTATTTATTCAATAGTTGAAATGTTTCAGTTAAAGAATCTTAATTTCTGCTGAAAGTATTTCAATATATTGCCTTCCCTTCTCTGTCATAATTAGAAGAACCAGCACCTAACAACGGCAAGGTAGTAAGTTAAGTTAAAACTTTCCTGTGGTACAGTAATGCTTTCAAAGTGGATGATGATAAAAATGCACAATGCATTTGGAAGGGTTTGTGGTGACAATTATGTACTTGAAGTATTTAATCCACTGTGGATTGCTGTAGCCAGCCTTGGCTATATATGTACTCCAGAAAGGACAGCAAATGAGAACCACTGGCATGCAAAAAGTTAATAAAGGAGTATATCTGCAAAACTGGAGCTGTTTTAATCTGCTGGCTGCACATCAAACACTGTCAACAAAAAGATGTTTGTTAAATAAAAAAGGAAATGGGCAGTCAAGTAAGAGGTTTCAGTTGGTTTGTGGAACATTTTTGTCACCTGAGGCAAGGGAAAGTAGGTCATCTGTAGGCAAGGCAGTGGACTATAACAAAATAAATTTGGTATTGATAATCCCAAATCAAAAGGAAGGTGGGCAGTTCTTCAGTGGATAAATACCTTCCATTTTTGAGTGATGTAACAACCCTGCTGACATTAAAAGTTTGTTCATCCTCCTTCTGAGCACAAACTTATAAAAACTCACCAGTGATTTGGGGCCCTTATTTTTCCAGTTGTTGGACAAAAAAGAGGACAGAGCTCTGAAGGAGACAATTAAAGTGGGGTGCCTCTGAGGCATTTTAATTTGGGCTGCTCAGAATTCAATAACCCCACACTTGAGCCAGTTTTGCTAAATTGATGTGAGGAGCACCAACACACTCAAAGACTTGTTTCAAGTTACCTTCGGTGTCTGGAGAACATTGTCCTGCCAGCTCCATGCAGCATTTACTGGGAAGTTTATGTTCAACACAGCAAATAATGAAATTTATCTATCTTCATGCTTGTTTTTTTTCCAAAGGAATGTGAAATCTGCATCTTAGAACAAGTAATCAAACGAACAAACACATAAATAAATAAATATATAAATATAAGAGATATTTTCAGCTTGTTTTGGCTCCAGAGGCAGTTCTTTTCAGCACAGTGGCCATATATATGTAAATTATGATTATTAGCCAAATGCATGCTTTCCTACAGACTTAATATAAAATTTGCAAACCCAAAATCATCTGTATTTTTTCAGAATTCTGCAAACATTCCCTAACAAATGTCATAAATGCTAGTTTATGTCATTAATGATTTCTCTGTTTTGGGCTCACATGCATGTTACAAAACAGCTGCAGGATGAAGGATGTGAAAATGTCCTTCCAGAGAAAGAGGTGGACACACAACTGCTGTAGTTTCTCTATTAGTTTCCTTGATAAAGAAATGTTATAGCAAGATACATGTTGCTTCTTTCAGTGACATGTCACAGTTAAGATCATTCTTAAGAAATGTTGTGATTTGACATTACTGGAATGTGAGCTTTTGTTTTTACAAAGGTCCTTTTTCTTTCAGTAGTGATTTTCTTGATTAATTTTTCCTCATGCTGATTATTTATGGAGTATGAAAAAGCAGTATAAAGACTGTTTTTCCCCTTTGTTAAAGTTTATTTGCTAACTGCCCACTGATAAGTGGTAAAACTGGCACCAACAAGTATGGGACAATAGTTTATTTTTATTTGCTTGGTCTCCTTTTATGATTCTTATTTTTATCTGAGTTTTCTTATTTTGAATTTTATAAACTTGGTGACATGGATTTACAAGTGAAGATTATTTTTCAGCCTGTATCTAACATCAAAAGATGTTCTGAGAAATCATATTACATTTTTTGACTTATGATTTGTTTATCACATACTTGTATATAAACACGGTTTTGAACCCAAATCAGGGGCAGCCTAACATCTATTTGTGATTAATCTAATAATCCTTCACTCTCCAATGAAAATTGCTTTTGGATCTTTCAGCATGATTTGACTTGTCACCAGTGCTGTTGTCTCTTCCTTGATCTCCAGAATATAGAATATTGCAGCTTCAGCTCTAAAAGAGTTCTTTCTGCCTTTATCTCCTGTCAACCTGTCTGCCAGAGGGGCACCTTCTGGATTCTCCTTAGAGGAACAGGGCAGGAATGCTGTGGACAAGAACCACAAGAGCCCTTTGTGGCTTCCCAGGCCAGGAACCTCATTCAGTTCCATGCTTTGTACTGCCTGGCTGTGTTCCTAAATAACAAGGAAAAGTTTCTGGTGGGATGGTGGCCTGATCTTTCCTCACAGTGCTGGCTCCAGTAGGCTGCAATGACAGTAAAAAGCAAGGAAATTGATTGCATGGAGTATAAAATAGTATATTGCTGTAATATTACTAGCAGTATTTATCTTCACTGCTCCTGCAGAGCCTACATAAATGATAAAGAAAAGGATTTGCAAATGGCTCTTTATCCTGAGACCATCAGTAGTAGCTGAGTTTGTGACATCATCATTGAAAATATTGTTTATGTGGCTGAAGTGATTAAAGCCATGAAACTGCAAGGTACAGAAGTCATCAGCTTAAAAATGGTGTGAGGGCAATGAAATATGTGACCTGCCTGTGAACCTCATTTGCTTCAATAATTTGGAAATCCCATGGAGGCTGATGGGATTTGATTAATTATGTTTGAAGAACTCTTGGGACCAGAACGCTGAAGTTAGGCTTGTTATGTCTCAACAATCTACCACAAACTTGGAATGTACTTTTTTTGCTCAGTTGCAGTTTTCCTTTAAATTGGAAAAGAAATTAGGATCTCTGAGGTCAGGAAGCCTCACCCCAGACCCTGAAGGAAAAACAGAACACATTCAATTGGAGTTTATTTCCAAATATGTGAGTGGCAAGAAAATAATCAGGAGCACTCAACATTTATTTTTGTTGCAAGCAAACGCTTTTCCAAGGGCAGATGCTCCTTGACTGAGCTGGTGAAATGACCCAGCTCTGAGGGTGAAGAGTGTGGTGGGTGTAGTGATTGTGTTGCTCATTGTCATGGATCTAGATCACACTCCCCAGAGTGACATTCCCAGGAAATTGGAACTCTAATGCTGAGAGATGAGTAGGTAATCACTCATCCTCTTCAAAGCCTCCACAGCCTTCCCCTGTGTCCATCTGAGATCACCAAAACCCAAGAGTACCTGTGCCAGTCATGCCAGAAATGCACTCATTGAAAAGCACAAGTGTGTGTGTTCCTGCTGTGCTTAAGTATAACCATGGAAAGTTCTAGTGAGACCACAGGAGCACATACAGCATTGCTGGAAAATCCAGACTCTTCCACTTTCCAAAGCAAATCATCTGAGACTGAAGACTGTGTTGCTGGTTAAGCCTTGCTGGAATTTTTTCTTTTCTGGCTACTTTCCACTGTAGTTCTCCTGTTTTCTGAACATAGATTTGCTACTTCCTCCCTGGCTACTTTAAATGGACATTACTTAAAGCTGACTAAACCAGATTTGGCTGGTAAATCTCTTCTAAGCAGCTTGCATTGAAAGCTAATGCACAATTCACAGCATTCTTTACTCCTGGAATTAAGTTACTATATTTGTCATTACTCTGAAATTCCACCAGGAATCTGGAGCCTGCCTCAGTTTTGACGAGATTAGGGAAAGAGGGGCCCAGTTTCTGACCATACATATGCATGCAGACTCTCTAGCCCTACTTTCTCATTAGGCTACTTTTTTTCTGTAAAGTTTGGACATCTTGCATCTCTTTAAACAGCAAAATTGCTATTCTAGGAGATAAGGATTTGAAGCTATGATCAGTTCAGTTCTCCTGTTGGTTGGCTGGCAACACTTTGTGGGGAAATTGCTTTTCCCTTTGTACAGTGGGCTCAGGACCTTCCCTACCTTGCCACAGGCTGGGGTGGTCTGAAAAGGAGCCCTGCAGCTCTGTGGGCCACCCTCCTTTCACAGAGGGATGTGGTTCAGTGTCACCAGTATCTTTGGGTTCCTGCAATGCACCAGCCCGAGCCATTGCCATGTCCTGCTGGACTGAAGAAGGTGAAGTGCATATTTCACCAGGTTATTCCTCAAAACACTGAGCAAGAGAACTGGCAGGATCCCTCAGGCCTTTCATCCTTCGTGTCTTACACTTGCCTGAAGAACCCTGCTGTAATTATGGTGTGTTGAGGGCAAGGCCAGATGCTGGCTCCCTAAGCCAGTGAAGTTGATGGCATGTGAAAAAGATCATCTGTGCTTGGATAAAAGGTAGCACAGGTGACCAGAGAACTTTTATGTTCAAGTAAAAGGAAACCATCCATATAGAGACTACAGCTACTATTGCTGCTGCTGCTGCTACTGGTTTGTCTTAACAGCTGGAAAAAATACAGGGAATTGTCTTCCCCTAGGCAATAAATGCTATCTTCTTGTTAACAACTCCCTGTACAGTTAACAATTATTCTACTCTTCAGTGGCCTATGTTTTTTAAGTCTTTTTTCTCTTCATGCTTCTCATTCCTTTGGTGACAACCCTCATCCCACAGACTCCTCTGAAGTAAGATCAGTGTTTTAGATTGAAAGTGGAAGTTATAATAGGACCTTTCTACTTTGTAATAAATAAAAGTTGCAGCAAAGGCCCAGTTATTCTTTGTCTCAAGGTTCCTGTCTCGTGGGTGGTTCAGGTTTCATACAGTTGCTATTCCTACTGCTCTCAGTTTAGCTGCACTACTGGTGTGCAAACACTTTTAACAAGCCAGGTGGGAAGGGAGAGGTCTAGTGCACAGTTCTCCATCTGGACTAGGTCTGTTACTACAGGTTCCTGCCTCAGCCATTGAAGCCTGGCTTAGATGTCATTTACTAAATAGTTCCTCCACAGGCTACAAGATGGGGGGAAACCATTCCTGCCTGATAGAGCTTTTTTCCAAGATACCTTATATAGGAGAGTTTTCACTAAGAGGGGAGGAAGATACGAGACTAGTTCTTATTTAAAAGGCAACAGAGTGTAGCTGAAGACTTAAAAGGTTAGGACAAGGTACTGAGCACTTGCTAGGCAGATTTATTCAGCAGTCAGGTTCTCTCATTTGGAGAGGGAGGTGTCTACCTCATTTCTGTCTAGATAGTCAAAAGCTTTAAAATTCAGTATTATCACTGAGTTCTGGAAGCAGTCCAGCCATCCTCTGTGCTTTAGAGGTAATTTTAGAAACCTCAGAAGTTCTTGGTTTGAAAGGCATCAATAGTAACCTGAGCTAGGGTTAGGAAAAGAGGAAAGTTTTATGGTTCTTTTTCCCCTGGGAGAAAAGGACGGGAAAATGTCTTAAACAAAGGATACACAGGTATTTCATTAGAAGAACAGGAACTCTTCCTGTCTGAAGAATAATTATGTCATGGGAAGGTGCTCTGTTCTTGGAACTCTTCTATATAAAGTGGGGTCAGAGCTTGTATCTCGGTATCTACTCCTGGCAGGCATTTTTATCTTTGCATTCATTTGTCTTGCTAAATTACTTTACTTCAAATGTATTTTAGGGAAAAAGCCATAGTAGGGGAATTTTGCCTCTTATAAGAAATTTGGTGCAAAAGCTGATGAGTATCATTGCCTATGTTCCTGTAGAAATCCCTTGAGGGAAAAAAAAAAAAAAGGAAAATGTTTGTGTCTGACACAGCATTGAAATGTTTGCAACTCTGTGCTTTCAAACAGCTCTTTCTCTCAAGCCCCTGGCTTCTGGGAGATTGTTATTGCCTTTATCTAATGACCTCAGATTCCTGATTGATAATTCATTTCCATTCACTTTCTTCTGAACCTGCAGTCCTTCAATTTTAGTGCTTTCATTTATTACAAGAGGAGAATTCCAAACATGGAAATTTTCTTTCTTTGCCCAAGGTACAGCAGTGAGGCATCAGATGTTTCTATTGAGTTTTAAGCCTGATTACTCCATCATGCATGTTAAAAGCCCTAGTAAAAGCAAGAATGCAAACAAATCTAAAGTTATTTGAGTAGAGCTCGCTTCCATGAGGCTGTTGGGCCAGGTATAAAAACCCAGGAGAAAAAACATTCCTGTAGTCTTTTCAACCTTTGTCCTATTTCAGAGAAGAATTTTTTCATTTGGGGGTGTGTGTGGGAATATTTTCTATTAAATTGAAGACAGTACAGCTTAATGTCAGGGTCACCTGGTGGCATTTGACATTTGATCCTACTGTTAGACCAGACCCTCAGTAGCTCACCAAGAATCAACACCTAAAGAAAAAAAAAAAAAGAAAAAAACCCACAACAGCTTTGAAAGAAGTAAAATCAATTAAATACTCCTAGCATATGAAGAAGTTTTATCTTCTTTACAGTTAAAACGTTGCTTGGTTTTGTGTCACAAGTTTGGGGGTCAGAAGGGGAATCTCGAGTGACTGAGAGGCTGAAAAGATGCTGCCAATTTAATGAAGTGATCAATGGCTTAGATGAAAGCACTCCCTTGCTCATAGCAGCTTGTTCTCTTTGATTAAAATGATAAAGTGAACTGTCTTGCACTGCTAAAAATAAAAATATGTAACTGGAAGGATGTTTCAGGCAGCACTCCCCCAAGCCACATCTGCCTCAAGGATGAGCAGCTGTCAAACAGTGTAATGTGCTGTTTCCTTTGCTCATCTATACCTCAAGTGAGCCTCGGGGTTGCAACTCATTGTGCTGTATGTGGCAGCAGCAAATCTTGTCCTATGGGTTCATATACCAGGAAGGGGCTTTATTATTCCTCCTTGGGATAATGATTCTCTGCTTCTTCTTGTATTTTCAAATTGTTTTCCTCTTACATATTCAATTTTCTTCCCCCACTCCCTCCTTTCATGTGAACCCATAGAAATTAAAACCTATGTCCTTTATGCATCTCCTTCCTCAACAGCCTGAGTTCTGAGTATGTAGTGTGTCCCTAAATGGATGTTTTTTGATAACCATCTTTGTCCTGATTGCTATCCACAGTGATAAATTTCCCTTGCTGTACCCTGGAGGGGTGAGCTATTGGTAAGTATGGGTCTGAAGATCTGTATCTTTTTGTTTTATCTCTCTGCCAGTGCTTCCTCTTTAAATGGCAGTGCCTGCCCCTGGGTTTTACCTCTGTGCATCGATATTTGATCTCTCCCAAGAACATGTATTTTCTGTACAGCTGTGTCTACAAGACTTGCCTATCAAATCAGGTGTTTTTCTTCTGAAGGTCTCTGTATCAGTTTTCCAATATGAGCAGGCCCCTCCTCTGCACTGTTGCATGACCTCTTTCCACCTGTGGAGAGCTGACTCCTTAAATGTTAGTGGGTCACATCTTTTGTACCCTTTGTGCAGTTCTTAGAGGCAGCATTCAATGACAAAATGAAACCCAGCGAGAATCAGCACGGAGAGGTGTGCTGCCTATGAAACCAAAGGGAAGTACTAATGAACAAGATTTCCTAAGTTGAGTGAGATCACATGCTGCTTAGTAGAAAAGTATAAATTCAGTACATGCAAGGTATTAGAAAGATATTATTTAGTTTTTCAGTCAGAATCAGCAGTCTTTGAGCACTAGGAAAAATGTTTTCTCTATGAAGATGTGAATATATGCACTCATAGAAGAATGTTCTTCATCCTAACCTTGACTGTTGACAGTGCCCCCAGGATAAATACAGCGACCTGCATTGTGTCTATAAATTTAGTGTCCATATTGTCACTAAAGAAGAAAGCAGGGAATAGCCTCCATCCATCTTCTCCTCCACTGTATGAGTGTTTAGTCCATTTTTAGCATAGTGAGCACAACCTCTACACTCCATAGTGGAGCTCCATCTTATTTAAGTATGGATAATAACACGAGAAGCTCCAGATTTTTGTGCCTAATCTACACTTATTGGTTGTACCTGGAACACTGTAACAAGTATTTGAGATACTGGAGACAAGGTTGCAACAACAGGGATGAGATTCATGAAAAATATCACTGCTTCTTTCCAAAATGCTTATCAACATAAGAATTTCACGCTAAGCCAAAAATATTGATGCATGCATCAGAATAAACTTTGAACAAAATATTATCAAACTTAAAAAAGAAGTGTCTAAGAATGCTGCTGTAACTCAGGCAGGAAAAGTGGTATTAGAATGGGTTTCGTGAAAATGACTCAATGCTAATAATAATAAAAAAAAGATTAGAGAAGAGGGATTTCTCATATTTATAACAGAGACAAATGTGATAATACCTTTAAATGAAGCTTGCTGTGACACTGTGGCACTCCAAATCAATATTTCCAGCAGAATACAATCACATAAAAGATAAAAAGTGCAACAAAATTTATCAATTTCACAGATAACTATTCCATCTGACACATTTGATAAGAATTTACAGGAAATAGGAGAGACAAAAGTAAATCAGGATGGAAAAAACTGGGCAGCTCACTACCTTCAGATTTTGACCATAGAATAAAGCAGCAAAATTAGAGAACCAATTGCACTTGAAATCGCCATTAAAACCTGTCAGTCCTGGACTTCAAAATGGAAAGCTTAATAAATCACATTACTTAGAAAAAGGAGCACTACATTTATTGCCATCAGAAAAATCATCTTTTCTGGTTCATCCATCCTTCCAAGATAATTTAACCTAACCTTTCCTTCTGTGCATCACTTGGGCTAAGTGATCATTTATTCAAATGGGAAATTCTGGACTTACAGGTGTACTATGCTGTAGAATTCATGACCAAGTGCACTCTTCCCAACCTCTGGAAAACAATTTTAAATACAGCAGCAGCATGAGTATCATAATCAAGTGGGAAAACAGCCTGATTTTCTCTCTGAAAAGTGAGCTTTGTTGACCACCCTAAAAACTGCTGCAAGAAGAATACTGGGAATGCTATGAGCTTGTTAAATCCATCTTATAAAAGGAAGAATTAAAACAAACAAACAAACAAACAAACAAAAACCACCAACCCCCCCCCAAAAAAAACCAAAAAAACCCAAACAAACAACAACAACAACAAACCCCACCAAAAATAAAGAACAATATGATGCAAAAAAATGACTTAGAAAATAAAATGGGAATGAAAACAGTTTGTGTCTCCATCCTGACTCTCATTAGTCTTTATGTGAGTGGTCTTCTAGTCAGACAAAACCAAAAGAATGGAGAATGTCTTCTAAGACACAAATCTGTGCCATGAATTGAAGACCTTATCTTTCCATAATCTGAACTAGGCTGTTCTCAAAGAAATTTATACTCACTGAACACAACCTGCTCTAATAAGCAATTTTACTTTGCAGTCCTAAAGCAGACAATCAAGGTCAAAATCTTAATGCTATCTAGAATTGAGTACAGTATTCCATTCCATAAACTTCAGCCTCACAGTGTATGTGTCTAACTTAGAAATAACTATCAAAACATAGCCAGAAGAAAAATACACCAAACTATAGGTTGGCTCCAGCCCCAGGGAAATAACTCTCTGATATCCAGTTCTCCAGAAGAACTGCTTTTGTGACCTTTCTCAAGGTTTTTAAAGCTCCCTTGACAACATGATGGAGTTTGGGGAAATTATTTATGGAATTCTAGAAAATTTAGGCCTGAAAGGACCTCATGAGGTTTCTAGTCAAACTCCCTGCTCCAAGCAGAGCCAGTGCTGAATTTAGACTATTTTGCTTATGGGATCATGTAGGTAGGTCATGTAAACCCCCAAGGAGAGAGATCCCACCATCACATAGCCTTGTTCCAGTGCCTAATTTTGCCCATAGTATATAATTTTTAAATTTTATCTAAATGTAATTAACTCGGTGTCAATTCTTCACCATTTTCTCTCAGTCTTCTGTGCATCTCAGTAAAGAGCTTGGTTCTCTCTTTCTTTATAATGTTGAGTTTACTGGCAGACTGCTATCACTTCTTCCCAAACATTTCCTTTCTCCACCCTAATGATCTCAGTTCCCTCAGCCTTGCCCACAGGACATGTGCCTCAGTGACACTGGACACTCACTGGAACCACGTGAGCACACACACTGCAGTAGCAGCTCCAGTCACAGACCAGCTTGTGCTGCTCTCTGTGGGATGCTCACCTCAGCCAAGGTGTAAACATTCCCATTTCCCCACTTCCCAAAACTGTGTACCTCCAAAATAAAGCCTGAACAATTCACACAGCCTCGCACACTTTACCTTTAATACTGTCACGTCCTTGGCTATCACTACCAGCAGTAAATAATCCTAAGCAGTGCAGACCAGGGTTCAAGGACTGTGATTGTCTGCAGAAATCATATTTATATATGATCAAATAATATTTTTCCTTTGGTTGGTCATTCCAACAAACCAGAGACAGTTGCCATTGCTGGTTTTGTAACATGTCTGGCCAGCTCCAGTGGATCCAGAACTAAGGGCAACAGTTGAGTGATGCCTAATGGACAGCAGATATAATTATCACTGCTCTATTGGCTACCTCTGGAATATCAAGTATCAGGTTGGGGTTTTTTTAATTTCTATAAGTTTTTCATTTCACAAAATAAATTTTCTTCAATATTCTCCATTGTGGACAAGAGATACTTATGTATGTTGAAAGAAATCCTATTCCTTTCAACCTATGAGTGTTGTAGAATTTTTTAAATGATGAATGCTCAAACCATGTCTGAGGAACTTGATTTCAAACTGCATCATTCCCTGGAGTAATAGCCTAACTCCCTTTTAGTAATTCCAGTGTTCACAGAGTTAACCTTGGACTCCAGGTTTATCTGTTTATGACAGATAAAGGAAGATAAAAGATAATTTAACAACAATTTATGGCTGTCTTTCAAACCCATAATAACAAAAATCAGACACCACCTTTTGTCAAGATGCTCGATCCTCTTGTTAAAACACTTTTTGTCACTCTTTTTTCTTAACAGAGATTGATTGGGAGGGAATCCTCTAGACCTTTTCTCACAGGAGCTGTGTTATCACATTTGTCTGCTTGGTAACATACAAGATGTTTTCTCAAGGTTGATTTACCTTTACTGTTCATATGTTCTGTTCATATGAATTTGGCCTCTCAGAATGGCCCAGCTCAATCAGATCTGATGACAGTGCCAAGTATAATTCCCATTTCTCAAGCGAGCACACTTCCTCAGCAGTGCCAGAGAACCATGATGGAAATGGCAGTGCAGGTACTGTAAATTGCATGATAAATTTAGTCTGGGATCAAGTGCTTGGGAAGTCACATCTGAAGCAGTAGCAGAGACCAAGTACAAGAAAGACAACACAACCCAAGGGAAAATATGGGAGATCCTGGAGCAGCAATATTTGGATGGTTTCATGCCTCCAAGCTCATTCCAGAATAAACCTGTTAACAGTATTCTCCACCATTAACCTTTACTTTTGGACCACCTCGATCAAATAAGAAAATGACCCCATCATTGTTTTTAGTAAGAAGCTTCTTTTTGTTGTATCTATTAGGGGTAGCATTTGAATAGAAATGGAGGGAATTCTCTGTTTCCTAATTCTGGTTTGCAATTGCTTCTCTGCAGAGTTGTATTGTATAGAAAAGCAAAAAATGGATAAACTTTTTTTCCTCATTTTAAGACTTATATTACCTTTATATTATCTTCTAAAAGTTCTTAGAATAGTACTTTCATACTGCATGCCAGTTTTGCCATTTTATTTTTTCAGTATGAGCAGGAAAATGTAATGGGTTACTTTGTACTAGTAATGCCAAGGTACCTGGAAGGTTTCCATGGTCAAAAGGGTAAAAATTAGATTCTACTTGTATTGATTTTGGTCTTATTTTTATTCAGTTCTAATCCATCACAGACTTACTTTTTTATTTTCTGATGGCTGGGTACTATGAAGGAGAATTCACAAATCCTTTAGGGTTATGGTAAGGGCCAAGGTAAACAGAGCTGGACTCTACAGCAGATCAATGGCTCTGAGGAAGCTCAGCCATCACCCTCCTAATACCTGGGATGAGGTTTGCTGCCCTCTTGTCACTCAGAGACAGACTGTCTGATTAGGAGCTCTGAGCCCAGCCCTGAAACTTTAGGAAATCAAAGTTTCTTTGAGCAAATGAAAGCGCTGGTCTGTTTATTGCCCAGAGAGGGTGAGTGATGTTATTTTAATAAAAAGGAGCAGGAGCTAATGCTCTGAAGTGGTTGTGCACCAAAATGCAGTAAGTCTCTTAAAACACAGCTGAGCTGGAGCACATAATGTTCACAGATCTGGGTGATTACAGGAGCCTTACTATTGAAAGGTGCTCTAACATCGAATACAGCAAAGAATATTAAGCTGAAAAAAAAAGGGTTTTTCTTTATTTTTTCCCTTTGCTCCTTGATTTTTTAGTGAAATTTCTGTACCTCTCTTGCAACCCTTCTGTGTTTTGTGTGGCCCCAGCTGAATACAGCATGCATCAAAAAGCACAAAATGTCTTATGCAGGATTACTTCATCCTTTGATGCATATGCTGCAAATATAGCAGTACATTCATTTGAAGGTATTCTTCTCTCCTTCCATAATCTCTATAAGAACTTAGTGAGCTACCCTTTTTCATTGAATTATAGGATTGATGAGAGTTATTTATGACAGAAATCAACGTGTTCAAATAATCCCCTGATATGGATCTCTGCTAATTATATCTGGATTTATTCAAGATGTGATTAGCATAGTCTGTTAATTTAACACTGATACCTATTCCTAGTACACATTTGTGGTCTTCACTTCTTCGTTCAGGACAGTAGGTTTTGCTGGTGAGAGGGAGAGCTCAAGGCACTCTGTTTATTTTATTTTTACAGCATTATGTACAGATCAGTCTGGATGGCTCTGGATATTTCACCATATTCTTTGAGAATAAAATCTGATTTGTGTGCTTCATTGGGTTGTCTGATTTTGTGCTTACTACCTCGTCATTAAGAACCCAAAATTAGATGTGAAAAGTGAATGGAGTTTGGCTAGTGAAGTTTTGATACAGTAAAAAAAAAAAGTAGTGGGAAGACCATTACATTTTTTCTTATGAGGGAAAGCAGATTTCCTTACAGCATTATTTAAGGAAAATGTGATTTTCTGAAACATAATCATTTTCTGTAATGTGGCTTTTGTTTGGTTTAGTTGTAAACCAAATTTCTCAGGTTTATTTACAGCTTGTTTGACTCAATCACAGCATCATCCTGAGCCTAGATGGCCTTTCAGAAAATGTGCTTCAAGCAAACGCATTTTGCTGGGTGAGTCCATTCACAAGCAGATTTTGTTAATCATCAGGAGTCTGGATCACAGCTGAGCTAGAACTGTTGTATTTTCAATGTAACATTAAATCTAACACTAAATCTGAGCTTGGTTTATTTCTTTTCTCTTTTTTTTTGTATGGTCTATCCTCCTCCACATAATTATTTCCATTCACCGAAATTTATGTACCATGTTCTTTTAGATTGAAATATTTTGTTTACATTGTGCATTTGTGATGCTTTTGGCTGGGATAGAGTTTATTTTCTCCATAGTAGCTGGTATGGGGCTGTGTTTTGGATTTGTGCTGGGAGTGATGTCAATAATTCAGGGATATTTTCATTACTGCTGAGCAGAGCTTGCTCTGAGTCAAAGCCTTTTCTGCCACCATGGTGGGCTGGGGGTGCACAGGGAGTTGGGAGGGGACACAGCTGGGACAGCTGACCCTAGCTGACCAGAGGGACACTCCAGACCATGTGATGCCATGCTCAGCATACAAAGCTGGGGAAGAAGGAGAAAGTGAGGGGATGTTTGGAGTGATGGAGTTTGTCTTCCCCAGTCTCTGGGGAATGATGGAGTCCTGCTTTCTGGGCATGGCTGAACTCCTGCCTGCCCATGGGAGGTGATGAATGAATTTGTTTTTTGCCTTGCTTGTATGTGTGGCTTTTGCTTTACCTGTTAAACTCTTTATCTCAGCCCATAAATTATTTTTCTTTTGCTCTTCCAACTCTCTCCTCCAACCATCAATGAGCCAGTGGCTGTGTGGGGCTTTGCTGCTGGCTGGGGTAAAACACCAATAGTCCTCTGCATAACCATGCAAAACATATAAGAAAAAAAATTAATCGTTACATAAAATATCTCCAAAGTCACATATGTATTACTAATATTGTAAATTAGTTACTCATTACCTTATAGTTTATAGATAATGTAAAGAAATTAAAACAGTATAAAATTAGTGTGCTCCTGTCATCAGTTGTGAAAAAGAAATAATAAAATCAGCATATTTTTTGCTTTGTAAAAATGTGCATCAAATTTCCAGTGTTAAGGACATTTCTGCCAGCAAAGACTGTGATCTCAGATTCTCTCCTCCTTTAACAGGTCAGTGATAAATGCCTCTCCTACTCCTGAGTTAAGCCTCTGTCACAAGCCTCTCTTATATATTCTATTCCTTTATGATTATGCTCCATATCTTTGTGGCAGTATCTCAAACAGTTGCCTCAGAAATAGATTTGTATTTCCTTAACACTGCAACAGGTTCAGTATTGAGAGACAAGAGAGGCTACTGCAGCTCAAATCCAGAAATCTGGTCACTAGAATTGACTTCTGACACAAAAATGTTTGTTTCACAGCAGAAGAATAATGGATGAGCCAAGAGAATTGAGCTTCTTCCCTTGCAAAATCTAATTTTAAAAGGGAGAGAAATAATAGTTGTGGAATATTTGTGCATCTAACACTCCTTTTCAAAGCATACCAAGGTACAAAATCACTACTTGGAAGTTTCCCCACCATCAAGGAGATATATTGAACAGGATCCAACTGAAGTCACTACGTTTTTTGTGGAATTTTGTTGTTTTTTCCAGCAGCTGGTACAACACATTGACTCCCTTTAGTGTAATTAACATCCTTAAAAAGAGCACTTACTACATAAAGATCTAACAAGGATATCAGAGTTCAGAAAACACCAGATGGATTCCAAGGCCTTTGAATCCCTTTGGAAAAACAAGAAAGCAAGTTAATATTCTCAAGGCCATATCCATAGTATGATTGTGTCCTGTGAAGTCACTCCAGACCAAATTCACAATGCAATTAATTTGTACAATGGAGAAACAATCAGATTGGATTTAGCTGAGTAAAGTGTTAATGTCTTAAGCAACAAACCCAACTGTACTAACAAGCTGATGATGAAAAGTCATCATCAGCTTTCCTGCTTAAATAAGCCCTGTGAAGCAAAGCAAATTACAACATTTTAGTCGTCTGAAGCCCAGTTTTCCTACTGTCTGCTCCTGATCTCAAAAATACAAGAATTCAGAGGAAAAAAACTACCATTTTTTTGGTGCTGGAAAGCTGCTGAGAAATCCCCTTGGGCTTGGCAGGGGCCATTGTCACCCACATTGCGAGTGGCCGTCAGTCATTTCCACAGAGGGACACAGAGCACCCAGTGAAGGACTGGGCCACAGCCAGCCCCAGCCCCTGGCAGGAGGTGACAAACTGCAGAGGGAGCATTTGAAGCTGAGGAGCTCAGCTATTGCCCAGGCAGCTCTGGCTCCAGGCAGCTCTGGCTCCTGAGAGCAGCAAGGGTATGACGGTCACATCAGCACCAGCCTGGTGCTTGGGATGACCTCCCACACTCTCATTTGTGCCCTGCAACAGCTCAGTCTTTGGAGCTGGCCCAAATGCTTCTTTATTTTCAATCCTCTGACTAAGCTTTGGTGCTTGAACTCATATGCAGTTGCTTCTCCTTAGTAAGGATCTTGCACGACAGCAGGTAGACATAAGAACATCAACTAACAGGGTTGGAGCCCACCCCCTTTCAAATGGAATTTCAAACCTCATATCTGTATCTATAAGGTCATCTATCTTCACAAAATATCTCTGGCACTTTTGCTAAAGCATTTCATTGTGGTTTGTGAAGTGCACTTAGGAAAAATTAACTTCTGACCCAAAAACTGGGTAAGTATGGTGTTTCCTGAAAAAAGGCGTGAAAAAACAAATGAAAATCAGTAGATATGACTGAATAGTGCTGTTAATGTAAACTCAGACTGATAATGAAATCTCCATGGTATATAAAATTCCCTATTCTAGGGGAGGGAGTGAGGAGGTGTCTCTGTGAGGCTGGTGGCTGCAGAGCCCTGCAGTCAGCACTCTGCATGAGGAGGTATTTGGAACAGAGGTGGTGCATCCTTTCAGATCATGTTTTTCCTTCAGACGTGGTTATTAGTTAAAAGCTTGAAAGGAAACCACAGAGCTGCCAGGGAGGTGCTTCGTAGCAGGGATACAATGTGTTTCAGAAGAGACACCAAGCATTTTAGATTCCCTCCTTTTGCCAGCTGGTTGAAATTGTGCTGAATTGGTTTTTGAGTCTTCAGGAAAATATTAAACAAACTTGCTTTTCTACCTCTTTTAAATTATTCATCAGGGAAAACAATGAGTCATATTGGGGCCATCAGCATCAACAAACAAAATAAAAATACAAAATTAATATAGCACTCCTCAGTCTGTCAGGATTCATCTGTGGAACTTATTGACATGCAGTAATACTAATTCCAAGAGAGTCGCAGTGCACCTCAAAGGCTGAATAAGTCTATGAAGCTAAGAGCCTCCAAAACAGCTATAATAAATATTGTTAAAACTCAATGTTTTTAGAGATATGTAAAACATCAAGCTTCTGAATATAAACCATGCACTTGGAATTAGAAACTGGGAAGATACCCAGGGGGATAATAAGTATTATTGTACTTTTTACAGCAGTAATCAAAACACAGAGACATTGAAAAATGGAGACTCCACCAGCTCATGGAAGAAGTATGATCATTTAAATTGACAATCACCCTATTTCTAAGTGTTCTTATCTCTAAAATGAGCTAAATATGTGCCTGTGGAATTTCATAGTTTGCATTGTTGCTCACCAGCCTGAAGGAAATGAGAAATCAAAAAAATGCAAGACTTTTTCTGCAAAACGACATTTGATATTCTAACAGTGCTCTCTGTTTTCATTCCTTCTCTTTTGTTTTATTTTCAAGTTTTAACTAAGCAGCATTCTTTTTCTTGGGTTTATTATTTAAATAAAAAGCCTTAGAGCTGAGATCAAGTAACAATGTCATAGCTGAGATTTATAAAATTATACTGGTACCATGTTATATTAACTGTACCAAGGCCTGAGACAACAACAGAAAATTGCAAAAGGGTTTCATCTTTACATAATATTATTATGAGTAATTGATAACAGAACTCAAGATAAAATCAGATAGAAAGTTCAGTCTGCTATTGAGATCTAAGTATGCCTAAATGTGTACTATGAATTGGTTCTATAAACCAAAGTCCTGATTTAAGAACATTCTTTAAATTTTTTTCCTCTCTATCCTTTCAATTTACCCAACTGTATATTTACGGAGACTAAAGTAATAAAAATATGTAACAGTATTGGAGTGTTTCCTCCAGCACTGAGTAATCTGAGAATTTTGTCCTTTTTTTCAGAAGAAATACCAAAAAAATTGAAAGAAAATGAGCAATTGCAAACAAATAATTTGACATTTCTTCAAGCCACACTTTTCTGAACAAATTAAAAAAATATTAGTGACATAATCTGTTAGATATTGCAAAAGATCATATTAGGAGTTGGTTTTTTTGCCTCTGCTTCCCAGTTCACCAGTAAAGAGACTAGACAGAACTCCCATTTATGGATAAAGAAAAGCAGAATGGAGTGCAATACTTCCATTTATTTGTAGAGTTTATGCCATATTCTTCTGAGGAAAAGAAAACAAAATAACTCTGTTTACATGAGCATCACATACTTTGAATTATGGAGAAGCATTTTCTAAATTCCTGTGATTTACATTTTGACCAGTATACTTAGTTTGAGAAATAAATACACCATCATCATGCAGATCAACCAATGTAGGGAATTCATAAACAAGGACAAAAAAAGAAAAGCAAAAAGCAATGAGGAACTGCAGCATCTTTGCATTGCAAGTCACAGAGATGCCCTTTTTGCACAGAATGAACAATAATATATCACAGAGAAATGGGCACCAGGAGTGGCAATATTTGGAATTGCCTAGAAGCCAAAGAAAACAAAGGCATGCCTCTTCACTTGCATACAAGATTTAACAAGATCCCAGAATTTCTGGCAACCAAAACTGTTATTGGTTTGGTTGCAGGTCATAGTGGAAAGATGGCAAGGAAGGTTATTTTTGTTCTTTCCTCTGGAGAAAATTCTTCTATATTTGTTTAAAAATGGCCTGGATTTCCACACGTGCTTACAAACTTTTTCTAGGACTTAGAAGTAGCACAAAATACTTTGTAAGGGTTCTTGCACAGATACTGTAGCATTGGTTTTGACTTAGCTTAACATTTTAGCTTAATGCTTTACACTGTAAATTATTCTTCCTTTATAGTCAGTTTGACTCCCAACAGGGTTTAAGTGGGAGAAAAAAGCTTCAGGGAGGAAATAGAGAAATCAAGTGGATAAGATTTTGCAGTAAAATGCTACTAAATAATGGATACCAGGGAAAATGTTAAGATTTATTTTCTGCATAGGTGTGGAAGGCAATGGATGAAAAAGCACTTGCAGGAAAGATAGATAAGCATGCAATTTCAGTTCTGGCAAACCTACACTGTGACAAAACCAAATTGTTTCAAGTTTGCAGTACCCCACTCTCCAGTTCAGAGCAGCTAGCCAGGGCCTCCTCCCTCCAGAACAATCTCAGTGCTCCTGAAGGGGTTTCCATGGTTATGTGAAAACACACATCTGATTCCTTCTACCAGGTAAAATACCTGTGAAGGCACCTGGTGATTATGTATGTGAAGAGGCCATTGATTAAATGTTTATCTCTAAGAAAATATCTGTATGGCCATGCACAATTTCTGCTCACTCCAGTCTTTTGTTTGGGGTAAAACCAGCACAAAACCATCGGGATGCCTGACTTCCTGCAAGAAGTTCTTGCAGGACTAGCTGGAAAATTTTGACTTTTTTTGGGGGGGGGTTGTTTGTTCAGTTGGTTTGGTTTGGTTTTATTGCCACTTCTAGCCTTAGCTTTACACAAATTCTTGTCATCCCCACGTGTCAGGGAAGAGAATAAAAATGGAATAAAATTGTGAGTCAGATAAATGAAATTACTTGTCTAAGCACCTTCACAATGATGCAGTCAGAAACAGAATCCAAATCTTTCAAGTTATCTGCTGTCCAAAAGAGATTATATGATCACCTGATATTTCTCTTTGACATTCTTTTGCCTGGATTTAAGAGAACTGTTCTCTCCTCTGTAATCATTGCAATTTTTCCTGAAACATCCTCTCAAAATCTGTAGTTGAAATCCCAACTTAACTTTTTTTTTCACCCGTCTAGTGAGTGATTCAGCCCAGTAGGATCTAGTTGCATGGAAATCTTCAAAAGAAGCTACTAATTGTATTGGCTGAGTAAATAGATGCACTGCCAAATGCTTAAACTAAGATTACACACACAGCCCTATGTTCAGAGCCTCCCTGTGCTCTGCAACCTCATTTAAAAAATACCCCAAACTCCTCCCTGCAGACCAGTGAGATCTCTGTGGATCCTGGACTGTCTGCCAGGTAAACATGAATTGAAAACAAGGCCAAGGTGTGAGAGACTGGACATCCCATGGAACATTCTTTCTCTGGTAGAAATGAGGCTATAGGATAGAAATTATGGTGTCTGCCTTGATGGCAGGCCCTTTGGATCACAGGCTTAAAGGAAACCTGCAAAGTTAGGTCCTTTCAAATGGTGAATTCCAAAGCAAAGCTGTCACAACTTTGTTGCTGAAGACTGTGACAAAGTACCTCTAGCTGAACTGAATTTTTGTAATATCCAGGGAAATCAAACAAGTAGTATCTAAACGTGGCATGTGTTTGTCACCATTCTCTAAAAGGGGGCTTTCCTGGTAGGAGGCAATCTTTTGTTGAAGATTCCCTTCATCCCCCTCTCTCTAGCATCCTCTAGGGGGGATGTTGCCCTGCTGGTTTTGGGGTTGAACAGAAGGAAGGTAAAAGGCTGTGATAACTAAATGTCCTTGTCCACATGGTTAGAATTGGGTTCATACAACATTTTGTTTCCAGAGTAAATTCTCTTACTAATATCCTGCTGGCAACTTTTCTCGTGATGAGGATTTATCCTGTCCCCCGGAAATGCAATGTTTGTGATGTTTCCCCAAGGGGAATGCAGAAATGCTGCATCAGAAGGGGCTCCTTAAACAGAGATGTGTCAGCTCAGAATGAACTATATAATACAGGCACTAGCCAACTGCTCAAAAGCAGATTCTTTTCTCTTTGCTGCCTATCTCTTCTCAGAAAACAGCAGCCTACAGCTCTAAGCATCCTTTTGTGGAGACCAGTTTTGTCATTTCTCTTGTTAGTACACTTCTTCCAACTAAGATAAAAAACCCCATAAGATTAAGGACCTTCAATGGCTATGAAGCACAATCTTGCCCTCTAAATCTGCTGCTCAGAATATTCTCTTCCAGAGAAAAACAAAATAGAACCCCCTTCCCTAACCCAGCTAAATCCCTCACAGGCGACATAATTTTAAAGTGAGTTCATTTGCAGAATCCCTGCTCTTTTTTTGACTGGTTCCAGTCATTGAGTTAATCTAGCAGCTGAGTAACAGGCATATCTGTTAAAATAGAGAGCAAAAGTTTTGTTTTTCTTTGGGGAGACAATGCAATATGGCACCACATTTATTCATGCTGTGCTTCTCAGGTTGGCTGGTTCGGATCTCTACTCAGGTAGCTCTGGGTGGTTTCTTCCACCAATGATTTTTCTCATCCAACTGTATCAAAAAACCCAAAAATGTTTTACAAACATGTAAAGTTTAAGAGCCACAAAGACTAATTACTTTAAGGCTATATTGACTGCAGCTGGCCCAAGATCTTGAGAGCTGTAGAAAGGTCAGGAGAGTATTTCCAAATATTGATTTCATAAACCTTGGAGAACATTATTTTTACACTAAAAATTCATGCTGAAAGGTGTTTATTTTGTTATTTTCTGTTTATCATTAGTGCTCTGCTTTAAGGAATCAAGTCAGAGACACAAACATCAGCAGGCAACTCAAGTGGCCAAACTTCTGTACCAAACTAGGTACAGAAAAAATTAAAATAAGCAATGAAATTCTCACAAAACAGCCAGAAATTGAATGCCGGTTTTTCATGCATAAAGTAAACTTAGAAAGGAAACCAAGATTAAA
This sequence comes from Cisticola juncidis, assembly GCA_013400215.1. Taxonomy (NCBI): domain Eukaryota; kingdom Metazoa; phylum Chordata; class Aves; order Passeriformes; family Cisticolidae; genus Cisticola; species Cisticola juncidis. The sequence continues at coordinate 2,075,988 of VXBR01000476.1, read as the reverse complement.
AGTTTGTGAAATAATATTATGCTAACTCCAGGAAGAATATTATTTATAAAATTTATGAATAGGTTTGCTTGATGATCCAGTCTACCCATTAGTGTGGTTAGGGTACTGCTAATTTACTCATGGTAATTAATTTGTTCTCAAAGCATGAATAGCGCTCTAGGTGCTTAGCAAACAATCCAGGTGGCAATAAAGCCAGGAGACTTGCTGTGAGGAGAGTTATGGTATAATTATCTAACAGTAATACGTTCCAGGATCACAGTGCCAACAAAGAGCAATCTTTCTCTGGCTCCATTTTAATCTTTCTGTTTAGTGGCTCAGAGATAGTGAGGAGCTAATCAGTCTTCATCAGATAGGTATAAAAAAAAATTATTTCTGCTTTCCTCAGGGCACCAGTTTGGGAGTGACTGAGAGCATTGCTAGTCACCCCTCATAGCAATATTTGGTATATTGGAACAGAGGAGGGAGAGGAAACTTCCCTGCTGCTAATGGGCCATGGTGGTTTGGATGGGATGTGCACGGATGTGAGAAATGGCTCTGTGCTGAGTGAGGTGGTGTGAGTGAGCTGAAAATGATGTCATCCTCTCAAAATAACTTGGGGATGTGGAGGATTTTCTGTAAACCAAACACCTACAAAGCCTACATTTGAGAAACCAAAGCAAACCAAAAAAACCCCATGCATAGGTGTGATCCTGTTTGGACCACTGCAGTTTTAAATTCCAGCTGGATGTTGTTGCACTGGCTTTAGGGCACATCTCCTTCTGATCACTGCAGAGTTCCTAAGCACATGGCCCATATATAGCCATATATTAAAAATACTAGGGGACAAATGTGCTATCTTTATAAATTAATCAAGAAGGATATCGTTTATTCATCTGGAAAGGACTGGTGAAGCACAGGAGAGAGTTTATCCCTGACAATCAGAGTCACAGTGAGTACATATGTGGCATGTGTATTTAGAAATCCATCCTTCTGAATTTCCAGCCAAGCCAAAAGAACCTTCTTTTAGCAGCACTCTGTACCTTGCAGCCCTGGGTGATCTTACATGGCCATTTTTCCCAGATGCTGAACTGCATCCTGGTAGCAAAGTCATGTGTGGTTGGCCACAGCTTTTCAAAATGCTTACTCTGAGTCACCCTCAGTGCCTGTGTCAGTCTTGTAGAACCGTGATTTGCCACCCACAGTCTTTGGGAAAAAGAGCAGAGGGCTGGCTAAGTTCTCTCCATGGATGTCAGTGGAGTAGAATGGCTCTCCTGAGGAAAGCAAGATCCCTTCCAAGATTTGGATTTCCATGTCTTTGCACTTTTGAGGATTATACCCTTCCTTAAATCCATCACCTCTTCCCCTGCTAAATAAAACTTCCTGTCTCCCATTCTTGGTAATTTCTTCTAGCAAATTTTCATTTCTGAGCAGATTAAACATATCTTACACAATATTGAAAACATATATCTGAGCATGAGAAACCCTGCTAAGGTGAACCAATTTACTACCCCCTCCTGAATCAAATAGTAGAAGTGCTCAGTGCTGTGTCTCTGTGCAGTGTAAATGTCCCTCAGCTAGCTGACCTAAAGCTGGCTTTTTTCAGATATTCTCATTTTGGGCTGTTAACTCGCCTTCTGCTTCACAACTTGTCAGACAACTGCTCAAGCAGAGAAAGGTGTACTTGTGTGGGGATAAGTGGGTGGAACAATATTTATTGTTGGTGGAAATTGACAGTCAATTCACTTCATTCCCAGAAACCCAAACCCTCATGGCAGCATGCACACGGGCCTTCTGAAGAGCTCAGTTTGCACAGGAATCCTTCTCTCTGCAGCTGTCTGTGCCCACTGCTCATCTGCAGGTGCACACATAGGCCGCTGCTTCTCTGTTGTCCTTCCTGAGTGAAGAAACTCACCTGCAGCAGAAAAACTTGAAAACTCTTGGTTTCTGTCTTACAGACAATGTGGGTGCAATTGCACCTGGCCTGCCCTGATGTACCAGAGTCAGCTCTGCATGACCCTCAACACCTTCCAGAATGTCCTGCTCTGACATACCCAACACTCAGGTGCTGGATAAACCATCTTCATCTTCCCTTTCCTTACAAACAGAGCATGACATAACGATTTTTATTTATATATCTGCATATGTAGATATATATATCTGTTAATATGTTACTTTATGTTAAAATACTGCTCGCCTGGACTTTGTGAAGCCCCTTTTCAATTATAGACATTGCTGAGGGTGTAGTGAGGTCTGACAGGCACGTTGTTTCCTTAGTTCTCAAACACTTTTACCTTGATAAGGATTTTCCAATCAATGCCTTCCATTATCTTCCAGAAATGTTAATTGAAGACGTATTCACATCAAATACTTCTATCTTATCTGAAGGAGGTGTGTGGAACAGAGTTCCAGTACAATAGAAATAGTAATATTCTGAGACTGTAATTATATTCACACTTCATGCACTGCTAGAATGACTTGCAAGTTAAAGTTATCAAAGGCTGCAGTTGTGTGTCTGGATTAGCAAAGAAGAAACATTTAATATCAGCTAGTAGGTGGGAATGTCCCAAACTCTGAGATGAGGTTTATACTATTTAGCACTGTTTACGAAATAGTAAAGACTTACACTTTTCTCAGGAAATTAATATTCGTCTAATATGGAGGAAGAAACTATTTCCTCAGGAGTAAGATTCCTTTTCTTAAAGATCAGGAGAAAACCACTTTTTTGACATCCTTTCTACTTCAGAGGGATAAGAAAAGCATGGATAAATTTTTACTCCACTATCGAAGGCCATCTGAACAAAGTCCTTCAGAGAGTTTTCTTGGTTGGTTCTGTCAGGTTCGTGCTTAGATGGCCACATGTTCCCAGCCTGTCCTGTCCCCATCCAGCCTTGCTCACCCTCCTGACCCTCCAGCAGGGCAGAAGGGACACAGCCCAACCCAGCTGCCACTGCTGGGAGATCTGAATTCTCAGCTGTGGGGTTTAGCCAGCACGTGGCAGAGCTGCAGAGCACCTGTGTGATCTTCTGCACTAATAAATGATGGCCTGAGTCCCTTTCTTTTTTTCATTTGGATCAGACTACATTGAAGCTATTTAGTTTTCCCTATAATGATCACTATTTGCTGTCTCACTGGGACAATGAAAATTGCCTGAGTTTCCCTGGTCAGAAAGGGAAGTAGAAAAAGTGTTGGGTATGCTCATCTCCATTCTGCTTCTCTCTTATTTTTTCAGACACAGCCAAAGTCTGACCATGTCCAGGACCCAGAAAGAGATGCAGTGCAAAATTATTTGCAAGATAGGACTGAAAATGCTGTTGGTATTGCAGCTGTGATGAATACTCCATTTTAGAAATTTATATTCCAGTTTCTCTTCTCTACAGAGATCTGAGATTCTTCCAAGGTGCATTCCTTTGGGATGCAGGACACTGAAAAAGGGACTACAGGGGACTACAGGAGGCTACACAAGACAAAGCCTCTTGTTTCCAGGGGAGAACTGGAGCAACACTGAATTCTGAAAAATGAACAGTCAGTGACCATTTTAAAAGTTGTTGCCACAAAAGCCAGGAAACACGAATGAACAGAATATCACTGGAGGGTGTCCTGAACATGTAAGGAAGAGTCACAAAACTTCCTTGTTTCCTTCCCCCGAGCAGACTTTGTTGTCTGTGGGCTGTAGATTTGCATTTCATGAATTTCTTATGAAGTATGAGTTGCTATCCTACCTGGGAGTGTGGGAATTCCTTTATGACTTTAGCTTTATGAGTGTGGAAAGAGAAAAATTAGAAAAAGATAGAGATCTCTGATTTTTATCCTCATGATTAAACAAGTCAGAGCTGGGAGAAAGTCAGGACTTTCAGAACTCCAAGTACATTGCTGTTTTGGACACCAGTCAGGAAAAGTAAGAAACTACTGAAACGAAGCAGTTGAGGGAGCTGTACTCATTAGCACTAATAAAGAGCAGGATTATACTTAAAGGTAGTACTGGACTCACAGAGGTCAGCAACAGACATCAGATTAACCTAAATGGAACAGAATCAAACACATTAGTGATTCCTGCAGTTCTGTGAAATATTTCAAGCTGCAGCAGCAGTATGTCTTGATTACTTACTGCAAATTATGGACATACAAAACTGTAATTTAAATTGAAGTTGCTCAGAGTCAAGTAGGGCTGCATTGAATGATTAATTCAGAACTCCTACTGCTGGGCAGGTACAACACAACTAGAAGCAAGGCAAACTCCAAGAAAAAAATATATAAAATAAGACTTTCTTGTTTACTTACCTTTCTGTAAAAAGCTTCTTCTGCAGCTAAAGAATAAAATGTTTGAAGATGATAATCTTACACTTCTGGAGGATGCCCCAGGTTTGTTTGCTGTTGAAGTCAGAACTTATTGATATACCTATGTTTGTTAGGCACTGCTCTTTTTGTCTGAGGAGATGAGTTCAATAATGTGTGGGTAACTGCCTCGAGACCATTCAGTTCCCATCCTCTTTCCTGAGGATGCCAAAAAGCTGAAGGATTATGTGGTGTGTCTGTATTTTTGTTGAGGATAAACCAGCAACAAGCTTGTCCTAACAGTCAAAGGGAACTCAGACACTTCTGGCTTCTGGCAGTTGTTGAGTTGAATTAGATTCAACTCACTGGAATGCCCTAAAAACTCTGTGTCTCTTGGACAGTTATTTCATAATTATTTTAAATCTCTTCAAACAAGCATTATTGGGCAGGAAAATACATGTGCTTTTGGGTTGCATAACTCTGAACTGAAATTGTTTAGGAATTTGAAATGAAGAAATCATGGATACAGACTTTTGTTAGGTTGATAAAAACTCAGGGAAGAGAGATTTTTTTAAAAAAGAAATTCCAGTTTCCAAGTCTCTGACTGGTAGAAGTTGAGAATTAGTCTGATTTATTTCTAAGGTCTAAGGTCCAAAGCAGGAAGCATAACTGCTGCTTTGATAACCGGGATTCCTTTCAAATCCATACTCCCTGCTACAAGAATAGCAGGAGGATGCAGTACAGAGCCAAGAGGTCACTCCTCAGAGATCATGCCCTAAAGCCAGCTGAGGAACAGAGAAGGAGATGAAGGGGCAGCCCTGCACCCCTGATCTGCAGCTCACTTTGACACAGCTTTGCTCTGAGGGTGCTCACAGCAAAGTCACACAGTTGTGAAGATAATGAAGTACTGAAATATGCCTTTGCCTTGATCCACAGCACTTCCTCTTCAGCATAGAGGACAACTTAGGAGAAAAAGAATATTCTTTTCTTATCAAACTTTGCCAGTGTTTTTTATCTTCCTTGCAGGCAAAGATGATGTGGAGTACAACAGGAGTGCAGCCTTTGCTGCTCTCTACTAATAGAAGGTGCTGTGCATCACCATCACACTGCTGCTTGTTTTGTTGAATTACACAACAAGATGTGTTGAATTACAGAAACAAAGCTGTGGAAGAGGCTTCATGGAGGGTCTAAAGCAAGATGGAATACTCTGTAAAGCTCTTTCCCAGCTGTTTGTCTATTCTTATGATTTATAGACAGCTGGCAAACATGTCCATAGTTTTTGCAGTCAGCCAGTTCTGATGCTCCAGAAGTCATAAAGCTCTTAATAATGCACATTCCCTTACAAATGGGAGTCAATTCCTCTGAGTTCATCCTCCAAGAGCCTTCTTGACTCCTGTGATCACCATTTGTTGTAATACCTTATGTAATTAATTATCCTATTGACTGTACCAGCCCACCTTCTTTTTTTCCATCTGTAATTTTTTTTTAACTGAAGTGAACTTTAGTTTTCTTAAAGTTCTGTTTTAGAGACCATTTATTTTTACAACTCTTCTCCAAAATCTTAATTTTCCCCCTCCCCGGTATTGACATCCCAGTTTTTTCTTTGAAATCCCAGGACCTTAAATTTAGATTTTCTTTTCTAAAAGGAAACAAAACTGAGACTGTCAGGAAACCAAACAATTCTGCGGGATTCAGCTTCAAGAAAAATGCCAGATATCATGAAGCTGGTGATTAAAATTGCAAAAGCTGGCAGGATGACAATTGCAGGTGATGAATATGTATGCCAAGGCTTTCCAGACATAGTAATTAACAGATTGAGGTGCCTGAATGCTGCATGCAACCAATTTAGAAATGAGGGTAAGGCTTCAGCTTTGGGTTTTGTTCTGTACTGAACATCCTGCTGTAGCTCAGCAAACACAGGAGTCACAGCTGGAACCCACAGAAAATGAACGACAGGGCAGGCTGGTTTGGGCAGCTCCCCACCCTCAGCAGGTGTGTGCAATAGCTGCCCATTGCTCACAGGGGTTTCTAACCAAAGGGAGGCATTTAAGATGTGGTTGGGCTCGCTTGTGGCTCCTCTCAGCAGGGTCTCCCCAGGCTGGGGCAGGCTCATGGTGCCCACAGAGAGCTGCACCTCTGCTTGCACTTCAGAGAGTGTTCCATGGACACAGCCACACGTGTGCAAAGCCACAGCCTGGACCTGTGAGCAGAAGAAGCTCCCCTCCCATCACTGGATCTCTGCCCATCTTTCAGCACCAGATGGTCACTGTAGGTATGGTTATACTGTAGGTTTTTGTTTTTTGTTTTTTGTTGTTTTTTTTTTTGTTTGTTTTTTTTTTTAATAAGAACACAAGAAATGGTGCAACAGTGCAGTTTTCCTCACTCCTTTTCCATTTGCTCTTCTGTTGTACCAGGAATGTTAAAGATGCTTTCCTTTCATTTACAAATTTCATTACTATTGTTTTTCTTCCTGACAATGTTCCCAACAGTCATTTGCCTCATCACTTTGTGTGTAGAGCCATGGTCTATGACTTTTTCTAGACCTTTTTTGTAGACCTTGTTTGTATCTGCCTTCACAACTTCCACTGGCAAAAAAATTCTATAGCCAATCTGCAAAGCAGTGATTTGTTAGGCTGCCTAAACAAAGCTGGCAGATTCAGTTTGTCTCCCTCCTTGTAGTGACTGGTGAATAAGAGATCTGCAGGCATTACTCTTCTCTGAAGAAAGAAAAGTCGGATACTCTGGTGTAAATCAAACATTTTGCCTGACACTGTGTCAGGGAACAGAAGCGGAAGAAATGATAAAGGTGGATTTGGAGGGAGATTCTAGATTAATTAGTGTAAAGCAGGAACAGTTTAAATTCAGTCAGATATTGATTTATGAGTGATAGCAGGAAACTAGTCATGGAATTGCTAAGAGCAAATCATATCAAACCAATCTAACTTTTTCCACAACGTGGTTGCAAGAGTTGTAGGTGGGAGAGAGGCAGCAGATGACATGTGTCCTAAAGCTTTGAATTAAGAGACAGAAATATGGTTTTGATGAAACTTTTATTGGGTGAGAGTAAAATGGGTGGAAAATCAAAGCTATAACAGAACAATGATCAGTGCTGAGCAATAACATGAGAGGCAAGGGGCAGACACTGATTGCCAAGATGCTCCCCTGGAACATGAGGAAAACTTTGCTGTGTGGGTGGCCCTTCACTGGAACAGGTTTCCCAGGGAGGTGTAGAGTGTCCCTCGTTGGAGATGCTCAAGAATCATCTGGACACAATCCTGTGCAATGTGCTCTGGGATGGCCCTGCTTGAACAGGGAGGTTGGACCAGATGATCCACTGTGGTCACTTCTGACCTGACCCAGTCTGTGGCTCTGTGAACTGTGTGGAAAATTCTTGAGGCTGCAGAGGGAAGTGCAGAGGGTAGCGATTGTGTGAATGGCCAGGAAGGGGACCTGTGGATGTTAGTTTCAACTAAAAACAGTTTTCCACTAATGCCCTGCCACCTACTTCTTACTGACTGCTTCCAGGATCCAGTGTCCATGGATGACACGGGATGGCCACACTAAAAAGTGCATCAGAGAGAGCTTTTGCTCCCTCAGAGACACTCTGCACACCCTGCATAAACTGTCCCTTGAGCACAAAGTGAGAAAGGAACAAACAAGTTACTGGTCCTTTCTGTCTGGGTTTACATTACAGCACTTTACCTGGAGTGTGCTGCAGGTGACATTGTGTATCCTCTACCCCATTCTGATTCAGTTTTTGGCTTTTATTATTATTATTATTATTATTTACTGAGGAAAGAGGCGAGTGTTCTTAATTTCAAAATCACAAAAGTTTGGAGTCTGGTTATTTTTGGTGAGGAAGATTGATGGTGCCGTTGTTTGTCAACTGTCAAATTAGCAGTCTCACAGATATTATTTCTTTTGAAGGCACATTAATATAAAGGCAAGAGGAAAACAGAAAAAAAATCCTAAACCCTACAGAGTCATAAACTAGTCAGGCAAAGTCACAGAGAAGATTCAAACAGCTTGGTGTGTTTGACTGAAGAAATGAGATATGTAGATGAAAGAAGATCCAGAAGCTTTTGATCCGTTTTCTGTGCTTTTGCTTGGGGGTTGAGAATTCAGATATAAGATCATTTCAGTGTACCTCTGTTTTAAGAATGAATTTCTACAGTAGGAGCAATAAGGGGAAAAATTTCACCTGATTTTTAACATCAGTATGGAGGCACATGGAATGTGTAAATATGTCAGATAAATCCATGTTAGATTTTTCATCTGCTCTTCCACTTGAAACTGAGCACCAGAAGTTGCCTGCAAGGATAGTTTGATGCTGTGGACAAATCAAGAAACTCATATTTTTGCCATATGACCATTTGATGGTAAACTGAGGTTTGAATGAAAGGTGTCTCCTTTTTAAGCCAAGAATGAAAAAACTTCCCTGTGTCCAAGCTGGAAAAATGGAAATCAAATTAACCAGAAAGGTCATATGAAATTCCTCAGGGCCTTAGATTCATCTTCTGTGACATAGATGCTTTCCTGTATTGGCTGGTAATTTGATAATATTTGCTCAATCCATGCATCACACTTCATTGCATCTTTTCAGCAAATTCAATAAATTGTGTCCATGTTGTGTCTTAAAATGTTCATATCTTTAATAACTGACATTTTTTTAGCTAACAACTTGCAGATGTTGCAAAAAGAATGGGCTTGCACAGGAGAAGAATAATTGGTCTTGTCTTATCAATTCCAGCACTCTTGAAAGAAGGAAAAAATACTTTGGCTCTTTCTTATATACTCTCATAAGAAATTATCTCAAAATTTCTGAGAATGGGAAAGGTACTCTTGAGTGCTGTCTGTGTCTGAACTGAGTGAGGAAAGGTCTCTAGGGAGATGACTTGAACATGTGTCATTTGAAGTATATAAGAATGACCTGTTTTAGTTTAGAGAAGGGTTGAATTCTCTAATTGTGATCCCCTTTTAAGCAGATCTGTAATGTGCAAACCTGGCCCTGTCCCCAGAACTTTCTCTTTTGGTATATTGCAGTGTATCCTAAACAAACATTCATTGAATATTGCTGTGTTTTTTAAGCAGAAAGCAGCTGTCTTTTTTTCTTGCTTCTCTTTTGCACAGCAGTTGCATAAATCTGAGCATACCTAGCTTTTCAGACTAACTAACAAAATCTTGACAAAAACTGTTAAGACATTACCCTGTTTTGGTATTAGTGCTATTATCTATTAATCTGCCCAAGCCCAGAGAAAGTGAGCAGCACAATCTTGAAGATTCATATATTAGGTTCCCTAGGTTGTTCCAGTGAAAATTATCATAAATCACAGCCCTTGAGCATTTTCTTAACAATTGTTTAGCCGGTGCACATTAATGAACTCTCCTCATTTATTTACCCAAAATACCTTACCAAGGGAAAAAGGAAGTGGCAGAGACAAAGCATCATGTTTTCAGGCCATCCTTAGAGATTTTCCAAAGCACCAGCAGCTGCAGGGGTTCTTTGCATTAAATTGCATTCAGTTTATACAAGGGGAACATCATTCTGTATCAATTGAAAAGAGCAAACAAGCCCCAGCCTAGGAATCTCACCTGTGAGCTAACAATAATTCTTTCTCAGAAGACCAGTAAAAATTCCAGGTTTTTCCATGATCTGTGAGCCTTTTTTTCTGGAAACTCACGCTTTCAGTCCAGAAAAAATTTAAAAAACCCCACATCGCTGGTGCATCCAGAAAACCCTCCCTGGCTCCCAGCTGCTGTGGGGGGTGGGCACTCTGAGTGCCCAAGCATTCCAAAGGATCCACCTGAGCAGCCTTTGTGCTCCTTTGCCACCTGCCTGCTGGCACAGCACGTGTGTCACACTGCCCCTGGCACGGGGGTGCTCCCCAGCAGATGCTCCACAGGGATGGGGCAGGTTTCTGCTGCCACTGCCACTCCTGCTGTGCCTCTGGCTCTGCTATTTCTGCCCAAGATGCCCCAAAATTTGCAACATGCTGGAACTTCTTGGAAATTCTCTTCCGTGATCCCCTAATTAGGTTTTTCTTCCTGTGAAAGTCCTGTACCAGGGTTTGGAATGATGAACAGAACTTGCAGCTTCAGTTTTTAGAGGTGTTTATTGAGTTTCTTATCTCAAGGTCTGTGCGCCACTTGCCGCAAGCATAACACGCTGAAGAAACACCACTGGCAAGACCCTCAGACAGAAAATTAAGGTCTTTTAAAGTTCTCTAGTCCAATTAACTCTTAAAATGTACTATATTTACAATTTTGTGCCAATAATTGCCTATTCTAGACACATAATTTCTGCCTCAAACCCTTTCTGCCAATGTCTCTGTGCCACAACAGCATAACTTATAGTCAAAGAAGAAGAAACGTGAGACACCACCCAAAATTCTTCATCTTGCTCTCATCAACTTCCATTCTAAAAAGCTAAATCTACACATTTTCACCCTTAATGACAAACTAAAGTGCTATTTATTTCACATCTTTGTTGTACGTAGTTCATCTCTGAGTGTTGGAAGTTTTTCCCATGGACTGAGGTCAAAGGCAGGGCCTTCCTGGGGTCCCAGCTAAGGTCTCTGACCCCCTCAAGGCAGCCTGAGGGGTTCTCCACATGCCCTGGACTGCAACAGAACTGGCTTGGGTAAAACTTTGGGGTAATGCCACCAAAAGTGTAAGCAACACAGTGGGCAGTGACAAAACAAGAGTGAGATGTAATGGATACTAACAGAAGGAGGAGTGAGGTACATGATTTTGTTGTCCCCTAACAGTTTGCATCTTTTAAGAGCTTGCATTTTCCTGAAATGACTGGTTTGTGGTTTTCCTCCAGTTGTCTGTTTACTGTAGTGTTTTGGTTTGCTGATCACCCATCAAAATAACCCCACACCCACTCCCATGTGAGAGCCCACATGTGAAATTACATTTTCTGAAGTGGGTGAAAATACTCCCCTGTTGCTAAATGGCAGACTACACTTGTCTGCTGACACTGGCATTGAAGAAATAAATAGAAACAGGCCTGTAAGAATTACAGGTAAGATAATAGGTTTTTCATAATGCATTACTAAAAAAGATTAGATTGGTTGCTACACAGGACATTAATTCTGTAGCTATAGCCTGAGCAGTGTACAAAGTTTAAATTGATTTATCCTTGGAGTATCTGAGAAGAGTCACTTCATAGAAGTTTTTTCTTCCTTACTTATTAAATGATTCACCTCATAGCACTCATTTGTTGATCTATTATGCTACTTCTTTCCACTTCATGGGGCATAGTGTTATCTAGACTTTTGTAGGGTAGCACCTGTCTGCCCTCCTTGGTTCCTGTCAGATCCTGGAAGTAAGAATCCTTGGGAAATGTTCTAAATCATGACTGTAGTTTGGGCTGAATATGGGAAATGGATTAAGTCAGTGCCATTTGCAAAATACTCTAATATTTTCAGAGTGTCTCTGAAGACACATGAAGTGATGACAGTTGTGTTCAGTATCTCCAGAGTGTTTCTGCTGTGCTAACAAGGTGTGTCCTTGCTTTTTAATTCTCCTGCCTCAGCTCCCAGCTCAGGGCTGCAGCTGCCCAGCAGGAGAGCAGCTCACCATGACAGTGTCATGTGCTGTTCTGTCTGCCATACAGATCAGCAGGATTTGTGTTGGAGTTCTTACATTATGCTTCAGCTCTTGGAGTCTTTTCCCACTTTCCTCTGCTGCCTCTCACTAATCTCTGTAAGCCTTCTCCCTCGTGCCTCCTCAAACACCAGGCATGGCACATTCTCACAGTACTGGACTCCTGCTCTTGAGGAGTTTCTGAGCTCTGCTTCTTACAGCTTGGTGCAATGCAACTGAGACAGCATCTCTAATCCACTTCCATACAGAATCTTTCCTAATCTCCTTATTAGGATGCCCCAGTGCTGGCCTGGATGGAGTTCAGAGATAGAAGTACAACTGAAGAATAAGAATACTCACTTTAGAGACTGCTAAAGCCTCTGCTTTTTGTATAAATCTGAAGTTTGTGTTTCTTGTGTGGCTGGTCAAAAATGGACCAGGAAATGAAGGTGTTGCTTAGAAGAACATGGTATAACTTTGCATTTCTTCGTGTTTTTCTGAAGGAAAGCTTCAGCTCTGAGAGTGGAGGCAGTGTTCAGGTTATGCTCCAGCACTGTGAGAAGCTGACATGAGCTGCCTGTAACTTTCCTGGACTGCCTAAAGCAAAATGTTCAGCTCTGTGGCCTGGGCTGCCCTTTGTTTATGGCTGCCCTGTGTGATCCCATAAAACCATTGCTTGATCTTTGTGCTTAGAGTCACAGCACAAAGAGGCAGCCAAGATATTTTGGCTTGAAAGTTGTATTTGAATTTTTAAAGAACATTGATTGTCAGGATTTCAGAGGTGCCAGTGGGTGAAATAATGATCTCAGTGCTGGATGAGTCTGCTCAGGCAGGGAGAGCTGAGGTGAGGGTGACCCAGCAGGAGGAGAGCTCTGTGCTGTATGTACCACTGTATGTGATTTCCTGCAAGGGCAGGGACTGAACTGCATACTGCCTGAGGTTTAACTGAAAAATTGAATGTGCTGCTTTGTGCATTTATATGAGTTTTATAATCTAGAACAATATATAATTATATATATTTGCACACTCTTAATAATTACATATCTTTTTCCGAAATATCTGTGTAGGTCTTTCCACGGTGATAGTGGACTAACTTTGACAAAGATATTGCCTGAGCAGAGACAGCCTCCATTCCACTTTGGGTGGAGCCAGAGGGTTAGGGAGATATGATCACAAATATTTTCTTCTGATCGTTAGGTAAAGGGTTGTCCCCTGTCAGTCTAATGAGAATATCTGGAGTGATGCCAAAGAGAACGTCTTAGCTTTTTGTGTTTCCTCTGTCCTGCAGGCAGGAAACAAAGCTCCTTTTGAAAACATTTTGTGGGAACAAAATAAAAAGTTTGGAAAGACTTTCAATAATTTATTGAAGTTAGGAGCTCTGAAATAAGCAAAAGCATCAATTATAAATATATCTCGGTTCCTTGACAATGTTTATTTAATGGTTTTCAGTATTTAATAAAAATGAATATTGATTAAATAATTAATAGAATTCATTAAGCACAAATAGGTAAATTACATTGTATTATTTGAGAAAGGAATTAGATATTAAAAATTCAAGTCTTCTGCCAATAGCTGACCTCACAGAGTATCACAGGAAAAGGGTTTCCCCTATCTAAGCAACTCTGTTTTTTTGAGAACATCTTCAGTCCTAACATGTACAGCATGAAGGATGGCAGAGAACACAAATGTTCCATCTCCTCTGAAGATCACGTACAAATTGCAATAGATGCTGCCGTGGAGTGGAATTAGGTGATAAATAAGACCATACAAACTGAATAATAATAAAAAGCTTGATTTTCCCTATCCACACAAAAATGCTGGTTAATTCCTAGGAAAGGCAAAAGGGTAATAATTGGACATTTTTGCTACTAATAAATAAATCTTGCAAAGGAACAATAAAATGAAACTTAACCATATAAATAAATTGGACTACATAACAGTCATTTAGGGCATTTTCCAGCAGTTTGCTGGTACTCTTCCCTAAAATGGCCTTTTCTTTTTCCTGTATACCCCTAGCTCAGCTCTTGGTTGTGTACGTGCTCAGATGTATTGCAGCATGATAAAACAAGTGCCAGTTGCTTCTTCTGCAATGTGTGGTGTGAATCTGTCCCCACAGGAAGAGAAACCAGTTCTGTTTGATGCAGTGGAACAAAAAACCCAGCAGTATTTTCCCCTGTACCCCAGGGCTTTCCTCAATGGAGGGTGTGTGGACACAAGCATTATGCAACATCAGTGCAAAGCTTAAAAGACAGCACTTCCCAAGTGAAGCTCCTATAATCCTGGTAACAGCCAGAGTTCCCACTCTGAGCCTCCCCTGCTGTTCCCACAGCCTCCCTCTAGTTCATATCTATCCTATGATTTTAGGTGAAGAAAAGTGTTTTCTACAGGATGCTCCTTCTGTGGTGTGTCAGGAATAAAGGGGGGATCACACCCTCATGCAGAGTGTGGTGCCCCTTTGGAACCCCTGTGTCTGGGGAACAGCTGAAACCCCAAGAATTTGTGAGCTACAGCCATGCACAGAAAGCTTACAGGAAACAGAAAGGAAATAGGTTGGGGTATGGTAAGGAAGAGTAGATCATACTTCAACCACAAGAAGCTTTCCCCAGAGCTCTTTCCAAGTTTTCTGTACTTAGATAGACGATGAAAAAATAAATAATACCTCTTTCCTCCTGCAAGTTGTGCTTGACAGCTTTGGGGACTGGGGATTGGGTTTGAACTGATGCAGATGTGTGCATCTGGCATATCACTCCTTCTATTTTCTTTGTTCTTAATGTCTCTGACACCTTCAAAGACACACCCTTGAGGCAGATAAAATTTTTGATGCTTTGTTTTGGCATTTAAATGCTGCCTGTTATTATTCCACATTAGTGGCACCACAAAGTATATGAAAGTCTGTTTCCAAAATTTAATTTAATTTAAATGTAAATATGTAAGGAAAATATATTCAATAGAACATGCAAGTCCTGACACTCATGCAGATGGTCTAATGCAGCTCCCAAGGCCATCTATATGAATCTTTTTAAATTAAATTAGACCCATGGCATACAACTAAGATTGTCAACAATTGAACCTATGTGTGCTTGAAGTGAATATTTTATACATCCCAGCACTTTAAGTGTCCCTCCCTTAGCCTGGACAGCCTGTGGGTATTCATACAGAGAAAAAAGACAGATTTGGCTGTGCTATTGTTGCAAGCAGCTCACACTGTTCATTCTGTAGTCCTGCTGAACCCACTGCCTCAGCACCTTGAAATACACAATTACTCCTATCAAAATGATTATATCACCCTCTCTCAGCATCTCCCCTCTCCCCTCTCATTCTCATGAAAATCTGGAATCTCATGACCTGGAGAGCTTTATGCCATATAAACTGCAAAGACCCCATCCACATGAACTATCCCACACTGGTGTCTGAGTGGATCTGGCATTATGCAGCCGTGCCAACAGAGCTTTCTTTTGGGATCTCATCTTACTAGAGAACAGGAACAGTGGTTTTAGGTCTGCAGGAGTCATGGCCATGGCAGAAGTACAGACATTTGGACCATACTAGATAAAACAAATCCACATTAACAAACACACCAGGGTCAGGCAGACCTCTGCCCAGCACAGACCTTTCCCAAGCTGAGCCAAGGATTTTGGTGGGATTTTTGCCTTCCCACTTTGCTCTT
Source organism: Cisticola juncidis (assembly GCA_013400215.1). Classification (NCBI taxonomy): domain Eukaryota; kingdom Metazoa; phylum Chordata; class Aves; order Passeriformes; family Cisticolidae; genus Cisticola; species Cisticola juncidis. The sequence continues at coordinate 2,060,480 of VXBR01000476.1, read as the reverse complement.
TTTGAAGTTTCCACCTCTCCATCTCTGCTACATTTTCTTTCTGCCACTATTAACCACCAACTTTCTTATGGCTAGGTTAAGAGTGTTGTTTTTCTGACCAGGGTTTATATTTATATTTTTAGTTAATCTTTTTTGATTGTTTTTTTATTATTTCACACATACTTGAGGAAAGCAGACCTTGATTAGTTCAAATTGTTTTGCAAATTTTTTTTTTCAAGTATTTTGGACAGAGTCCCTCTAAACAAAACAAGGGTGGTTTTTTTTTTTTTTTTGTTTAGCTTTTAGACTAGGCTCCAAAATCCCTTAAATGTATGAGAATTTACTCAATGCTGCTTTTCTCTCTTTCATGTTCAAACCTTTATACTTCCAGGCTGTGTGGAGTACTTATTCATGGTGTTTGTTTTTGTTGGTTTTGGGTTTTAATTATTTGTCATAAACATGTTCTACTTTTTTAAATAGACTGCTGAAAGTCATTTACACATTTCACTGTGATGGTTCCACAATCATAATCTCACACTTGATTTATATCACCTAGGTTTGATTAAAAAAATAAATGTAATATGGTTTGTTTTTCATATCCTGACTGAATCAGTGAGTCCTGGAAATAAGCCCCCCTGTGACTGTGAAAAACATTTTTATCAGACATACTTATTATCAGTGTTGCTGCTTCTGCACTTATCGAATTAGAATCATCCTGAAACTGAATCTAAAAGAGATGGGATGCAGCTAAACAAAGCTGTGTAAAAATCTTGACTATTTGTAATCTGCTGGTTATCTGTTTCAGTAGAACTCATACATCAGCTCAAAAACAGTTTATTTCCAAAGATACACTTGCTTCAATGCAGTTTAAAGATAATTATTTTCTTGGCTTCTACTATGCCCTTGCCTTGCACATACAGAATACTCTTGGACTTAGAGACATTCTCCCATGGAGCAAATCAGCTGCTTATCATTCATTCCAACTCTGGCTGCTTCATCCTGTCTGATAAATATATATATCTATGAAACACAGATACTTATACATGTGTCTGTAATAACAAAAGAGTTTCACTTTGAATTAATTGCAAAGATGCTGAGCGGTTTTTTACTTTTGTTCTATGTGCTTCATATGCTGATGAGAACATTGACATTTATATGTATTTTATTTCATATAGAATAGAATTTTGATATCAGATACAATTCAAGCAAGAAAATTCTGAACCTGATCTCTCCTAAGTGGAGATAATCTGAGGGTCTAGACAAACTCCGTTAATCCTTCACCCTTTTTCTCTTCTGTCATGTGTGATTTTGGGTTAGTTTGTGGTTTTGTTGGGGACTTTTTATAGGGGGAGGAAAAGGATGGGATGGTGGAAAAGGATTCTCTGACTTCTAATACATGAAATTCCAGTAGGTGATTCTGTTCCTTGAGCCTCATGAAAGTTCCTTGTGTACTTGTTAAGCCTATTTGCAGGATGCTTCTGCTGTGCATTTCCTAAACAATAGTGTGAATAATTTAAATCATAATTTATGATTAACTTCATCATAAATTACAGCACAGAGTTTGCAAAGAAAAACATTTATACAAATAATGGGGGCTAGATTTTCAGTAATGCTGATGATGATACATCTTATGCTTGAGGATTATCAAATATCTGTTAGCTATTAAGACTTAGGCAGCATTAATTAGCAGATCCTATGAATCTCAGCTGGAAGCACAATGCAGTCAGTAAAAGGTGCCTCTGGAGTTCAGTGGGAAAGAGGGAGGCACAGAGGGAAAGCAGCAGGACACCTGGTTGTTAACCACTTTGTGTGCTGTCTTCACTCTTCTAGAAATGAGTGCTTTGGTTAAAAAGTAATCACTTATCAGAAGAAGTAAAAATAAAGAAAAGCAAAAGCCTAGGGTGACCAGTGGTAATGGTGCCCACTGTGTAAATATGGTGTGGGGAAAGGGAAGGTGCTGATGGCTCCTGTGTTCTGCTCTACAGAAATTCTCCACCTGGAGCAGGAGGAGCTCTCAGAGATTGTGCTCGTTCAGATTTGAGCATTTCCTTCTGATTCTGCCTCTGTGCACAGGGACTGAAGCCAGCACTTCCAGCCACTGCACCACTATCTATTATTCACACTCAAGTATCAGGGAGCTCAGCTGAATCAGAAGTCCTGTGGATTTAGCAAAGCACAAACACAACCTGTGCTGCAGTCCGTGAAACAGAGCAGCTGCCTTGAGCTGAACAAAATGGGCAAAAGCAGAGAGGTAGAGAAAGGGCCTGGAGCCTTTGGTGTGATGTCTAGCAAAGGCTGCATTGAGGAATGAAAGGAGAGAAGGAGGGAATTGGAAAGACGGAAAAAAAGTACAGCAAAGGAATGGGGAAAGCAGTCTATATTGGAAGAGATTGGATATAGAGAACAAATTTTAGAACACCAAATTTATTATTATTGCTTTGTAATCTGGAAAGGAAAAATAAATGTATTTGATTTTAGTGACACAGAATTTGAAATGGAAATTTGACCCAAACATGGATGCTCCCCATTTGTAAACACAGAACCTTTATTTTGAGGAGAATTCCTGCATTTGATACATTGAAATACAACTGTAGTCTTATGGCCACTTTCAGAAACATTCCCATTCTGTGGCTTGTTTGTTTCATTGTTACTTCACAGCTTGAATGTCCTTTTTCTAGGATTTCTGTGTAACTGTGTCTTGCACTATCCAACAGTTCCAGCATTTCCTCCTACTCCTTTCTGGAGGCCATTCCCCTCTCTTAAAAACCCTCCACATCTTCCACAACTGTGTCTCCTTTCCCCACAGCTGACTCAAGGAGTGACTGTTTTGTGTTTGCTGGTGAATGCAGCACGGCTGAGTGCACCCAGAATTTTAGCTGACATCTCGGATGTGTCTTCTGCTTGTCATCACATGAAGGTTCTCTGTGTGATATTCATGTGCATGTTTATGGATAAACTTCCATAGATTTGAACCCCTGTTTTCTCAGCATATGGAAGTGATGAGTTTTGTTCTCTGTGCTGAGACTCAAATGACAGAAGAAATTTTACTTAATTTTTTTTGTTAACACTTATTTTGAAAAAACACTCTGAAATGTTTGCAGATCCTTCCCAAGGTACTTTTGATTTAGAATCTCAAACAGAATTCAGAAATGAAAGATTGCCCCTCCACTAAGGGACCATAGTGAGGCACTTTGCCTTTTATATCCTCAAGTTACTTGTCTCTTCCTTGGTCTATCTCTGCTGTTTTATTCCCTTTTAAGTTGGTGGCCAGTATGGAAAATACTGAGATTCATAACTACTTTTTAAGGAGGAAGGATATAAAAAGAAAAAAGTTTACTAGCTGGCTGGCAGTTGAGACCTGAGTACTACAACAAAGTTCTGAGGTGTGTATAAAAAGAGAATCAATTTGGTTACTTTGTTTCACTTTTTTTTGCATTTTCATTAGACATGTCAAGTCTTTTAGACAACTGAAAATTATGATTGAAAAACAAAACCTATATAAATTAATCAAATTTTTCCACATCATAAAATGTACATTCTTTACTTAGTTTAGCTAATCTGCAGCAGATTATTTATTCTAATACTCGGCCCTGTAGACTTAAGACAGAATTCCAGACATCACATTAAGCCTACCTCATCATTTTCTTGTAACTGCTTTTAATTTTCCATTACTTTTCTAAGGAGATAAAATATTTTGTTCTTCAGAAATTTGGAATAGAATAGCTTAAATTTTTTAGGGAGAAGAAAAAATGAATCTTCCTTTTGTATATTTTAGGTTCCAAAGAAGATATACTCCCTTGGTAGCATAAAAAAAAACCCTTTTTGACTGCTTAAACCACTATATCTTTCTTTTGCCATCAGAAGTACAACCTGGTTATTTTAAGAGGTAAGAAATATTTTCTGAGGGAATGGTTTCTAACCTCTGAAAAGAACATTTATTTTTCAGTGAGAAATCTAAATTAAAAAAGCCCTCAAACCCTCTTTTGTGCTGCTCTCACCACATAGTTTAGATCCATGACTGAAGCAATCTCAGTGCCAAATTCTTCTTTCTCTTTGATGTTTTTCCTAGAGATTTTAAATATTTTATTCCTCATTTCTTTTTCCTCTTCTCTGCATCCCACAAAAACAATTCTATAGAATAAAATTTCAAAGCTGTGCTTCTGGAAGCTGATACTGTAATCAGCTGATGGTCAGCATCAGATCCCATCTGAACACTTATAGCAACTCTTGAATATTTGTTAACATTATTATTGAAGAGAGGGAACCTCTTGATATCCCTTTTCCTGTCTTTCCACTTTAGAAATTGTTGTATACTAAAGTTGCATATAGATGTGATAAAAGCTTTGGAGGGGTAATCTCCCCTTCTCTTAAAAGCAGTTCCAGAGAGCAATTGTGTCCTTCAAATCTTCGTGCCTTGCTGACTGAATGGGATGAATGCAGAGGGTAATAGTTCCCACGAGAAGATCCCATTTCCACTCACTGCCTTCCTTGGAAAATCCAGGTTTCCACATTTCCCAGTGCTGCAAGAAACTTTGAATACAGTATTTGCACAAAAGGATCCAGATTTCAAGGATTAAGCAATCAGCAAGCTGAAGACAGCAGCAAATTACCTTTCCAGTTTTATTGTCTTTAAATTTGTTTTGAAAAGATTAACTGAAGTCATAAAAACAAATCTTGAAATATTTTCATTTTTCTGTCTATGAGAGAGCTAAGATCAATTGAGAGCAATATTATTTTTTTTAATTTCAGTCATCCTGGGATGGATTGAATTCAGGAACTAATTTAGGAAAATTTTCTGAGCTGCCTTTAGCCTAAGCCATACCTGAGCCAGTGATGCAGAGATAAAAGATTTTGAGCACTGCCCTCTTCTAATATAAGCCTTCTACAACCAGGTATTTTTTCCAGTAATGTCTANAGAAAGACCAGACTTCCTGTAAGTTTAGTATTTTGGGCAGTTGTTCACAGCTCTGTTAGTATTTACAGAATTCATTCATAGGTGTGAAAAAATCTTACTTGTAAGTGGTCTGGTGCAACTGGGGCACAGTTGTTTTGGGGTTGCTTTTAAAGAAAAATGTGATTATAGCTTTTTTCATGTAAAGCCGAGATGATGATAAACAACCATTGTCAGTATTGGATTTTGTTTTAAAAAAGAAAGGTATTCAGCATGAGAAGAAAATGCAATTACACTGACCAAGAAAAACATGCAGGGGCTTCTAGTCTAAGCATAAACTGATCAGAAGCTGTATCAGCTGTGCTCTTGTCCTCAGCAAGGAGTAATTAGCAGCTTCCTGAAATTTTGAGCTTCCTTTGAAACTCTGGTCATTAGGTATCATTGGAGACAGCAAACTACCCCAGGTGGCCTCAGCCAGCTCCACTAGGGAAGCACACAGGGGTTTTGTGCTTTGCTCAGTTCACATTATTCAAGGCTAATTGGCTATTCTGCCACTTAAAGCTATTTTTAAGCTCGCTGTTTCACTGGACACTACACAGATTTTGGATTTTGTGATTTAAATGTCAGTGACAGATTAAAAATGCTGGGTTTTTAATATTAGTTTCAGACTGTGCTTTAGCTCCTGCATGCAGTAGTCCCAATTATTGGTCCCCCTCTGAGACATTCTCCCTTTTTCATAAGATATTACCTCTTTGATAGATTAATTTGTTCAGTCATCCAGCTAGAGGAATATATTTGGTGCTGCCAGAGGGGCCAGGTGGGAGGGCTGCACATGCTCAGCTGTAACAGAGCTGCCCATGGAGATGTGTCTGAGCTTCTGTTACAAGAGAATGCTGAGCAAAAATGTGAGGTGGAAGCTGTGAGTCAATTTTAATCCAACAGGAGATTGAGATGACTTCCACTCCTCTCTGCCCAGGATGGCTGCAAAGCCAGGCACAATGACCTTGAAGCACAATACAAACCAAGCTTTTGCATTTTATAAATTTTTTTTTTGGAGACTGATTTCTACAAAGACCTTCTGAGTCATGAAAGGCAACTCATTCTCATTTATTCCATCTCCCTTGCTTTCCTGTTCTCCCAGTTCTGCTGTTATGAGACAAGAGGCAACAAAACATCTGTTTTCCTTGCCAGAAGTGGTTTTGTTTAACTGGAAGAGTAGCTGGTAGTTTGCGCCTAGAAAACACCACTCCTAGTTTTTATTTGTGTGTAGGGAACAGAATCTCCTGGTACAAAGTGGACCAGAGTTTGCTCTCTCTCATGTAGGAGAATGTATTGGATGGCCAGCTTGCTCAGTCTTCTCTCACCTGGAGTACAAAATGCTCCTTGTTCTTGATACTTGAGTGTAAACCCAAGTAGGAGGTCTCTGCAGATAATCAGGATATATTCTGGTGAAAGTAAGAGCAAGCAATAGCTTAGTCTTGTTTTATTTATCCAGAGTTCAGTAAATCTGCTATCCAGAATCTTAGGTTATGAATGGCAGAATAAGAAAGCATCTTTGCTCACAGAAACGAATGTAATATTGGCTGGGTTGTCTGGCTAACAAAGAAATCATACCAAGTGATGGGAGCAGCTTCAGCCAAAGCAGTTCCTGCAGGGAGGTTTGTCCCTTTGCAGGGAATTTAACAGAGTCAACACATGGTAACCCCTGAGCACACATCCAGGGGCCAGTCCTTCCTCACCTGTCCTTTCCAGTAAAGCAGAATACCACCAAGGAACAGCACCACTAATGAAAATAATGATTTCCATTTGGTGCCATTTCATGGTATGTAAGGATGTAAAAACAGAAAAAATCTTCCTTATGCAAATTTCTGTCAATATGATCTGACTAAGTGGTGGTTATAAGGTTTGCCCCAGCTTTGGTGGCCAGGAATACATAATTATGTGTCTTTGGAGCCAAATATTCTTGAGCTGTGAACATAATTACAGAATCAATCCTATAGACTTAATTAACCTCTTCATCTCAAGCTACATGTCAGATTTTATTTTATCCAAGAGATGTTATGAGAAGGTAGAATGTAACCAAAGTCCTGGAACTGACATCTGCAGGCAGCTGGGGAGGCCTGAGGAGCTGCTTGCTATACATTGATGTCTCTGACAAAGAGTGCTCAGGCAGGGAGCTTGTCAACCAGAAGTAAAATCCAAATATGAGTGAGCTGCTTGAATGAGTATGAGAGCATCCTGAGATCTGAACATTGCTCTCTAAAAGGAAAAATTATGATCATTTAAGGGAACCCAGCAAGGAAGGTAACTACACATCTCAAAATCAAATCAGAGGATGTTAAAAGATGGAACACATAAGAGACTGAGAAAAGAGGAGGGAGTTGATTCCCTTTTTAATGCCATAATCTTTATGAAGAATACTGGAGGAAGGAAACAAGGTTTGAATGTTGGTGACATTGATCTCGGGAATTTGGCAGCTTAGAAGGAGCTATAGCATCAGAAATTAAGATTTAAAATAAGTAAAATGTTAGAAGAGAGAGGGTATCTTTATTCTACTGAAAGACTGTGCTCTCTCCCTGCATTAAAAAGCCCAGAATTTGGTGATTTTCAGGAGCCAAAACCTGGATGAGTAATGGGTTTCTAGAAAAGACTGGAGATATATTATGCTTATATTTGCATCAGGGGAAAAGAAAAAGCAACATGCTGTTTATTTCTCTCAGCTTTATGAACTTCAGCAGAAAGTAGATTATTAAGAGCTGTTTTCTCAGTTCAGTACCAGATCTGAGCAGTCTATTAATTTATGTGATGAAGTAATTCCTGTACAACAGTATCTGATCTTAAACTTAGAGTTTATGAAACCTCCTCCAGTACAGCTCTCCTTTTTCACACCAGCAGACCTGGAATGAATAAAATTAGGAATCTAATTAAAATTTTGTAAAGGTTGCACAATTTGCTGTTAACAAGATCATTTGTTGAGTATTTTTCCCACATCTAATGCAGTGTTCTCCAACTTTTTTCCCCTACTTTTCCTCAGGGAAAGTACAGCAATCTATCAGGAACAAACAGCTTGTGTTTAAAGAATACTGAAATGTTTATCGGTCATTTTATAAAGGGCATAATCAATGTTTATTCCAGTCACAGTTAATATTCTGCAAACACAGGACACATCATGTCCTTCTGAATCCAAGTAGACTTTCTTTGTGCTGATTCAATTTTATAAACTGTTAGTTTAGCTGGCTAATTATAAAAGTAACAAATCAAGCTATGGATATGAACCGGTTTCCCGGTAAAACAAACTTAGATGTTGGCTAAGAGACAGCAACAACAGTGAATATATTCAGCAATAATTAACCAGCTAAGTAAAGAAACTGTCTTTCTAGACTCAAAAACCCCAAACAAACCAAATCCAACACCTCCAGTGAAAGAATAATCTAAGAGTCAATGTTTGGGTTTCAGGAAGAATGGGGTTTTTTATAAAAGGAAATATTTCACAAAAAACATGGCACCTTTGATAATAGAATGATTTTTTAATTTGTATTTCTCTGACCTCAGAGAATGAAATTCTATTCATAAAGCAGTTTACAGAACACATTTGGACCCCATCACTAATATTAAATTAATCACAAAATGAAATTATTTAGCCACGAAGCAGTTTTGTCTTGGGTGAGGCAGATTGTGATTCTGATCTCATTTACAATGGTTTTACATCAGTGTAATTTGATTTCAGTGAAGGTTATGCTGTATAAAAGAGGAGAGAACATGGCTCATATTTTCTGAGTGGTCATAAATTGCACACAATTGAAAAAAGAGGAATTTCTACTCTGGGAAGAAATCCATGCAAATGCATTTTGCTAAAAAATTTGGCAGCCTTTTTGGAGTGTGCTATTTATATATTTTTTTATAAGCTTAGCTCCAACCAGAGAAGATGCTATATTTCCAGTGCAAATGACCACAACTCAGTAAGGAGATCTAGTTTTGCTAAGGATGCTTAGGAGAAAATAGAAAAATTTATCTAGAGAATTTCTGAAAGACGAATACTTTAATTAGATAATGTTACTTTGGATAATTTGTGTTTGTTCAGTCCAGAACTGCTGAGATATTTATCAATAGTCAGGATAGAAAAGCAGGATGGAAGATGATTCCCAGGCTGTTGGAGACCATTTTAATGTTTGCGACCAGTTAAAATTGTTATTTTCACGAGATAGAAAAGAATGGTTATGCTTTCTGTGTTGAATTTCCCCTCAAAGGTGTTGCCACATCACTCTAGCCATGATTTAGCCAGTTTTCTTTTTTGTTGTAGGGGTTATTTTCTATTTTATTTTCTAAGCAGAAGACATAAACTACTTCTGAGAAATCTCTGTCGTGCCTCTCCTAGAAAAGCCTCCCAGCTACAGAACACAAGTGTCTGCTTGGCTCCCTTGCAGTGAAGGCTGGAAGCTGCAGTGTGCTGCAAAGACATCCAAAAGAGCACAGCCTTTTCTCCTCTCTTGGAGAACAGGACTTTCCTCTTGAGGGCTTGTCAGCTAAGAAATGTGCTTCTGCACACACCTCTGAATGGTGCAGCAGGGTGCCAGGGGCACCCTCTAATCTGTCATGGGTGCCACATTCAGAGGGGTCTGGGTTAATTTTTAGGGAAAAAAAAAAGAGGAATGAAAATAAGAAAAAAAATATTTTGAGCAAAAGGAAAGGAATTCAATATTTTCTGGGAATTGTTTTCCTGTGTAAGGGAGCAAGAGCTGCTAAACCTGAATATAGCTTGGCTGTGGTTCTTTTGGGAACACTGCATAGGAAATTTCTACCTCCACTCTATCCTCACACCCCCTGTCAGCTCCACTGCTCAGTGCCCCTCCATCCAACCACCACGAGTGACTGACAGAAGAAAAGGCTCTGAGATCACCAGAGATGTTATGAGAAGGTGGAATGTAACTGCAGTTACATTACATCTGCAGTTACATGCACCTAGCCATGATCAGCCCCTTTTCAATGTCTCCAGCTGATTGCATGAGGTCATCTTGCTTTTCACTCCCTTACCTGCCCAAACACACCTTCACCCCAGCTCCTGAAACACCAACTGGATAGGATTGGCTCATGAATGTCCCCTTTCCCTGCCAGCACCTTATTCACCACTGTGAGTTTCTCCCCAGGAGTCAAATTCTCTCCTGGTTCTGACCTGCAGCTTCCCATGAGCAGGTTCATGTCCCTAACAGGGGACAGAGGCTAAATCCACCAGTGTGTCCAACATGCTCTGCCACAGGGGATGTAAAGAATTTTGGGTTGTTTCTGGGTCTGAGTGCACTTCTAAAGGATTGTGAAATGATGTAGCTCCTGCTGTTTGGCACACAAATAGTTCTGTGATCAATGGGTTGCTTATCCACGTGGCAAATATTTCCTGAATTGGCAATTTCATTACAACTGTAATGTCAGACCACAGTACAAAGGGTGGGGTTTGATATAAAAGTTTTCTATTGAAATTTGAATGGATCTAGGCTTAGAACACTGCCTATTCAGTGAAAAACTTCAGATGTGACTCAGATCAACAGTGGACATTGCAGGAGAGAGCTTCCTTTTGTACCAAGGAAGCAGAAAGTTAAAAAAAGCACAAAGATAACTGTTCTGATGAAATATGAAAGCAATCCTTCAGTTTATAAGTCATCTTCTTTTCTTGACAGACTTTTTGAGAGAATTGGGAAAAAAGGGACTGTATTAAGGAATTTAGGGCTCCAGCCTGGCAACACTTTAACGCCTTCATTAACTTAATTTGTAAAAAATCAGTTATAGTTTCTGAGGGTTTGTGTTTACCTGTAATTTTCTTTGTATTATCTGCATTTTTTAGGAAGTTTATGTAATGCTTAAAGACTCTAAGAATGTTTGAGAGAAACGAAGAGGGTATTATTTTTATAACATAGGTGAAACCAAAAACAGTATCCTTAATCAAGCACAACAACTTATACCAAAAGATTCTACTCTACATAAAGAAAGGTGATAAAGTGAGAGGATTTTTTTTCAAAAGGGAATTTGTCTGAAGAGGAAAATGATTTTCTAACAGCTCTTCAGTTGGAGGAATAACCTACAAACTTGAAGTGTAGAAAGGAGTTTGAGGGGTATTAGATACCAAACTGTACCAGAGCCTGTTGTGTGGTACAAATTAACCCTGGCTTGTGGGTTTACAAATGCAAGGATGAGTGGCCGAAATCCAAAAGGGTAAGGCCTAGGGGTGAGCTAATGGCAACCCCCCCATACCCAAAGGGGGCCTACAAGAATGGTGGAGTGGGACTTTTTACAAGGGCCTGGAGTGACAGGACAAGGGGGAACGGCTTCACACTGAAGATAATGGGTTTAGATTAGAAGCTGGAAAGAGATTTTTTTACTGTGGGGGTGGTGAAGCCCTGGCACAGGTTGCCCAGAGCAGCTGTGGCTGCTCCATCCCTGGCAGTGTCCAAAGCCAGACTGGATGGGCTCTGAGCAGCCTGGGATAGTGGAAGGTGTCCCTGCCCGTGGGGTTGGAGGGTTGGAGCTGGGGGATTTTTAAGGTCCCTTCCAACCCAAGCCATTCTCTACTTCTGTTGTGGCTCTGCCTTGGGCATGTGGAAACCTGACCCTGCTCCTTGGTCCTGTGTTCCCAGAAATGCTGTGATTAATGGGAGGGAGAGAGTTCAGGAATAGATACAGAAACACTCAAAACAAAAAAATTACCATAAAAAAAAGTGGAAATAAACTGAGAAAGAAAATCATTTGGCAGTGAGATGCCTTGAGAGCAGGTGGTGGACATAAAAGATGGTGGCCTACAAATATTTGCTGATTAAATTAAAGGGTAAATACTCTCATTGTGCTGCATAAATATTTCTGGGAAAGGGCAAACAACTCCATGGAGTGACAGATATTCCAACTTATGTTACTTAAAGTACTTACAGATATCATAGGGTAAATATTTTTTGAGTGTAGATATTCCATGGAAATAGAGAAATATCTATGCTCTGCATAGACCAGTAGCTAGGACAAAATTCATTAAATAAAAGCCAACTGTTTGTCAGGTAGAACAGCACCATGACATTGCAGAAATCTCATTATAAAATCCAACATATTATGGGGAATTTCCTACACAGTCTTCTGAAGGATATGTCAGATGACCTGAATATCGTTTTGATAGAAAACCTAAACAAAAAATCCCAGCAACACATAATAATTAGGCATAATAATAACAATTACATAATAACATTATTTAGTTTTAATTGAATCGATTACATTTGAATGTAATTTATAAATACATTATATAATAAATGCATAAATATATTATGTATAACTATGTGTATATATAAAAAATTATGTATAATTGTATATAAACTGCATTATGGACAAATCTAATTATTATTAAATGTAACAGCAACAAAATAACAATTACATAAGTAATAACACATAATAATGATAGAAAGAAATAAATTTGCACTGTTAATTAACAAAGAACCCCTTTGTTTTCTGAAACAAATTTGTTGGTTGACAAAACTCAACCAGCAACTTAATTCATGAGATCCTAATTTTCCTCCAAGGGATTACCCTCCCCATCCTGCTCCTGCCAGATTAAATGCATAACTTTTACCTCTTGCCAAAGCATTCTCAGTTCTGTATCTGACACCCACAAATACTGTAAATCCCCATCACTAATTTGTTCCAATATCTCCCCCAAAACCACACCCTCTACTGAAAGAAAATGCTGTTCTTCATCTCCTGATGGCTGAGGTGGGGTAGCACTCAGGACATCTCTTGCCCAAGACACTTGTCCAGACTCTCATTAACCAGAGTGGTGGCTCTGGCCTGTGTCCACCCAGTTTTTGAATATGTCCAAGAAAGGAGACAACATTATGGACTTCCTTTAAGTCATCACTAAAGTCTCTAACTTATGTTAATAATGGAAATTAATCACTGTGCCCCAACCAGTATATTGATCTGGTAATTCCACTGTTGTGTCTCTCTTGGACACCAAGCCAGTCTCAGTTTAATCTCAAATAATGAGATTTCAGAATTAAGCCACAAGGTGGGACATTACCATTTGCAATTTAGCAGTTTTACTGTCTGAAAACTAATTTTCTGGCACATTTGGATCAGATAGTGGAGTTTCTGGTGTTTGTATTGTGAAGATGTGTTTGCTTTGCACGCAGTACTCTCAGAAATGAAAACACACCTGAGCACAAAACAGTCACTCTGACTGGAGTGACTGAAGAACGTGACACATCCTCTTTACTACAGACTTCTTCCAGCTCTCATCCTTCCTTCTCCTTGCCTTACTTTCAACATTACTCCAGCACATGGCAGTGTGTTATTTAAGAATGCACATGACATTTTTCCAGATGAAAAGGTCTTGTTGGAGCCTTCAGAAAGGAAAATAATGTATGGCTTATAATAATAATAATAATCAGTTATTATCTCCTGTTCTCCTTAGCTAGATGCAGGACAAGGCTTATCATATTCTAACAAGCCTCTTTCTTGGTTTTCTCCTGTAGGTAAATTACAGGCAGGGAGTTACATGCTGTTTAATCTGTACTGCTTATTTTGCTTTCTAACCTACCTCTCCATTTCCAGCTAGTTCTTTCAGTTTACCCAGAGGCAAAACTTCCAGATTCTTTCCTGAGATTCTACTGTTTCAGCATCTCTCATATTCTCAAAAGTATTCCTGCCTCATTAAGCATGGCTGAAGCTAATTGAGTCCTGAGAATGCAGGCAGGTTACCTCTGCTGTGTGTCCCTGTTAATGGGGGCTGCAGCTTGTTCCAGACCTCTGGCAGCTGGTGCAGCTCCTTCTGCTGGCTCCAGGCTGCAGTTTGCAGGCTGGGATGCAGGGGCCTCTTTGCTGGGGCTCTCTCCTCAGTGCCATTCTGTGTGGTTTCCTTTCACACTCCCATCTCTCTGCTCAGCACTCCTCTTCCAGGAGCCCATCACTCTGATGAAGGCATGCAGTGTGGGTTTTTCTGCTCGAGGAGGTGCAGCTGTCTAACTCCATGCTAACTCACCTAAAGAAACAAGCAGAGGAGTTCTCCCCAGAGGTAAAGAGCAATCCCTGACAACTGGGAGGTGAATGACTACCAGCATCCCCCAAAATTATACTCAGCAAAGATTTGAGACTGTATTTTTGGTGCAAAGCAACCTAAGCTTGGCAAGGTAGACGGGCTTGGGGAGCAATGTAGGTGTTTTCCATCTCTCTGATTCTGTTACACTGTGACTAATCTCACCTTGCTCTAACATTCTCCCCTGTAACCTGTGCCATGTGCTTACTGTCCTTTCAGTAATGCAATTGTCTAAGAATTGATGCCCATCTCATTCATACTTAATGTTGCAGTAGGATAAACTGTGTTATTTCTGAATCATCTGAAATAATGGATTGTAAAGTCTAGACCTGAATATGTTCAATCTACATAAGTTCTACATGAGTTCTGCCTCTTAATTCCATTTGCCTTATTTTCAGCTAAATCACCAGTGTGTGAAAAGGGGTGCTAGAGGATAGAAAGGAATGAAAATGGTGTAGAAGACAGAGATTAAGGAAATATAACAACATTTTTTAATCAGGTGAACACAGAATTAAAAGTGAAACTAGTAAGGGAGGGAAAATTAAATAAATAAGGGTGAAGGAAAAAAAAGTCCTCAACACAGAAGATATACTTGATCGATCTTAACAGTGGGGGAAGCAATACTTTCATTTAAGTGTCTTTAAATCAAGTCCATGATATGGATGTATTGACTGAAACCTATTTTCATTGATGGGTGATTCATTCTAGGTTTCAATGAAACCTAGATTTCATTGTTGTAGACAAATTTGCTGGAGACTTTCTATTTTTTTGCTGGGCAGTTGTTACATACACATCCCAAACCCCACCATCACCCTAATTGATGGCCCTGTTGATAAGCTTCAAAGAGATGCCAAGTCATGAGCAGTGGTGGAGACTCAGCTGCCCCAAATCCTTAATGCATCTCATGATGTATAATTATGCTAAAGAGGTGCCAGGGAGCTGTTGTGCATTTCAAGTTAGATTCCAGCCAAAGCCATAGACCTCTGAAAAAGGATCAGACCAGACAGCCTTACAAATGCTGCACAGGAGGTGGATGGAACCAAAAATACAGTGGGATCAAGTAAGAGAGAGTTCTTTGAAGGAAAATGCTCAGCCAGAAACATGTTTCTGCACTATTTTACCTTTCTCTGCTGATAAAAGGTCTCACTGTATTCCCCTGATGTTTCACAGGATGGAAAAGCCACCCACAGAGTGTGATTCAGATAAGTTTGGGTAGGTCAATGCTAAAAAATTCAGAATTGAAGTTCCAGAAGGAGAAAGGAACAATATCTTCTCAACACAAGAGGTGGCAAATGGCTGTTCAATATACAAGAGCAATGTAAAAAAATGCTGATCAATGCAGTACCAGTAAACACACCAAAAAGATTAAAAGAAGTTAAGGGCAGGAGAAATGCTGGCAGAAAGAGGACAAGGCCAGAGATAGGGAAAAATACAGATCAGTATCATGGGAAAAGTAAATGGTGAGGAGGAAAAATCTAATGAAGTGAAACTCAGATATTATTTAGATACAGCAGTTCAGTTTTTTCAAACTGTTGCCATGTAGCTCTCCTGGCCAGACTATACAAATTAAGTGCTTGCTGCTGCACCTCTTGTTGCTATGCTGCTTCTACTCCAATGTGAAAATATTATGGAAATCTCTCTCCCACTACTTCACAGGGATTGCACACGCTCTCACCTGTTTTACTTAATTGCTAATTGCTCTCAGAATGTTAATGGATAAGTAATGTGTGTAGGAGAGCCTGTTTTGTAGATTAGATTTCTTAATGGACTTTCTGGAAGCATGAGGAGTAATTAATCTCCCCAGTAACACACTGTCACCTGCTGCTGTGGGGTTCCAAATGTCCTTTACCAACACAGCACTTTCTGTTTGTGTGGTGTTGTGTCCATTTGCTCTCTGAAAAGCGTGGGGGTGGTGGGGTTGGGAGATGTGAAACTCCTCATGTTGTTGTTTATGCAGGAAGAGAGATCCACAATCCCACACAAAGTATGCATCATTTCCTCTACAGCCTGCACCAATATTCAGTAACTCTTATCTCATTCTTCACTATTTTTCTGGTTACTTCAGAACTGAAATTAACAATTCTTTCCTCTCCATTGTGTGATAGTTCTGTCTGTACCAGCACATAATGCCTGAAATGCTCCACAAAGAGAATCCAGAGACTCTTCTTTTGGCCCCCAAATAAACAAAATCTTGTGTGATCACCTGATGAATTAGGTATAAGTGTACAAAAACCCAGCGCGATAGATCAGGCTTAGTGCAAGGCCTAAGCTGGAAAACTTCTGTGCTGCATAAACACCTGAAATTCCTTCAAGAAGTTAAAAAGTAATGCCATGGTTCTTTCTGATGTTTGTCTGATCCTTGGCTTGTGACACCAAGGAATACCTTCAGTGCTACTCCAGGTGTACTTGTGGAGGTGGAGGCAATCCTCAAGAATTGACTGCATGCCACCTAAGTGTATTCAATTTCTATTTTTCCTTTTAAGCAGGAATATGTTGGCAAATCTGTGATTTTAGGTGGGAGATAAAACCTGTGGAGTGATATGAGTTAGGAATGCTGAACCAATGCTATGGGCTGGTTTGAAAAACAAGGTGAACTTCTAAATTGTATTTTTACATTCATATTCAGCAGAAGAAGAATTTTGATTTTTACTACTCAAAAAAATTTTGACAAACAGTTAGGAAAACAGGGAATAGAATTTCCAAAATAGAATTTAATCCTACATATATCAGACTTTCTAGTGTGTATTGCAATGATAGTTAATACTGAGAAATAAGCTGAGTCAAGAGTCCAAAATGAATATGTTGATTTAGGATAACATTTAAATAGAAAAAAAAATTGCTTGGGTAGTTGTCCTGTTTTTCTACAGAGACTGAGGCTCTTGTAATGATGGTGATGGATCATAAGGGAAAAGCATCCTTTTGTCTCTGCTGTTGTTTAGACTTGTGAACAGTGTCTTGACTACTGCCATTTCAATGTTACTTGATACATAATGAGTTAATTAATAAATGAGAGACATTTGTAAAATTAGATTTCTTAACAGCTCTGCAGAGAAAAACTTTTAAAAATGGATTTATTTTTCGTTTTCGACTTGATTTTGTCTGTTTAGAAAATTATGTGGTGACAGCTATTGACAAGGGTAGACCTCTTGGGCTGCTTACACTTTTTGACATGAAACCACCTAATGGCCTGCCTGTTTTCTTAAAGGAGAGGACAAGAAAGTTTCCTTGCCTTCCCTGTAAAAAGTGCTGTCTTGGGCAGTCTAAGACAAGCAAACTTTAAGCAGAGACACATTTGGAGATATTTTCTTGGTCAGGAAAAGGGAGAGGGAGCCTGAATGTGTGTGGCTTTGGTGGAAAAAAATGTTCATATCTGATTTATGATAAATTATAGGGAGGGAACCTACTGCCTTGGGGCTGAATATAATTCAGACTTGTTTTCTCTTAGGAGAAAATTGCATAGAGGTCTTGGCAACTGATGGGTCAGTCACTGACTTTGTGAGTGTCCTGCACAGCTGATCCATGCTTAGCAGTGCTCCATGCCCTGGAAATGCACAGCTTGTGTGATGGATAGAATAACACCTCTGATGGTGCTCCTGGCACTTAAATATGTCTGGGGGAACAAGCAAGCTCTTTTGCTCTTTACCCTTGAAGTGATCTCATGAAAACACCAACACTATTCACAAAGATCACCATTTTCACTTAATTAGCATTGTATGCTCTGTGTTTTCAACAGGCCAACACACACAAATCCCACACATATGTCATCCCAAAATACTGTCAGTGCACCACTATTGAAATTTGTTCACGTTCTAACAGCAGTGCTGCTCATGTGCACAACTACTCCCTTTCTGGGAGTATGCCACTGTGTATTGGTGAATATTTCTGAACCTTTTTGGGGTCTATTGATGCAATCATCTCTGTCTAGTATTTTGTAAACCTTGGTAGTTGTTTTCTTATTGTGATTGAGCCTAATGTCCTGGTTGGGCTCAATAATCAGATGTCTTTTCCAACACTAATGATTCTATGACAAGCGTTTCTTTGCCAGAGAAATTGGCACCTTCCACGTTCTCCCAGCACTGTATCTGTTTAATCAGTCCAGATTTTTCTCAGAGTGCAAATATTTTTCTTTAGCAGAGTTGTGAAACAAACAAAGAAACTAGGAAAAAATGGTTTATAACCATTCCCCAGTCTACTTCCTACAGACTCCAAACTGGCATAACTGTGCAGTACAAACTTTGGGATGAGCATCCAGGGATTATTTAGTCTAGCAACAATAAATACACATATCACTGTGAATATGGGGTAGTTTCACTTCCCTGAGAGTAAAAACTAACTTGAGCATGAAGTGATAGTTAATGCTGGGGACAAAGTAGTTTCTCCTTTCTGTCAGCTTGTACAAAGCTAAGTGGGATCCCAGGTAAGGCACATCCCATCTCTGTGGGTTTTTAAACCTATCTGCAACAGGGATAATGTATACACGTCTCCAGACACTTTTTGTAAATGATTTTGCAGACCAAATGCATTGTTATAATTGTTAAATAAGTACATTTCCCCTGAAATCCTGAAATTATCAAAATGATGTGTAGCAAAATATTAACTCGTCCTCTATTGGAGGATTGCGCTGTTCAAGGGACCTGGCATGAGGCTTTTCAAAGCAGCTGGTTCACAACAAAATCTGGTGCTGATGAATCAGCCCTCAGACAATGGGGGTGGGATGACTTGGCTCTGAGTGGATGATGGGGGAGCTAGATGCTGAATGAAGCTGTTGAAACTCCCACCAGAGCTGAAATTTTCTTGAAGTGTAGTAGAGAAATAGAAAAGTTTAAGCCAGTATTTGTCTCAGACCATAAGTAGTAACAGTCAAGAAAAAGAAAGAGACAAAAAAAGCAACCTTTAATTTTGATGAGAATTTGTTCTTAAGCAGCCTTCTGTTACCTTGAAGGAGACGTTGTCAAATGTGTAATTGTAGTATTGGCATTGGAGTAGTCTGTTCTTCATAGGGATAAAATAAGAGAGTTCTGTGACCACATGAAAACAAGCTGAAAGCAGCAGATCTCCCACAAGGTTTGCGTATTTGACAGTTTTAACTGACCTGCTAAAAGTCTCGATTTTGAAGGGAGAGAACATATCTAGAAATTTTTAATTTTTTTTTGTCTTCTAAGAGTTATTTTTTCATGAGAAATCAGCATGTTCTTAACCAAAAATAGTCACGAGGCCAAAACAATTTTATTGGATGTAGGATAGTGAATTCACTTGATGGCATTCTGTATGTCTCACTGTTGTAGCTCACCAGAGAAAAGATGCCAGATTTGGGTTTATGATTGGTAATTAATCACTATGGAAGGAAGCACAAAACTTACAGTTTGAGTGAATAAAAACCATATAACTTCCAAAAGTTTTTTGTGCTAGCACTGTAAATAACAAAGTAGACATGAAGAACAACACTTTTCAGAGTTAAAATATGTTTTCATAGAAAACAAGAATTTTCTTGAAATCAAAACACTGGAACTATTGAAGGAAAGGGACTCAAAGATCCCAATGCAGCCACAGCTCAGAGCTTAGGATAGTTTCTGTTCTTGTAAAGTTCAGACAAAATCAGTTCAGAAAATAATTGTTTTGGGCACGATGAAGAAGATCCAGAAAAACCAGAAAGCTCTGACTTCACTGGAGGGAAAAATATTACATTCCTTTGTCTTTTGTAAGGAAACAAGCTAATGAAATATATGCATAAAATGGAATCAATTTCCATTTCCTGTGAGGCAGAGTCATTCTCAAAAAGGTACCCAACATATTCAAAGCAGTACAGTGGGTCATGGCAGCAAGGCTACCTCCTGGTTTTGCAACACAAATGCTGTTTCACATTTCAAATACATTATGGGAAAATATCAAACATCCTTGTGTTTGGCACACAAGGATACTGAACCCTTTGCAAGTAGCTCTTCATCTGCAGAAAACCATGCCCAAGAGAGGAGTGGATAAAGAGAAATGTACAACTATTTGATTAAAAGAATCCTTGTCCAGATGCCTTTGAAATGTAGGCTGTAATCAGCAAAGCTGAAAATAAAATCCTGTAAAAAAGCAATTAAGAGATAGGACAGGGTAACAGGCAGAGCCCATTCTTCATCCTTAAAAGCAAAGTCCTGCTAGATGGGGCTGTTATTTAAAGGCTACAGGATTATGAGTACTGAGATGTTGTAGAAAGCTTTATTAAAAGGACATCTGGAGGTCAGGGAAGTCCTGAAAGATCTCAGAAGAGTGAGGGATGTCACCTTAGAAAGCATCATTAATAAAAGTCTAAGGATCTATTGCATATGCCAGGAGTAAAAATCAAATAGAAGAATTGAGATTAGTAGCTGTGGATGAGAGAAAGCTGACTGAAGTGAAATAGGCCTAGAGCTGTGGATAGATACAGAAATCCCACAGGGCTGGGCTGTATATTGCGCTTCTGTATATTGAGTTATTGATAAATTATTGTGATTTCATAAAGGCTGTACATTGTTACATGTACTTAAAACTGAGGTCCCATCTTAAGCTCCAAAATGTCAACTCAATTGTCTCCTGAGCAGGAGTTAAACTTTCTTTTCCTCTTGTAAGACAATAGTTGGAAACATCTGAGAATGTGTTTTCAGATGCCAGGTAATAAAAATTAAATTGTGCAAAGATATATATTTTAATTTTTTTATAAGAACTAATGAAAATAATTGTTTTAAAGTACCTGCTCATGAGAATAAATCTTCATTAGCCTAATTGCAAGCAGACACTGTCTTTCCATTACAGTAAATTCAAAATGGTTCATTAGCTTCTATAAGAGGATGAAATGGACCATTTTGTTAAGCCTGATGATGGCTTCAGTAGCTGACTTCTGTGTGTGTGTGTTGGAACTTGAAGCATACCTGGGCAATAAGAAATAGTTAATCAATTAAGGAATTGTCTGGAAGACAATGAAAGAGAGGGAAAATATTTCCTGCAGATCTGCATCTTGACTGAAAACTGAGATGGGGTTTAAACCAATGTGGCTGTGATTGTGAACATGTTGAAATGTCAGTACTCACTTGGAGGGTAGTACCTTTC
Source organism: Cisticola juncidis (assembly GCA_013400215.1). Taxonomy (NCBI): domain Eukaryota; kingdom Metazoa; phylum Chordata; class Aves; order Passeriformes; family Cisticolidae; genus Cisticola; species Cisticola juncidis. The sequence goes on along the minus strand of VXBR01000476.1, from coordinate 2,039,484 downwards.
CAAGTTGCAATAAATCTGATTTTTCAGGCACAGAAAGGGGTGATTTGATTTTTCCCAGTACATGAAGAAAATGTGAGGGGGAAGAAGGGGAAAAAAGGAAACTCTTCTTTTAGTATTTTCATTATGATCTCAAAAACAGCCTTGAAGATACAGCACTATCATGGCATTTGTATTCTAGAAGGAAGCGTTTCATCCCTAATGGTAACTGTTGTTATCTAACAGGAAGGATGTGGTCATTATTTTGTTCTATCAGCTCTTTTTTTCCTCCCTTTTGTAGGGATTTAAGTACACTGTGGGCCTGCTGAATCCTTCAATCCATTTCCCTGGCTGAGGCTGGCTATAGTCAGTGGATGTGATGGAGGAATTTTATCATGGACCTGGTTCTGCATGTAAAGTAGGGATACTAACTAGGCAAGGACAAGGAGAGATGAAAAACTAGTGCAGTATCTGAAAAAGAAAAAAGAAGCATCTCTGCTCAAATTCTCTTCTTTCTTACTTTATCTTTCCTAAGAGAACTTTATTGACTTTACTGACTTTTTTTTTTTTCTTTTTGGTCTGAACCTTTGAGAAGAAGAGTCAAGGTCATTGTTTCCAATTTATACCTTCAGACTCTAACTTTTGCCATAGATATGGGATGCTGTTTTATTATTTATTTTGGAGGATAATCCCTGATCATTGTAAACTCAAAATAAAATATAGCCCACTTACAAGAAAGTAAGGTTAGTTTGGGGATTAAGTTTTCCCTATTACACTGCCAAAGCTCACACACTTGATTCTGCTCCTTAGTTCTATCACCCAGACTGGCTGATATTTCCAAATCAAGCAGGCGAAACTGCCACTCAGGTTTACAATAAAGAAATAAAGATATTTCTCTTTCTGGTCTTATCTCCCTGCAGCTTCTTCCTGTCTTCTGGTCTTTTTAGATCCTATCTACTCCAAGGTAGCTCAGCTGAAATGCACTCAGAAATACTCCAATTTACCTTCAGAATGTAATCCTAGTGCCTATAGGGAAGGCCGTGTGCTCTGCCATTGAAACCCACCCTACCTCAATGTCAGGGTGTCCTGGGCTGCTGTGGCCCCCATGGAGCTGGAGAAGCCTCCTGGGCTCTCTGGTTGGATTTTATCAGCTTTTCACACCTTACAGCCCCCTAGTGGGGCATCAGCACCTCACACACTCCAGCAGTGATGCACCAGCGTCTCTCCCACCCTGACATGACAAATGCAAGATGCAGCTGGCTGTGAACACTCCTGGAGTATTTGTAGCCAAGTTCTGCCAGTTTTGCCTCTGGGCAGCAGCTCTTTACTCAAGTAAAGATGAAACTAAAGATGTTCTCTGTCACTCTGTGTGGCACAAGTGAAGGCAAAGGGCTTCAGTTTTATGTGGACAGCCCTCTGCAATATTTTCTATGACAAAAAGACCTGTTTGAAAGAATCCTAAAAGCCTTCCATACCTGCACCTCTTCCCAGAGCCAGGGCCTGCTCCAGCCATCCTACGGATGGTGTTGCTCTCCCTCAAAGCTCTGAAGTTGCCTGTGCTGTTGACACATAACTGCTGGTGGATGATCCATCTCTCCTATCTCACCTGGCATGCCAGAATACAGAAAGCCTCGGGGGAGTGCATTCTGTGGAAGTTAAGAGAGAGAGAGAAAGCCCAAATACCATCTATCTTGGACAGCTGGTCATTACCACTCTGACAACAATGCAATGCAGTGTCGAGTTGCAGGATCATACAAGCCAGAAGAGTCCATGCTTTCCCACAAAACTGATGGATTCATACCCTCTTGTATTGCAGCTTGTGCTCCATCTCATGAAACATCCAACCCTGAGGGTATTTGCTTTTAGGAAAGATCTCACCTCTGTCTAGCCCTCACAGGGCACACAGGACTTCAGCCTGGTTTTGATTTTGTCTCCTAGGGTACAGCACAGCTGCAATACCAAACCCCTGGCTGATATGCTTTATGGTATGTTCATTTTCTTTCTACATGATGCTTTGCTCACAGCCAAAAAGAAAAAAAAATAAATAGGTATAGAGGTATCAAAGTGACTGAGAAAAAGCTTTTGTGGCCCTCTAAAGCCTCATCCTTTTAATTTTAAACCACAGGTTCTGTAATGACACTGCCATTTAATTCTGTGGAATTAATTAGTATTGGTGCTCCCAACTTCTGTTACCTAAAGTCTTTTCTCCCTTTAATAAAACTAATTGCAGTTCCTGTCCCTGCTACCAATATCACAAGCTATTAACTGCAGCCATTAACTGCAGCTTACAGAAACCACAATGATTTGTTCACTTCACCTGCAATCCAGGAAGGACGGACCCAGGCGAATCACAACACTCTCAATCTGAACACTTTTCTAAAAAGGTGGGAAGCAATTTGTCAAAATGTCTGTTGATCTCAGTGCAATTGTCTCCCCTGCCTCCTTTCAGGCACAAAACTGCTCTGCAGCCACCCACTTCAGCTGCCAGGACACCTTTGGGTATTTGTGCTCTGGGATGGGGAAGAGCCTCATTTTTTTGTGTATTTGTTTGGCCAAGGATGAGTACAACTGGATCTTTTATCATGTGAGCTTCAATGGCATATAGCAGGAAATACAAGATCTTATAATGAAAAAAGCTCAGGCTCAGGACAGTCTGTAGAGAATTAATTTGCATGCTAGCAGAGGTTTGGAGCTGTGGAGAGTGATTCCCAGTTATTATCCTGATGTCAGGTTCCCTCCAAAGACAGTGCCCCTGGTCTCAGCTGCCCCTAGATACAGAAGGAAAATCAGGCCCAAGGGCACCAGCAGTGACTGTCAGTGGAGAAAGGGAGCATGGACAGGTTAAGAATTGTTCACCTTGGGCCTCCAGAGGGAATGGACAGCCAAGGTGTCCTCCACAGCTGGGTTATTGCAGCAAGGACCCTTCACAGGAGAAAGGCAAGGTGCAGCCATCATGTGCTCCACAGGGATCTGAGAACCAGCCTCAGGGGAAAAGTATTTATGATGGATGATACTGAAGAGAAATTAGAATTATTAGTTTCACCCAGGGCATGAGTTCTTAATCGCTAGATCAGCTGTTGCAACATCTTTCAGAATACTTAACATGAAATCCAACTCATTTTGTACATCACCAGTCTGAGCAATGTCAAATACCAAATCTTTAATGAGGTTGTTCTTGTGTTTTATGGGATGCAGAGCAGTAACCTACTTTCTCCTCTGATTAAGGAAAGAAAGTGACTAATTTTCACTGTTGCATCATTTATTAAAAATAATAAAAAGTATGAAAAATCCCTTAGAAGCCTAATGTGGAAAATTAAAGAAATCTGGATGAATAAACTTGTCTCCAATTAACTTAAGCTGTGCAAATCCTTTAGATGAAACATTGAAATGTTTTTGAGACACTATTTGGTGAAGTCTAGTCACAGAATCAGACTTTTCAGAATAACCTGATTTTCATGTTACAGATGTGTCAGCATAAGTATGGATGCACTAATCATTCTGGTATAATTAACTGCCTTGTGAACTGTCTCATTAGCGTGGGGAGATACTGATGAATAATTTGTCATATTCTAATTATTCCTTTCTCACCCCCCCCTCTTTTTTTTTTTTTTTAAATACATAATTATAAGCATTTAGGAAATAACTTGCATAGTGTTAAAAAATCCACCTCATCATTTTGATCCTCCCAACTTTTCTGAAGTGCTGACTTTGTGCAAAGTGCTGAGAATTCAGCTGGCTGTGCCCGTGTCTGCTCTGTGACGCTGCAGCAGAGCTCAAGGTGCATCTCCCACATGGCTCTGCTCCATGGGGATGGAATTGAGCTGTCCCAAGAAATTGCACTCATACCTTGAATTCCTCTTCTACTTTTGCTTTTATTTGGTCTGAAAAACGTTTTGAAGTGGGGACAGGGAGTCAGCAAAAATGTGCAAGTGTGTTCTTGCGCTTGCTTACACGGAACGCCTCCCATGATGAGGCAATTTCACCTTTGTGCAAATATGAGCTTGTGACAGCTTCACTAGAGTAACACTACTGACTACACACTCCCATCTTTCAGGGCTCTTACTATCTGTGCAGTGCTAGGCACAGGGAATTTACAGCACTATGCAGAAAAACCTGATCCAGAAGGAGAGAGAAAATTGCAGCAGTCACACTGCTTGGGCAGGGGTAGGGACCAAAGGAGGCACAGCTCACTGTCCATGGAAGGGGGAGTGTTTGCAGGGTGTCTGACTCTCAAGACATCTGGCACTGGTCAGCTCTGTGGCTGAAAATGTGAATCTCAGCATCTCAGAGCAGGAAATTTTCCCTAAGGTAAATTCTCTTTAGCTCCATCTCCCAGACAAGTGGATGAGCTGGGGATTTGCTCTTTGTAGTTACATTGCAAATGAAGATTCTACTACTTCCTTTCTCTTTACTTTCTCTTTTGAAACTGAAGAAGAATGGCTAGCCCTTATGATTCAAAACAAAACTCATAACCCTCATATTCACTGTCCAAGAGACAAAGAGACCTTTTATCTAAAGACAAAAAAAAAGAAAAGAAAAGAAAAGAAAAGAAAAGAAAAGAAAAGAAAAGAAAAGAAAAGAAAAGAAAAGAAAAGAAAAGAAAAG